>CM032883.1:27289167-27889167 GCA_019176425.1 Megalops atlanticus | reverse complement strand
CAGCAGAACCCAGCATCTACCTCACCAGCAGTGAGTGGCACCAGCAGCCCCGCCCCCAGGAAGAGCGGAAATGTGGATTACCTGGCCCTGGACTTCCAGCCCGGCTCTCTCAGTCCACACAGAAAGGTAGACCTGCTAACTCAGTGCATGAGGATCAGACTGTGTCACTATTATTGCAGCTTCTCTCTCTCGTCTCTGATAACTGCAGCTTTTGAAGGGCAATACGTGTGTTTACTATATTTTTCTTCAGATTTTTTCCTGTACATTTAGATAACATTAGGTTTTGTGCACACAGTTGAATTTTTCTTATTTTTTCTTTATATAGTGTAATATCAGTTTTTGTTCTCATTTGTGAAATGCTTTGAGCGTAATATTTGAGAAGAGCTTTAAAAATAAAGTTTATTCTTATTTCTACTTTTCCAACAATAGTCTACCTCAGGCCACAGGGTGTGCTAGGTATGGCTACCAGTGTTTCGTTAGAGGATATAAGCTTATCATGAACTGGGGAACCAAAGAATTGCTTTACTCTTGACTCTTGACTCACACACTGATCTGGTGTTGGTGTTCCCCTTGTGGCTAAACCCATGCTTTGTGATTGTCTCCATCGCACAGCCTTCCACCTCCTCTGTGACTTCAGACGAGAAGGTGGACTACGTGCAGGTGGACAAAAACAAGACCAAGGCACTCCAGGAGACCATGCAGGAGTGGACTGACGTTCGGCAGTCTGCCAAGTCAGCTAAGGGAGTCAAGTCCTGACACTGAACCGTCTGGGAGAGGGACACCTCTCGCATGTGTCCCCGGTTGCTATTGTGACTTAAGAGCAATGGAGAATGGCTGTAAGGAGGAGGACAGGGAAGAGGCAGAACTATACCAGGAGGAAGCTAAGGCCCTGCTGAGTTTGTGAGGGGCTTTGTGAATATGGCCCCGCTTCTTAATAACCATCTTGGCATTAGTTTGCACTGTGGAAAGTCAAAAACTGCAGGGCACTGAAGAGGATAAAGGATCACATGAATCTGTGCAATTGAACTCCGTCTGCCTTTTTGAAAACTGATCAGCATGCCATTCAGTTCGCATGTTAAAGGTGAGGGCATGCAATTCAAATTGAATCTCATAGTTACCAAGGTAACTGCCTGTTGTAAAGATTTTCAAAAATGTATAAAACTATAGACTGTGCTTGAATGAACTAAGAGTCATAATGAGAACTGTATTTACTGCTTGTGTAAATGTGGGCCACAAGTACTGAAAAAAAACTAGTTCTTCATTAGTTTGGGAGGTTTCAGACGGAGGACAGAAGGTCATGAGCGTTATTTCAATGTTACTGAACATACCTATTTGAAAGTTGAGAGGAGGCAGTCGAAAGGTTGTCCCTGTGGTACTGAACTAGAGCTTCAGCAAGCATGACAAGATAAACATTTTGCAGAGGACAAGTCATTTAATGCAGATCCCTTCACATGACTATTTTCTGTGCATGCCTGGAAAAAGGAAAATGTAGCCTTAAATAACAGTACTTTTCCTGAAGCCTTAGCAATAATCTGAATGACTGTTGCTGTTGCTTAACAGAATATTACGTGCAAACAGTTTTATTTCAGGTCTGTGTCCAAGAAATATGCAGGTACGTTTGATTTCAAGGGCATCTCTGTCATTGCCACTTCAGATTGTATGGTAAAGGACTAGAGTATTTTAATATAAACAACCACAGGAAAGTACAGTATGAGCTACAAGCAAAATGTTTTGACAGTACTTTATCAAATTTCAGTTGATACTTCTGACATATACTGAAGTGTACTGAAATCTCACTCAATATGTATCCCTACAGTGCTGGTTTGGTGGAGGTTTCAGAATAACCTTTCCAAAATACAGATTTCAGACAAGTGGCCAGAGCACAGTCTCTGATCTAATTTAAGGACCGCCACAGAGAGTTACTGACGCATGTGCACTGCTCAACCAATGATGAGCATTCCCTGGCTGGCCTCCATGCTATTAGGACAGTATCCACAAACATACAACACCAGCAGGCCATGTCACTGCTAAAGCAGTATTCAAACATCAGTGCCTGTGTCTTTTTAATATGACTAGAGAAGGAAGTGTAGGCACAAATAGTTATTGCTAATATATTCCTGAAATTGAATCTCATTTTGTTTTTTCATTTTATTTATTTGAAATGCGTTAGTGGTGGTATTAATTTTGTTGTTGTTGCTGTAGTTGTGTACAAAGTATTGACAAGAGGCTGTTGCTATTTTTCAACATCTGAGTTTGCTGTCTTTCTATTTTCTGTTTACACTATTTAAGCTGCACTGTTACAAGTGCTCTGTGTGTAACATGTATGAGTAGTGTATTATATCCATACACACAAACATCAATCGAGGTTTCCAGTTAAATGCTAAAGGTAAGACCCATCTGAAACCTTAGCTAGATCTTGGATCTTCTAGATAATGTGACCGCATTTGTCTCTGTCAGTGTACATCGTTCACAAGGGAAAATGCACAGCCTGTCGAACGCGTGTGTGGGCAAGTAACTGTAATTACAGTATCCGGCTCAACTGCATCCATTTCAGTTATTAATACCTGTTTGGATTAGGGTTACACACACCCCTCACGGACACTTTTTTTTGCTTTGGGTTTTTGGCACGTGCTGCAACGTAACCACGTAGCTTTAGGCAGCCCCCTTTCCAGGTACGCACAAAAAGTGAACTGACCGGAGGGGAGGAGATAAATTTACATGGTGGCAACTTTAAAGTCGATGGGTATTGGTGACTATGGTTTTGATGCAGTCTGGATGGGAAGGTCAGTAAACGGTTTATCGGGGGCTAACAATATATTTTCGTCGTGCGCCACTGATTTTTTTTTTTTTTTTGCTGGTACGCCGGTATACAGTGGTTAGTTTAGGGCCCACCACGACCAAACTACTGGTCCTGTGTGGTGCTGTTTGGTAAATATGGGATGCACAAGACAGCATTTTGGGAAGTCACCTGTTGGTCCTTGGTTCGTTGAAGCTGGAGTTGGCGCTTTGTCTTCGTGCCGTCGTATTTTAAATAAAACCAAACCACCGCTGTTGTAGCCCAGAAAACCGAGCTGGCCGACGAGTAGATCCCCAGAGTAGGTAGGTTCACCTTTTGCTACCTTGAATTTGAAGGTCTGCCTCTTGCCACTTTTGGGGTTTGGTTTTCACCGCTCAATCACACAACACGCAATCAGATTGCTGAGTTTCGTTTTTCAGCCATGATCGTCGTTTGTTTTCCAGCCACAGGAAAGCTGGTTGTAACATACCTGTCCAAGAGAGGACACCTCCTAGCATTCATACTCAATAATAGAATTCCAAATAGCATTCTTTAGATGGACTTTTGGTTTACAGATGTTGGGGTGAGAGGTTTCTAAGAACTACCACATGAGAAGCTCATGTAAGTCAGTGTAACAGACCATTCACCTTGCTCTAAGTACATACTGTAGACATGTTCCACATGCCACTGACACAAATTACAGACCACATGATGTGAATGCATGATCGCATGGACCATCACAATATGGGTCTTGTATTCATTCTACTTTGCCTTATTTAATGTAGATCATAGTAGCAGTAATACTTTTAACTGTATTGATTTTTTTTAATTTGTGATGCACTGATATTTATTGAAATTAGTTCCAACATTTTTGCTGGTGGGCTGGGACCACCAGTGACTGAGTTTCAGTTTTGAGTGCAATTAGATTTTTTTCCCTTAATATTAAAAAGCAGTGAGGATCTTGTATTTAATTGGCTTGTTTTTTGAAAGGGTTCCACTTTTATGTGTTTTAGCTGGTTTTATGTCAGCAGGGGAGTGTTTAAAGCCATTTGAAAGGCAGTGTGCATTTAGGATGAAGTTGATGTCCCAGATCAATTCAAACTGAATGAATTGGTTGATGACCATATTCAGTGTGTCTCATGAAAATTTCCATCATTTGTCTATCCTTTAACTGGCCCTCAAGTCATTCAATGCATTAAAAGCAATCAGCAAGCAATTTCTTTCTGTTAGGTTAATATTTCACAGAAGTTAGCAATGGATGTATTGTAGATAACTACATTCTGACTATGCTGTTCTCATACCTGAATGTCCATTGATACTTTCACTGTTACACAGACCTCTGTGTGTTCCCCTTTCTGTTTGTTTTGTTTTTTTCTTTTTTTTATATATATTTGTGACCTATAATTCCAGTTATAAAGAGTCAGAACTAGAATTATGTGGACAAAATCCCAGCTCAATGTCCTTTTCAAAAGTCGATGACTTTTCAAAAATGATGGAATGACTGAAGTGGGTGATTTTATGCCTTTCAATAAGATGAAAGAGATGTAATTTGTTGCCTGGGTAAGATACTCATATATGAATGGAAATTTTGTGTGTCACGATAGATGATAAGATGTAGCTCTGTCTCGTGTGTGTTAAGAGGCTGGCTGTCTGAGCAGAGGGAAAAAAACCTGCATGGACGCCCTGTCTGTGCAATATAAAAAGGCTTTTAGTAAGCTGTCATTTCAGTGGTGTACATTTTTACTATTGTTTTATTACTACTGTAAAGCATTTTGTATCTTGTGTGGAAAGCTAGTGAAATAATTTATTAATTTATATTGTGTTTTGCAATGTAAGAATGCAAAAACAAACACGCAAAAAAATGTTCCTCAACTAACATTAATTTATGCTGTGTCTTAGTCTTGTGAAGCAATATGCCAAATGATGCCATGGTAACAGTAAAATATGGTACATTTGGAATGCCCAAAACTTTGTTATTGCTGTGTAATATCTGACAAAGATGTGGACAATAAATAAACAATGCATTGTAAAGACACCCAGTTTACCCTTTCTTCTTGTAATTCTGGATATTACACTGCAAGTTTAACCTCTTTCACATAGCCTCAGTGCAGAAAATTGGTTAAATACATATGTGTCAGTTGTTTCTCCAAAATAAAGTATTTTATTATAAAATGTCAACATACATATAACCAATTTGAATGAATAACAGTTCAAGCCAGGCAATCTGCTTTTGGATGTTTTACTGTGAACAGTTAGATGCATACATACCTAATATATGGTAAATTAATGTTTAAAAAATGAAGAACTGCAGTTTTCAATAATATCTTACCCAACGTACTGGTCTAATAGGACTACACTCTGCTGCAGGGGAGCTTGGAAATTTCTCTGAAATTCTCTGTACCATGACTTGCTGTTACATGACTAAGCTCCTCTCACCTGAGGAGTGAGGGAGTGCAGGTAGCACATTATTTATTACCTCAGAAAATGCCATGATAGCAGGAATATTCCATATTGCATAGGTATTTAGTAGTTGAGTATTTTTATGATGCAGTTAGACCTGAATGAGTAAAGGACATGCAGTTGGTGTCCCATGTTCAGCTCCTGCCTTGTGTGGTTCCTGTTAGACCAGGACCTCCACTGCAGAGAGAGAGCTGTTAATTACCTCCGGAGACAGTCCAGTGTTTTCTCCACTGAAGCCTTTTACAAAGTACCTAAACATATGTTTGGATGTTAAATAGTGTATAGTATGAACAATTGTGTAGTAATGCATGTTGTAAATTCCATGTATATTGAAAACATGCTGGCACACTTCTCAGATATATATAGACAATTGTAGCAAGCCAGATTTTTCCCAGTGGTGAGTATACAGAAGAAATAATTGTGTGTTCATTGATCAAAGTTAACTGCTTATTTCCTCTGTTGAGTTGTCTGTAAGTATTTTGCAAGTTTTTTTTGCAAGTGTTTTTATAAAGATAATCCACACACTTGTGTGCAAGCATGTAGCTTTATTGGCAGATTGACATTAACAATGTATGTCTTGTCAGTCTCGTTTGGTTTATTTACTTTTTTTTAACTTTATTACATTTTTTTAATAAAACAAAGCTTTAGGTAAGAGTTTTTAGACAGATAAATGTTTTTGCGAAATACTAATACCACAACTGAAGGGTGAAAGCTTCAGCTGTCTCCTCTGCACAGGCCACCAGCAGCTGAGATGCAGCAGCCATCCACCTTTGTGCTCTGTGAAGGACACAGCTGGTGCAGCTCCACCCACACTGCGTCTCTACTCATGGGTGAGCTCACATCGCCCACAAGATGCAGTGCAGCAAGAGGCCTGTCATTGAAAAATGAACCCATCTACAGCAGCAGGAGTTAGAGCTCAGTGGCTCTTCATATGTCCCACTGGCACATTGCCTTGTCTAGCAGGAGTAGTGGGCACTTTGTGAAATCATCCCTAAGTATGCCACCACACGTACCAATTTCCCATGATTAGCACTGGGCCATGGGTTTTCATGGGGGCCAGCACTCCTGAGCCAATCAGAGGGGAAATAGGTGGAGCCTTTGACAAGAATTCATCTAATTGGCTTAAAAAATGTAAAGAATATAGACTATTGTATAAAATATAAAATGGGTGGAATGTGCCTGAGGGCATCTGATGATTGAAGTTTTCAAAATGCAAATATACCCAGTTGAAATTCATTGTGAACATGAATCTCAGTACATATGCTTTGCCAAGGTGCTTTGGTGAAGCACGAAACCAGTCCAAAAAAGTACAAAAAAGACCTAAGTGAGTACACCGAAACAACATGCACATATTTTCACTCCATGCTTTTTGCAAATGCACACTCAATGAAGGACAGACCTTGTGTGCTCATTAAATATTTTTTCTTTCTTTTTTTATTATGTGAAGTCACAGACAAAGAATAAAATGAGTAATTTCAAGAAAACCTTCAGCTTCATTATTCAAATATAATGACTTTGGTAACAACTGTGTTTGCAGTAATGAATATTTCACAGCACTCATAATAAAATCCATAGCTTGGTTCTGAGTGTGAAAACATGTACACTCTGACAAGAAATTTATCAGCAGCCACTTGGACCCTGTGAAGAATGTGAAATCCAGGATGAGTGATAGATCATAGAGCTTGGGGGTAGAGCATGCTGTAGTCAAATGAGACACTGCTTGTCATTGCAGATGCAGTTAACAAGTATTAGCAGGCTAGCAACCTCTAAGGGTGACAAGGCGACTGAGAGTGGCTGGAGGTAATTATAAGTACAAGAGCAGGAATACTATCACTCTCTCTCCCTGTTACACCATACTTCTCTTATTCATTCTGAATTTTGACCAAAGCCAGATAAAATGGAGCCAGTGAGCCTGATCCCCTTAGTGGGAAGGCCAGATTTGGGTCCCCCCAGTCCATCACTGGCTGATCCCTGAACCCTGACCTGTGGAAGCATGGATCTGAGTCAAGGACTCAAGGGTAGATCAGTCAGTCTAGACATTATCTAGTCAATAAACATTGTCATCCAAGTCTATTTCTTTTTACTCAGTGAGCACTTCTCTTACAGAGAGTACCCATTCTATCCTCTCTTTAGCCATACACTTATAAGTCAAGACAGCCCAACAAATCCTCAAAGATTTGATTACTCATTGTTCAAAGTATTAACCCTTGAAAATAAACATTAGCATTGACTTCTGGCATATTTCTGGTATTATTTTAAATATTTGTTAGATAAATATAGATATATATGATTTCTCTGATAAGTTCATAGATATAGCTTATTTTGGGGAAACTAAGAGAACAAGGTATTTACATTTAGATAAAATGTAATTATTTCTTGTAATAATGTTATATAATTTGTAAAAAATAAAAAGTTGTTAGGTGTAAGAATGAATTATGAGTTATGAATGAAAGCAGAAAAGTAGTGCTTTAAAATTTTTAACGTGTTTGAAAATACATTTCTGGTGTTTAATGTATTGTAGCCTGTACAAGAATTACATAACAATATCAGCATACACAAAAATTCTAGGACCCTGTGATTCTAGGCTTTGTAATTTCTTGATGGAAGGCGCAGTTCAAAAATTGAGTGATGATACTGATGATTAGGAACGCCGACACAACTGTATTGTCGCATCAACCCTGCAACAGCTGCCAGCACTATAGCTTCCATTACCTCCAAGGGTGTGTTTAACGGCTGCAAGCCAGGTTAAACTGGAGAAACACTGCCATCCACTGGTAAATACATAAAATAGCCTATTATCTCATGATGACCTGTTTAGTCAGACAGCATACACCTGTGTTCTGGTCTGGATATTTCATAACCACAGATTTAAAAAAAAAAATCAATGCAACTTTTTTTTAACCAGTGACGGCGTGATAGTTAAAATAATTTAGAATCAGAACCCGCCATCGATACATTTAATGCCAAAACCGTATCTCAAACGATTTATTAAGTCAACTTCACTCGTAATCTCAAACATGAACCTGTCATTTGCAAGTCTTCGCTCAAGAGCACTTTTTCATTATAGCCTCTTGATAAGCGTAAGTGTGACAGCTCCACCCTGGCCACATTTAACTAATTTTTTTTTTTTTAACATTACCGAAAGGGTTACAGAAATAGACCCTTTTCTGCGCCCCACCCCTGAATAGCGCTTGACTAATCCTATTTTAGCAACGGTTACTAACCACCATTTTTCGGACAAACAATTTAGGCATTTAAGTCTCGCTATCTAGCAAGTATGTATACTATCTTAAATTTTATGGTTTAAAAGTGTTCCTAGGGCTCATGTAACAGTGACTCAAGGAACCCAGAGAGGATGGAGGGAGCATTTTTGTCCCGTTTCCAAAACCCATTGCAAACGTAGAGAAATCTATCCTTTGACTTAAGCTTTGCAGCAAACCACGCTCACAATTTAGGGCGCTTTCAGACCTATAGTTCGATTGCTTTGGTCCGCAGCAGGAAATTGTTACAATGCTGCATAATGACGTAGGTTCGGTTGGGTTTCACATGGCATTATTTTTAAACGGACCAAAATTTGTTAAAGGAGAGCAGACTGCTCCCTCATTGGTCACTTTTGTGTTTATGTTCCGAAAATAGATTAACGCGCCACTTTCCAGTTTCACAATGAAAACTGTTTTTCCCTAGTTCGGAAAAAACCTCACGAAAGATAAACATTGAGTCTATGAGCAGCGATGAGGTTTTAATCATGCTCCTGTCAACCAAGACAAAAACAAGGCTCCCGACATCCCATCGATCCAGAACAACGTTGGGTATTGTGTTTATGATTTAGCTGTGTATTCCTAAAAAGTGAAAGATGAGACCCATAGATGCCCATTGTAGCCCCTGCTAAAGTAGATGACTAGCTAGCTGTGATTGCAATGAAATTTAACGTACTCCATATCACCAATGATGTTATGTAGCGAGCTAACCAGATTCATAACCGAGATTGGATTTGAATGTTTGCCTGATAGCCAGCAAACATAGCCAACATTAGTTAATTTGTTACCTTACCTTTTGCCGCTGGTGGCCTTAACCCTCCCAAGATAAGGAACACATCAAGTTACGTTTACTCCGAGTTATATCAGCTAAACACTGTTGTAAATAATACTTTACTTGTCTTTGTATTTATCTGAGATCATGTACAGCAAGCTGGCTACATCAGCAAGCAGTTTCAGCTTGACGGTAAGTAAGTAGGTGGCTAGCTAGCTTCTGTCATCATGGGCTAACCCACAGTGGGCCAGTGCGGGTTTTTCTGTGGGCAAGCCCTAGCCCACACTGCCCAGAGAACGCCCACGTTGGGCCACTGCAGTAGTGTTTGCTGGGCTGTATTTATACCACTATTTATAGTTACATTTTATATTAATATATGCAAACCTTAACTTCGCTGTAAATGTCCTAGTTACCCAGTAATCATTTTAACCAAGTGACGATTAACTTTAACAGATGAAGCTTGGTAGCTAGTATAACAGGTAATCCTTGTCCCAGCTGCGCTCATTTGTTTCCATAAATTTATGTCATGGATGTAGCCCTCCATAGTATACTGCAGAGCCTTTTGGGGGTTTAAAATCTTTTTTTTACACGCATATTGTCAGCTGATGGTGGACTTGGGACTATCCTGTGACACAGGGAGTCAAACCTCCCTTACCATGGTTGAGTGACAAAAGAAATTGGGAAAGACACAGAAGGTGCCCATTCAGATTTTTCTCCAGGCACAGACTCAGCTCATCATGAAGCTATAAGGCCTCAGTGGAAAATCCCTGGCAACCTCAGAGGGGGAATTAACATCAATATAGGGAATTGTGCATGGTTCTGTATATGCGAATAAACATAGAAAGAGGAGATGAAGTTATTTTTTTCCTGTAAGCAAAGATCTACTAGTTTTTGCAAGTCTCAGGGGGATAGAAACACAGATTTGAACATCATTGTTTGCTTTACTCTGAGGGCATTGCTTAGTTGTTTCTGCCAATCATTAAGGGTTTTTCTTTTAAACTCTTTCTTGTTTTGCAATGACAGATGAGATCTGCTGTGTAGAGATGCCCACACAGTAGTGTCTAGTGCTGAGGGAGCTCATCAGCACAACAAGCAAACCCCAGAGAGAATCGTATAAGCCAAGCTGGGTGCTCCGGAGTGCCAGGGCAACTGGTTGGCTGGAAGCAACTGACTTCATGTTGGTTTAACTGTCTTTTACGGGCAACAGCTGTTATTTTTGTGTGCTCATGAATGTTTTATGTCAATAATTGCGGTACATTTGTCAAGACTTTAATTACACTGGTCAACAGCAGGTGGTGCCAATGAGCTCTTTTTCGTTGTGCTTGACATTAGACTATACTCATTTTTTACGTCAGTAGATTGACAGCTCTGTACTGATACTGAAAGCACATGGGTTGATTAATACATCTAAGTGCATTGTCTGAGTACTACTAATATATGCATAATAAATTTTTTGGCTGTTTTTATTCTCAGTAGTCCTTTGATAATTCTTACCGGCTATTTGTGAAATAACTGTTGTTAATTGTTCTAAGTAACTCAGTGCAACATTTACCAAGGGTGATTATGAAAGAAACCCGTGTTTAGGAGATCTGCTTATGTTACAAGCAAACTGTTAGCTGTCCTGTACAGGGAATAACACTCGGACCTCCAGCTAGAAATGGAGAGCACATGTTCAGTCTTGCAGATGGACCTAGGAGCAGGTAAAAGGCACATCCCAAATATCAATACTTATACGTTCAAAAAACCAAGGTCAAATAAAGCTGAATACTGCAGGTCTATAGTGCTGTCTGAAGATAAGAAAAATGCACATGCTTCTTTTGTTTATTTCCCCCTTGAGAGAAACAGCGATCTTTCTAAACCCAGTAATCAAAGTTTGATTCCAAATGATAATTAAATGTTTTAGCAAACTCTACATACACTTTCGTGATGGAAGACAGCATTTCAGCATAATTCTATTTATTTGTCAAATATTGTCAATATTCAGCCAAATATTTGTCAAATTCTATTTCAGATGTTGAAGGATTCTTCAATGGATAGTAACACCGAGTTCTTAATAAACTGCCAAAGAGGGTGTTGTTTTTTTGTTGTTAGCATGAGGACAGAGGAAATTCAAGATAAAGCATGCTCATGTACACATGTGATTGGAGAAAATATCAAAACTTATCCTGACTACCATTTTAGGACCAGTGGTTTATTTTGTCTGCAGCAGAGCCAGCATCCTTCTGAGCATCCTACCCAAACAGAATGCAATTCACACACTCAGTGTTTGTTAATTATTCTCTGTGGCAAACAGTAAAACAGGCAAGACATGAAAAGGAGAGCTAAAAATGGGAATGCCATTCAGGATTGATCATTTTTTATTCATTTGCTTATACAGAGGGTACAATTTTACAACATCCTGTAGACCTGCATTGTGTTTTTGCTAGGATTGTTATTCAATCAACTACAGCATAGAAACAAAGTTGCTGGAAAAGCAGAGATGAGCAGTGAGGTGAGCAATTCTTGTTACACAGAAAAGAGCACATCCAGATACACAAGTAATTGGTTTTAAGTCTGCAACATTTTGTTCTGGCAAGGCTGAAAGGCATATAATGTTGTTATTTGGAAGATAACAACAGGCAGATGATTACAAAGGTCTTTTAATGTACAATTATATAGTGGCCTCCTGTCATATTGCAACAACCTTTCTTAGTTGTTCGACCAGGAAGATGGTAATGTGGTTTTTATTAATAATACTGTCCACTTAATGAAGAAAGCTAACAGCCGGAGGATATAGTCCCTCCTGTGAGAGAGTGGAGTCTTATTCAGCTGGTCCACAATTGCTTTTCATCATGGAGGATAGCAGGATAAGACGCAGATATATTTTAAATGGTACTCTCATCAAAAATTGCTGACATTTGATTTTTGTACACATTTCTGCACTTGATAAATTGTACAGGAGTCTACCAGTATGGTGAAGGTTAAAGACAGAATGTAGCAGGGTCTTAACACTGATACTGATACTTCTGTGTGAGTATGTGTGTGCACTCGTGCACATACATGCAGATATTAGCTTTTATTTGTCTACTTTATGCCAAATCCAGTGTCTGCATGAACAATACTCAAAGGTCTGTATAAATTGTCTGATGAAGTTCTCTTTAGTAATACCAATTTTAATAATTTTGCAGAACCAAAAAGAAAGTCCTCCAACACAGACATATCAAAGTGTGATGTGGGTTGTAATAATCATACTAAAATAAGTTAATTGATGCATGGAAATGAATTTACTGAGGTGTCCATATGATACTCGGAATAGTTGCTTTATTTATTTTACATTTTCTTCTTGACGTATTTTGTGGTGAGATGTTCAAGAAAGTTTGCAAAATGGATGACCTGAGACCACAGTTCCATATCGAGGCAGCCATTGGAGCTTCATGTTTATGTATACCAAACTCTTAGAAATGCCTGTAACCGGTAAGACGCACCAGAGATACTTCATTGCTGCTGTTTAAGTCCCTATTACTAAAGTCTTTGATCAAATTTCTGTCTTTCTATAGGAAAATGGGGGTATTTCATTCCGACGCACGCAAGATGAAAGGTCTCCTGAAATCCTCTGAGAATCCGTTAATCCAGACATGAATGTGTAGTGATAATCCCACCCGACAATTAACAGACAGCTTCTTTCCACATGTCTATTGAATGGTGCACTCATATTCTTCTTTCCACTGTGTGATAATGGGTTCCTGCCACACTGCCCTAACACAGTGAGCAAAAAAGATTAACTGCATGTAATACATGCAGAAGAGTATTTAAAGGTGGAAAATCATGGTTGACGTGAACACTTTACATTTCTAAGACTTTTTAATGCAGTTCAAATGAGTTTAGAATGGTTTTGTAAAGATGGCATTTCTATTTATCATTCTGCACACTATCCTAGACATTTCATATGTGTTATTACAGTGAATTGGCTACTCTCCAAATTGAAAGAATACTGTACAGACATTTCTTAGAATTTTGTCTGCCCCAGAAACAAGAGGGAGAACTGGCACAATAAATAGTATGCCACGTATATCATATATCATTATAATCTACACATTATGACAGTTGTGAGAAAGGGGTCAAATAACTATTTTAGAGTTGACATTATTAAAGCAGTTGTTCTTCAAATCTGTAATATACGTTATTTCATTTTCACAAGGCAGAAATTGCATCTCTTGAATTTGATCGGCTATTCTATTGTATCATGTGTAACTGCTTCGTTCTGCATGCCCAGTAGAATCGGCAAACTGCAGTGCCACTCCCTAAACCATGCAGTCATGAGTCAAACGGTATCTGAACAATATGCCGCTGTTCAGATCCACACGGAGGCGCTCTCTCTGTTCCCACGGTGAACCGGTACCATCCGTGTAGTTTCCTTTGGATTCCGCTAGAGTCTGCAAACGAACGCCTCCTCCTTCCTCAGGTCTTGTTTGGGGTAGTACAATGAGGCTCTGTAATGTCACTGCAATCCCCGTGCATTGAGGTGGCGGTACTCGGGACGAACAGCTGAGTGGATTGAATGGGAAGCGCGCTTCGGTGTTTGCTGCTCCTCAAACGTTTCGCGTTTTTCCTTTGAATTCCCTTTTTTCTCTGGACTAATAAAGACTGAAGAATGGTATAACCACTGTCTTGGATTAATGAAGATTGAAATGAAAATACTACAGTTCTTCCTTGGAAGTCGCTGGAAGTTAGTTGGAACGACCACATTGCGAATGACATTTTGGGGACGTTTTTAAATTATTTTGAGAGAAGTTTATTAGCACACTTGGATCAGGTGCTAAAGAAGAGAAATACGTTTTATTGCAAGTATTTCCGTATAAAAATGCGCTCCGATTGTGCGTCCGCGTAGCGCATTTTTTGTTAATTCACGGGCTTGTGTATTTCAGCCAATATGAGGTTGTGCGTGTCTTCGGATGCATGTTAGATAGGGTGACTTCAGGTTGAGTGGGACATCAGGTTGAGTCTGATACATGTTGGCTAGTTAAATGTTTACATAGTTAAATGCGCGCTATAGGCATCCTTTAGCTGTTAATTCAGTTTAACATGTTTTAAGAGACCTGCAGATCACAAAGTCTATCCTTCACATTTATTTGACGTATATGCATGACATGGTCTTAATAGATGGACCTATATTTAATAGTGCATTCCTTTTGTATGACATACCTTATAAAATTGCGTCTTTCATAACTGTCAAATACGTTTTTTAACTGCATTATATGAAATGGTAACCATTTCATGTTGTGTTATGCGACGATATTAATTACTTTTTTATTTTATTAGCTTTGGTCGTCGGTGATAAATAACTTTTTGTACTTTACGTTGACAAGTCCGAGTGAAAATTGCATCCACCAGCATGGGAGATACAGCTCTCCCACAGCCCACGGCGGGTGGCTTTGTACCCATGTTAGGTGTTGGCATGGTAGGCTCGATGCCAGGCGCGGTCAGCGGGCCAGTACCGGCCCCAAGGGTACCGCAGCTGCATAATGCCATCGTGGAACGTTTACGCGCCAGGATAGAACTGTGTCGGAGGCATCACTCAACCTGCGAAAGCCGCTACCAGCGTGGCCAAGCGGAGAGCTCGGACCGTGAACACGAGAGCACGCTTCATCTTCTCAATATTGTGCATCAGGGTCCAGGAAACAGGAAAAACAAGGGAAACAGGACCACGGCTCAGCCACCTCCAGAATACAACAACAGGGTCAATGGAGAGCAAAAATCACAAAACAGTGCAGAGGGAGAATCGAAGCATAATACGCGAATAGCAGTAAGTACCCCATTTTCCACTTCCACTTACCTGTGATCTGTTTATGACATTTCACATGACAGAAAAGCCCTGCACTACTGGCATGCTGTTGACCTCGCATGGTACCGTGCACAGATGTCACCCCCTCATTATTATCTATGGCCGTTTAGGCCACTCTGTCCTGCGCGTTGATCACTACCCTCCAAATGTAATAATAATGTCTTTTTAACAGAATCACACATCCGTGTCGTGGTCGACTTAGAGTGGGATTACTGTTAGTGGGTGAATCGCTTATTGTCCTTGTGTGGACTCGAGACATTTTCACCTGCGACCACCACAAGCTGTTAAAAGCAGTTTTTAACATGAGCGCATTTACAGTGTACCAGTCAGCTGTAAGGATGTATTAGTCTATATACTGTATAAAGTTTGCTGGAAACAAGTACATTCGAATGTAGGCCTATATATTCCAACATTTTCAGGCATCGAATTACTTTTTTATAAACAGATCCCTTTCTCCGTATTATAGGTTGTAAAGCATACCATTTAGTCTTGCGAACGTTTATACTGTCTTTTGAATGTTTGTTATATTTGTGTTAATATATCGGGGGTACTTGGAGCATTTTACAATGCTTGCACAGTTTCTTATTTCCTTTTAATGCAGATTTGATGTGCTTATTTATTTTCTGTTATTATTAGTATTGTTGTTGGTGTTGTTGTTTGGCAACAGTAGCTGAATCTGTTTATTACAATTTATGAGAAGTACCTAAAGTTACTTCTTATCCTTGTTAAGAGAGGGTTCTGGCACATGGCAAGCTATTTCACATTTTTCTCCATCTTAGTATGTCTGTGCTTTAAAACTGAACTGTTCTTAGTGGGCAAAGTATGTCGTAGAAGGCATGACATTTGTGTACCTCTGGTAACAGTACAAGTGGCAAAATGACAATCTGCTGCAGCAAAACCTTGAAAACCTGTTGAAGGCTCTAGTGTACCTAACCATGGCTTTACTGTGACCCTGCAGACAGAAGTCTGGCTATATGATGATTGTTTCTCTAAGTGTTCATTTGCAATAATGATAAGAAACATCTGTTCTGCAGTGTCTGTGATCAGACCCATGGACAAGGAAGTCATAAAACTTTGTGTGCCACGGAATTGTGCGCCCATGTCTTTTTTTTCCTGTTTTACTCACAATCCTACCTTGCATGATACTTGCACTGAGTACATTAAGACTATTTTTCACATTTGTTTTATCAGGGCTTTGTCTGATGGTGCCAATTAATGATCAAATTATTTGTTATGCTGACATAACTGTGGGGTTGTAGAGAATCACTGACAGAAAGAAAGTGATGGCAGCATTTCATCAAACTGGGGACAGTTTGTTAATTCCTTCCACAGTTCAGTCAGATAAAGAATTTCATTTTTTTCCCATTCAGATTAAATTACTGTCTAAATGTTTTATGTTAATATAAATTAGCATTACTGATTCTAATGCAGTCATATGTTTAGCATGTCATAGAACATACACCAGGTATATTCCCATAACATAGCCAGGGATCCAGGAAGAGCTTCAAATAGTATGGATACAATTACAATAACATTGTTAGGTCTACTGTGCATGCAGACCATCAAGGCACTTTTAAATCAGTTTCCCAACCATTTGCATTTTTCCTCGCCAAGTAAAACCTGTTAGATTAAGATTCCATTATTATAGAAATGGACAGTTTACAAGTATAATAGAGATGCTGTAAATGCTAGGAATTTTAAAAGGCAACATCATAGCACATTATCTCAAGGATAGCTGTTAAAAACAAATAACGCAACCATGAAGGTGAAGAGGCTGCAGTTCAAAGCATGTTTGGTACACAGAACTGCAGTGTACAGATCTTTTCCATCTGAAGCATTATGAATGACTGCACAGAGAACACAATTCAAGGAGCAGCTTATGAGTGAAACCCAAGACTGTCTGGCTTTTGTGTGTTCTGGAGAACCAGTAATATTGGTCTGAAGTATAGTGGTTCGCAATTTAGGCTTGGAATCTAAAATAAAGGCAGATCCTGCGAGATTTGGCCTTTACTTTGCATTGTTTTATTTCTCATACAACACCAAAACCGATGGTATTAAAAGCAGCAGAGACAATGTTGAAAAGAGGCAGTGTTATGGTATGTCATTACATACCTTTGTTTAATTATTTTCATTTAGAGAGATTTGGGCTCAGATTCAATCTAACCGTGATTTGTCTCTGACCAACAGACATAAAAAGGTTACTCGGCTTCCTTTAATGCAGCCTTGAGTCTAACAGTCGAAATGAATCAAAATATGCATTAGAATAAGAAACGATAATGCTTGCTTAATTCTGTTACTTAAAAATGAAGGCCAAAGGGCATTGCCACTAGACTGAATTTAGTCTGCATATTTTCCAACATGCAGGCAGGTTGATCTTGTATTCCATGTGGAGAGATTGTGGACTGTAGAACAGTAACGGTACACAGGAGGGTGATTCCTGCCAGACTTATAGCAGTGCAAGCTTTGCTTGGGAAGTGCAGACACCAGTGGAGGTCAGGTGAGGTGGTCGGTGGCATAATTCAGAGTGAATGCTGGGATAAGACTTCCTATAACACCACGTTTCATTTTCAGACCAATAAAATGGTCTCTATTGTCCCCAGACTGCATTAAACAGAGAAAATGGAAGAGAGATTGCCTGTGGGATTTAGGACTGCAATTTGCAAGGTTTTATGTTACCTCACACTCATTCATTGAGGAGAAATCCCTCCTACATGTCAGCACAAAAGTTTGATTCATTATAGTGGTATAGCACTTTAAGGGGAGCACGCCCCTCTGTAGGTATCTTTCTGAAACTCAAGGCTACTGCAGGTTTTATATCTGAAAACCATCAAGTGAACGCTGCTTCTGATGCCATTTGATATTGATATCTCAGTCTGTAACCCTGGGTTATTTGGATATGTGTGTGATAATATATGAAAACTGCAGATGTGGCAAATGATTCTTGAATAAAACATGGTATTAGGGAAAAGATGGGGAAAGAGAAAGTGTGTGAAAAGTTAAACAGTTTCAAAGAAGCAGGGTGTAAGTATTTTAGTATTGGTTAACAGAGGGTTCAAAAGGCTGTTGATGTCACCCTCTGTGACCAAACTCTTCTGCCCTGTTGTAATTACATGGTTTCACTGAAAAATGCTCTAGAAGTAATTGGGATTACTCCACCATTCATGCATGATTATACTGGATTGTGGTGAATTTTAGTCAAGGGGCAGGGCCTTGTTAAAGCAGTGATTTGATCATTATTGAGCCCTTTGCCCCAGAATTGATGAATTGCAATTACACTCATGCAAAATGAACCATGGTGTTTGGGAACACCACAGAGTGACTGTTATTTTCTGTGTTAGAAGGGCTTAGTCACAGAATGTTTAAAGTGTGAATTCAGCACACAGGCAATGAGCAGGGCACTGTCTGAGCAGTTGGCTGTATTCTTAGCTGTCATACCCAATTATCAGACACATAACCTACAAAGCACCGTCTCTAGAAATGCTTTGCTCTTAAACACTGTTTGCAGTGTGAAATTACCCAAACATTTTGAGAACCACTGAATGTATTTCTGGGGTGCATTTAAGTAAGCCAAAAGGCAAACAGACCTTGAAAATGCAACCCCTCAAGTGTCTCCTGATGAGTAAATGTTTGGCACATTGCGATGGCTCTATTATTTTTACAGTGGTGACAGACGTGGGAACCCGAAAGACCGCTGTGTAGTCACACAGAAAGGAGTGCAGTGTGTTCTGTGCTTATTTACAGGTTTATATTCTGATCTAGAGTTATGGTAGTGAATACTAGTGATATGCGCCAGTGGCAATGGATGCACGAAGACCTATTTTACTTCAGCTGTGGCCTTTCCTAATTCATTGGAGACAGTTTACATTTTGCAGCAGGTGCACTTATACACCAACAGGTCTACTAGTTGTAGTGTTTAAGCGTTGTCATTGTTATGTTAGATTTAACATGGTATTTCAGTAGTCTACTAAGAAAAATCTTGTTGCTGAACCATGTCATGGTAAATAATTTTAGGGTCTTTGTGTTGCTTCTTTTTCTATTACTCCTCACTTGCTATGAAGTGTACATCTGACCTGTTTAACCAAGTATTATAATTACTTTATGTAATCAAACAATATATAAGAATAGACTGTTAATCTACCTGTCTGTAAACCTGCAAAAATGACAATCATTAGCAGGTAAGCTCTATTCAGAAAAGATCATTTCTGGCATACACAGAAGATAATGACATGGAACACCTCATTACGATTCTGTGGTTCACAGTATTAAGAAACCAGCATTTAGAAAATGAGTCTCCCCCCCTTTCTCATGGACGGAAGTAAGCGTAAAGGGAAAATAATATTGAAACGTTTCCCAGTGTTCCCTGTCCCACTTTGAAGCCGCCAGAATCAAAGCTGAAGGTGGCCCTATTGTGCCCGTGCTCGGCTTTGATACTGAATAATTAGCGCAGGTCTGCAGGGGCCGTTCGAGCGCGGCGCTCGCTGCGCCCGATCGAGGGAAGCGGCGCGGATCCACAGCGCGGGTTTCGCCGCAGACGATTTCCATGTTGTCATGGAAAACCCGAAGACTTGCGGGCGCCTGTTCATCCTCGGGCTGCATGCCAGATCACTCTCTCGCCCCTTTGTAGCACCGTGGGCATTAACTGACTGCTGTCTTTGCGACAATTAGAGTAATGTCGTTATGAGGACGGTGATGCACTCCACTGTTTGGAAAGTGGTGCTCAACTCTACCCATTGCTAAAGGGGATCAGAAGAGCCACAGTTGGAGAATTGTCACAGTAAGAGGTGTGAGTCCACAGCCCAACATGCCATGTGAACTTAATTCCCGGATTTCATGAAGTGTGACTAGACCAGTTGTTATGAAGCACAGCAAGGTGTATTCTGTTGCTGTAGTGATGGTTTGTGTGTTTTTCGTGATTTATGAGATAGGAATATGCCAAGACTTGCAAGGTAAAGATAACATCACTCCACACTCAAAATTAGTCACAACAGAACACCAAGAAGTGCCCATGATGTGGGTTATATGGACCCAGACTTGGCACTATGTATAATCTGATGCAGCACAGGGTCATAGGCCACCTATGGGGTTTTGACTTCATTCCAACTCAGTGTGTAAACCTAAGACACTAGTTAAATTGTTTACAACAATACTAAGCTGCCTGATAATGGTCTGCTGCGACACTGACTGTGACGTGACACACGTAACATTCATCATTCACCATTTAAGGGCTGTTACTTTGGTGTTTCAATACACACAAACACAGCTTTTCCTCCTCAGATAACTTGGGGATTGCCACAACAGTTTTGGTCTTTTCTGTCAGGTTTTCTCATCTTAAGCTTTTATGTGCAGCTCATGTGAGCATGGCGAGGCTGTCCCTTCCCTTCGTAGTCCCACATCTTGGTTGTGTCCTCTGTTCTGGCCCTGATGTGGTTGAACAGGATTCCCATAGTGATCAGGACATGGAGCTTTTCTGACGCATTTGGTCGTGTCTTGTACAGACTGTCTTTTGTGTAAGTTCATTAGATATGCTTTTTTTCTTTGTAAGTCCCTGTGAGTAAGGGTGGCTGCTAAATGATACAATGGAAATGAAAAATCTTTTTTTACTCTCTTTGCTCTATTTTTCTGAATGGAGCACCTTCTTAACTACAGTGATTGTCAGCTTTCCTGGGTTACAGTGAAATGTGGTGTATATTTTCTGTGCGAGTTCCATAAAGGGGCCATAAAAATTGTGGATGTTGTAATGCACCATTATGTTTCTATGCCATTATCAGGATTTTTCCACCATTAATTCAATGAAATTACTGAAACTCGGCTTACGTCTTACAAATAACATTACAATAGGTTCCTGTTATTTTAAAAGCACAAGTTCCCTTCTTATTCATTTTCCCACACTTCTGTGGCACACATTTTGAGGGCATTCATTTTGTACTGGAAATGTGTCATTTTAACAAGCTTCAGGAATATATGACAAAGTCCAAAAGAAACAGGATAATCACTCCGCAACAAAGAAAGAGACATAGGCAAAGAAGCCTCCAGAAACCACAAAATGGCCGTGTGGATTTCTGATGAAATCGCAGACTTGTCTACCTCATCTGGGTTGTATTCTTTAACAGCAGTGTCTTTGTGCGGTACCCCCTGCACACTCCTCATGTTTTATTCAGATGCCACAGGGGGTTGGGGCTTTGAACGGAGCTGAAAGCTCTCCGCAAGATGTGGCTCATCCTTGATATTTGTGGGAGAGCAGTATATTAGAGCAGCAGCGGGGTGCTGCCCCGTGCTCTGTTTAGCGTGTGGTTAAACTTGAATACCAGTCATGGTTTCAAAGCCTGCATTTCCCTTGTAGGCATCTTGTATCTGCAGATCCTTGTTTCCTGTCCCAAACTTCTAATAGTTTGATGCTTACCCTTTTGAATGAGTAATGCTACAGCAGAACAGAGATACCTGTAGGTACTAACATCTTTCACATGTTTCTTTTCAAAGGTGGGGAGGTAAGGATTCTAAAAAGGTATTTGATTTTAACAGACTTCATGGGTGACAAAAATATATTTTTTGTAACCCATGAAGCAAAATGCAAGATGGAATTGTATTGTGATTTAATAAGATAAATTGATACAGTACCAGTACAGTGTAGTATCTGTTTTCTGAATGTACAGCATTAATGTAAAAACTCCACCATGGAATTTGCTTGTCTAGTTGATTATATTTCAGTTTGTTTCCCAAAAGTAGTACTTTATATTAATTAAATTATATAGTTTTAAAATTGCACTGTTGTTAAACAAGCTAGTGATATGTAACTGTAAGTGCACTGAGTACCTGCTATATAATTACATATTGATACATAACATGCATAATTAAAGGGTTAGGGTTAGGGGTTAGGTTGTGGTTTTGGTCAAGCTGTGTAATTACATAAATTGCAAAGCTGTGTTCTGCTTTAGTAAGCATGACTGTCTCAACACAGTAGTTACACAGTCATTACACATTAGAAACAATATAATTGTATTGCTGAAAATGTCCTTTTTTAATGGAATTCCACCTTGTCTTTAGGAGATGTTGGTCCAATAATGGTAATGAATGAGCCAGAAAACCCAGACCCCTGAAATCTGATGTATTGATTTTATGTAAAATCTTGAGGTTTAATCCTTTAAAATTTTTCTTTTCTCTTAAATTACTACCCCATGTGGTGACAGCCCCACTGACAACTTAAAGACTTAAATGGTTTAATGTCAAAATCTCAGAAAGTATTCATTTTTGATAAGCACATAATTTAAGTAACAAATCCACACACACAAAACTAACCAAATTTGCAAGTTCTGTGTAAATACATAAATAAATACATAATAATGACAGAGGTTACCATTGGGAAGAAGGTGCTTTCTTTTATGGAGAGTCGTGCGTTCATGTTCTATTGCACATACACACACACTCACACACACACAGAAATTGCCTGAGGTGACAATTAACTCCAGCACACATGGTCCCACTTTGGTATGTGAATAAATCTTTTCCCTAACTGATACACATACTTCAGAAATACATGCCGTAACTCAGATGCTTCAATATTTGTCTTTTTATTGTCAGCTTAATTTTGTTTTGCCAACCTGACAGTACTGTCAGATCCAACTCACTGTTCACTTTGTGACAAATTCAGTATGAACACTATATAAAATTTCCATACGTGGTACATAAACCTTCACACCAGTATACAAATATGAATAACAGTATACATATTAAATATAATAAAAAAATAAATATTACTTTGCAGTGTAATATATGTATACATTTGGCTAAAGGTTGGCTAAAAACAATGAGGGGTAGGGTTGAGAATTACCCTGGCCTAGTACTATCTTATCATAAGTGCTCCAGGCATACCAATATCTTTTCTTAAATGTTTTTGGCCAAATGCCAACATGACTGCCTGCCTAATTGTAAGATGTAAAAAATAATGCTCTGCTTCATACTATAAATGGTTATATATTCCCTATTATAGGGTCAACTTAAGTTCACACACCTCAGAACCATGCCTCTTCATGAAATATCTCAACAAAACTTTGGCATATTTACTCAACCACAGAAAAAAATGATGTTACAACTTGCTTTTCTACTAATTTTATTGTCCTCCTCCTATGTCCTGTCAGTCAGTTTGTTCAATGCAGCACTGTCTAGTTGTCTTTGGTTCATTTGCATAATCAACACTTGCAGGTGGGAAACTTGTTGGAAGAAATGCTAATTATTGGGGCTAATTACATGCATCAAATTGTACTGTCAAGTTACAGTTACTGTATAATTATTCCTTTGTAGAAAGGAATAGTCTTTACACTGTAGAAATACTTCATGGACTTAGAATAGTGACAGTTGTGTGATATAGCAATCCCATTGACTCTCAGGCAAAATTCTGAGTTCACTGAGTCTGAGTGTGTTACAATACAGTTAGTGCCAAAAGTGGCATCAGTGTTTTTTAGCGTGCAGTGGGAGAATAAGTGGTATGTCTCATGACTATGCCCTGCAGTTAATTTGGGAGGGATTTATGATAGTGCCACTTTGGTTTATGTGGATCCAGCGAGTTAAACTATGTGTGGGAACTTGGCATGCATTTGATATCACTTTTTCAATATGCCAAAGACTTTTTAATGCACCAAAGGCATTCAACAGTCATACTTTACAATATATTATACATCAAATTATAGATTTTGCCTGTGCTGCTGTAATAAAAAGGTATAACTGGAGCAGTTGCCATGGAAGGGAAAACTGGAATACAAAGATAAAAGGTGGAAGATGAAAAGAGAAACAATACAGATAGCAATGGAGATGCACAGCAAGGTGGTTAAACTGTGAGTGTAACACAGCTCGTACAGATTACTCTGTTACTGCAAGCCTAATGATAGAATGTATAACTTGAACTAGAGGAAGAAACTGAAATGAATCAAGGAAGAAACGGTCCTTGTTGTTTGTAAACCGCTTGCCTTTATTAAAAGTGTGTCCCCAAGACAGGCTATGGATATGCAGATTGTATAAATCTTAGTAAGATGGTGAAAGTGCTGCCATTACACAGCAATGATCATAACATTTTGGTTGTTCCCTACAGGCAGATGCATTATTTCAAATTCTTTGTTATCAGTTCAACTGTTTTGTTTTTAGCCAATAACCCCATTGAAGTGGAACATTGCAAGCATACCTTTGCTCAGTATGTTAATGATCCACAAAGATGATGAACCGTGTATAGTGGATGATTTGTTTATTGATAGTTACATTTATACTTAAAGGTGAACCACTTAAAGGTGAAAATTAAAATGAAAGATTGCTTTTGAGTGAAATCAAAGAAAATTGAAATGCTTTTTGTAAAAAAAAAAAAAAAAATTGAGCAATTATAGGAAAATTGAATACATATCAGTTGTGTCACATTGTTTGAAGAGTAATGTAACAAAGCCAGACCTCTTTAATCTTCATGTGCAGTTGAAAGTTCAGAGAAGAGAGGATTGTATTGGGGGGAGGCTGTGGGACTGGGGTGAAGGTTTCCATTCATGCTTGATCTGATTTCTTGAGCACAGAGAGCTTTGAGGTTTGTCAGGTTTTTCCTGCCCGACATAAATTGGGGAGGGAAGGAGAGAGAGTGTGAGAAAGAGATGGAGGGTGAGTCAAACAACTCTGGAATAGTGTTGTGCTATGTCAGCCTCACCTGAAATTGGAACTGTGTGGGAACTCAAATTTTCAGTGTGTGTATTTTGCAAGCTTCTATAGAAGCTTGAAAATTACACACACATACACCACACACACACATACAAATACACACATATACGAATACTGGGGGTATACAAAATAATGGAAACATCGATGAAAAACCACTTGTATTTTGAAGTAATGAAGTCATAATTAAAAAGGAGTCTACACCTCTGTTTCATATTAATGTCAATACTAAATACCAACATGTTTCCGCAATAAGAGACGTTTTAAAATCAATACTTAAATATGTGATTCTCTATAGTATCACAGAAACTGCAAAAATATTTCAATGCTTAAGGCAAACAGTATCAAAATTCATGATGGCATACACAAAACAAGGAAAAAGTACATCACAAAAGAGGAACTGTGGTCACAAGTTGAAGCTTGTGGCAGGCACAGACACTTAACAGAATAGCTGCTTAAAACATCAAAAATTACCACAGGGTTGAGTCATCAACAAAAACTGTACGTTGTGAGCTTCACAAAGCTGATATTTGTGATAAGGCTGCTGTTTTGGAACCACTTGTAACCAGGGCCAATGCACAAAGACATATAACCTGATGAGCACAAAACCTGGACTTCTGAGCAGTGGGAAAAATTAATATGGTCTAATGAGTCGTCATTTATTCTTTTTCTATATCTGCATGGGTTTATGTTTTGAAAAAGATGAAGGAAGCCTTCAAGCTACATTGCCTGCTCCCAACTGTTAAACATGGTGATGAATCAGTTATGTTATGGGTAACCATCTCATGGGAGTCATTGGGTCCGGTTTATTACTCTGCATGGTAGAATTACAGCCAAGGAATACAAAGCCATTCCAGCAGACCAGTTGTACCCTGTAGTGCACACATTGTTTCCTCAAGATGTTTCCATATTCTAAGATGATAATACACACCATGCACATTGCTAAATGGTCAAAACACCATAGCCTCCCCAATCACCAGATCTAAACAAGTCCTGGAACATAGACTGTATCTCCTTCATCTCTCAAAGAACTGAAGGATGATCCCATTAGAAGTAGTTAAAAACTTCTATAACAATATTCCAAAAAGGATTGAAGCTGTCCTGAAAGCAAAGGGCAGCCACTGAAATTAATTTACATTAAAAAAGTAATGTTGAAGTAAAGTTTGCTTAAATTTGTTAAATTACAAAGTCTGTTTTAGTTAGGGTGAATCTTGCCCATAATCTGCTCTGTCTCTTTTTTGTGGCTGACCAACATGTACTAATAAAGACTTTATTATCACT
This sequence comes from Megalops atlanticus, assembly GCA_019176425.1. Taxonomy (NCBI): domain Eukaryota; kingdom Metazoa; phylum Chordata; class Actinopteri; order Elopiformes; family Megalopidae; genus Megalops; species Megalops atlanticus. The sequence continues at coordinate 27,863,122 of CM032883.1, read as the reverse complement.
GTCTAGAAAAATCTGATCATTGAACTTCACAGTTTCCATGAGGTTGATGAACAGTGTGAGACAGAGTAGTTGAAGTGATCATGTCTACTGCCTTTACAGGTAACTGAGTAAATTCAACTAGAGTACACATTTGTTCCATTTATTATTGAACAATTTCATTGTTTCTTTTTTGTACTAATTGCTGCAAAATGAACAGCAGGGTTCAGCTGAAAGAAGCTTGGAATGAAGCTGTCGATGTGCAAGGCATGCTTTAGGTTCCCTGTGACTCAACAGCACAACACGTCTTTGTGTGCCAGCTGACAATGGGATCTTGAGTGAAACAGATTTATTCAGGAAACTTCAAAAGCATCACATACCCTGGGGTTACAGCCTGGGCCAGGAAATGAGAAAGTGGGCTCCTGATATTGGGGACAAACCTCTCCATGGAATGTCAGGTCAGATTAGGGGGTGTTGGCGGGATCAGAGTTCAGACGTGTTTACATTACAGCTCAGGATATTTCTCAGAGTCGGGCCAAGCTGCCAAGGTTCCCAGGCTCCGGCTTTGCACAGCATCAGGGGAGGAAAAAAAAGCCCAACCAGCCACTTCTTTCTGCTCTTTTTCTCCCCTCTGTTCTGAGGTCAGAGTCAGCCTTCCCTTAAGGTCAGAGTCAGCGTTCACTTAAACTCCAGCTTTCTGTAGTTGTTACTGAGAATTCCCGATTCGGTTGGTTTCTGTATTTCTTTCTTGGCAGAGGTTTAAAGAAATGCTCAGGCGTTTGAGTCAATGACACAGCAAAAAGCTTGCAAAAAGGAAACACAAAGCTTGCAAGACTGGGGGATTCAGTGTAACCACTGTGAAGTGTTCCCCTTATCTTTGAGGAACAAAGTAATTTTTTGTTATTTTTGTTAATTTCAATCACAACTGAACTTGTGATTATGTGTAGGTATGTGTAGGAATGTGTAGGATCTTGCATAAAATCATTCTCCAAAGTTAAGGACAAAGTTCCATCGTGGTTACATTGAAGCCCAGTCTAAAGTCTGATGCATTTTGTTCTGCATTATCAGCATCATGAAATTAGTTTTATGTCATTGGTGAAGACAAGTACCCTCTGACTTCTGCAATGGACTCAAAGGGAAGCTGATTTACTTAGTTTTACTGACAGTTGACTAGTGTGCTTCATATATATAACTACTGTGTGGATAACATTGTAACTGATATAAGTCACCCTGAGTAAGAGTGTCTGCTAAATAATGTAATGTAATGTGCTGTATGCTGATTTTTGATGGAACATGCAATTGCTGGTAGCATATACAGAAGCTGATGCAGCCATGAACTGCTGTGCTTGGGGGTTCTATTCACTGTGTGTTCATGTTCATATTCTGAGCTGCACTGTAGGAGCGGTCTGGACATTTCTCCAGTCAGTCTACTCAGGCACCTCCCATACAAGCCCTCACCCCCATTTCCAAGATAATTCTGTGGATTATCCCAGAGGAAACGCCATGTCATTAGAACACTGACGCACAGTTAAACGGCAATAGAATGACCCTTTTTTTCCTGGTGCATTATTATCTTAGCAGTTAAATAGTGCATGACAGCGCTAATTTACAGCTGTTTACACAGAGGCGGATATGTATAACCAGCTTCCTGCCAGCCAAGGCCATGAGCAGGGGTGGGGGGTGTGTGTGGGGGGGCTTGCAAGAGAGAGGAAAAGAGAGAGAGAGAAAGCAGCAGAGTGCATTCTCCACCAGGAAACCCATTTAAGAAACCAGTAGTCGAAACCAGCATTCCTTTCATACATGTTCAATCAAACAAATGTGTTGCAGACGAGTCTGTTTGAATCTCCTGTAAACACTGAGACTTGGAGTCTCCTTTCAGATTCAAGCAGATTCATACCCAAGGAGGAAATGACAGAAATCACATCTGACAAACGGGGAGACCCTGATCGGAGGTTCTATTTTATATCTGGCAGATTTTGTCTGGATGTTCTTTCACAATAATTGGCCCTTAATTCTTTCTTACTAGCAGCCTCAAACGCTATTGGGGTCATATTCATAAAGCATTTATTCTGCTGTTATGCAGCTGTTTTTATTACAACCCAAGAAAAACAATGAAGTTCTGACTTAGATATTAATCTTGCACAACGTCTACATGAAAATTGCTGCCCAGTAGACAGAAAGTCTCATATATTTTGTGTCATCAGAGGTTTTGTTTTGTATATCTATATTTTTTTCTAATGAGCAGCACTTGATGATTTATGGTTAAAGACTGCCAGAAAAATACCAGCGTGCATGTCTTTTATCATCAGAACAGTGTGTCTTCATATTAGAGGTTAGGAAGCACTGTAATTAATTAGAATGGAATTAATGTTGCTTTGTAAAGGTCTCGTACCATTTGCATAATATAATCTAACACATTCAAAGAAAAGAAAAAAACACTCAGCATTGCATTACGTTTTTGAATAGCAGTTTAGTTTTGTAGTGCAAAGATGACTAATTTTGAAATGCATAAAAAGTTGGATAGCTAGCTAATCATAATCAGTAACATGCTATATGGCTAGCTACTATCAAATATTAATGCGTTGTACACTCAGTTAAAATTGCAATCCAAACTGGCACACAATTCTTTTGAATTTAAAGGCCTACATCATCTCTCTACTAGCTTGGGAAGGAAACAGTCAATAATTACCGAACACACAAAAGGTGTTTTCTTAAGGATGACAGACAGGCTTTATGTACTTTATGTAGGAGCTTTATCTACTGTATGTACTTTACTCTGTGGCTACCTGACAGATCTAAGTTTGCATAAAAGGTTTTTGTGACAACACCTTACAGATGTCACCACTGCTTATCTTTACATAAAAATGTCTACATGTGGCTGTTCATGCATTTGATTTCAATTTCAGATTTGCGTGCCATTGGGCTTGATAGCTAAAAATCTATTGCCTTAAACCATTATATGTATAACCATTAAAATCTAACATTTGTTACTGATACCAGATTTTCAAGATATTTGAGCTTTTAAAATAACACTATGTGGAAACAATAATAATTAAAATAAATAATAGCCCTGTTGCTGTGAATTAAATGGGCAGCATCAAACTGGCCACTCCTTCTTTGCAGAGTACCCATCGTTCTCCATATGAGAAGTAAGAAGCTTTCTTTGACTACCCTTGACTCCAGAATTATTCTATGCCACTGTTACTTGTTCACTGTTAGTGCTAATGTGCCCTTAATAGTCAAGTGGCCACGGTAAGTATTGTACAGTATTGTTTCAGTCATGTCCATTTTCTTACTGTCCATAGCATGACTGGGAATACATGATGAATCACTCATTTACAGGATGACAGACAATGATTCATATAGTTAAATACTGGGCAGTCACATGCATACACATGACAGTGTTTAATTTTTCAATTTATGTAAGATAAACACATGGAAATCCAGAGAGTAATTTAACTACCAGAAAAAAAAAAATTGACATGACTATAAAAAGCATGAAGCTAGATTGCTTAACTGTTTCTTTTACTGATTAATTCTCACTAATAGCTTTTGTATCATCACCACTTCTCCAAATATATGTCTGCTTCAGCTTCCTTAAAGTATGCAGGAAGCAATTATTTATAGCCACGGGTCACAGTTAGGTGCAGATGAACTGAGCTGAGTGATGGAGGTATATGTTCAAAGGTGTAGTTAAAGTCATGTGCATTTAAGTCTTGACTCTTAGAGAAGCAGTCATACTGTCTGCATGCATCTCCACATATTCTCAACAGCACGTTCTACAGACACTCTTTGTTGAATCAGTTTATCGTGTTTTCTCTGGTAGGAAGGTTTTTCAACACACCAAAACAATCCTTCTTGTTTGAAGAAAGATTAAGCTGAAGAAAGGAGCAGATGTTCTGGCATGTTGCTCAGACGGCAAGCCAGGAGGCTGAAAGCGGCTGAGGGAGTCTCTTTTGATGTAGAGACTGTTGTAACCACTCAACGATCCTGGGATACAAGTAGACCCTAGGGCCCATCAACAGGACCAGAGCAGAAGTGGGTTCATCCAATGATATGTCTCTCACCTCTGGAGAAACCGGGCACGCTGCATTTTTCACCCCAGTGCAAACGCAGAGCTACATCATTTTCTGACACAGTGGTCAGTTAAATCCAGTAAAATTGATAACAACCCTGCAATGTCTCCATCCTTAGTGCCCCTATACCAATACTTTTATCCACCATTTTCAAAACCTGAGTTGAATCTTAGGATGAATACTGGTCTTCCAAACACAGATAGGAATGCGTTGAACTGTAGTTCTCAGGCTGGGTTAGAGTGCAGCAGGGGATCAGGCCAGGGGCTGGCTATGTCTGTGCATGCCATTGTGTGGGATTCTGGAAGATTGGCGGTGAGCACTGCTGCTACACCTGAAGGCATGACAGGTGAAATGAACCACATGCTTGTCCTCCCTACTAAGGCAGCATGACACTGTAACACATCTCCAGGTTGAAGAGGTGCCCTGCATTTGCACTGTCACAGGAAACCCTAACATGAGAGCAAATGCTTATCACTACCGTCTCACCCACACCTACTGCTTTTCCTGAATTCAATTGAATAATTATAATCACACTTAAATGTTATGGTTTTTTATGATGATGATGATGATGATGATGATTATTATTATTATTATTATTATTATTATTAGCTGTAGAGTTAGCTGTAGTAGCAGCATCAGCAGTAGTATTGTTAATGTTGTGGTTTCTTTGAGACTACAGAGTTGGAATGCTTTCTCATACAGTTGTTTGTTGCCAATGGTGGTGCAGTATTTCTCCAAACTTAACATGGGGACATATATATGAGGATACTCTTGAGGTGTCACTGCTGACTTAATCGACTGTCTCCTTGTTCTGTTCAGGATTCTAGAGGGCAAGTCAATGCTTTATTCAAGCGGCGATATCTCAGAGGCATGTCTAAAAGGGGGTTTTGTGCAAAATGGTTTGACTGAATGTAGCAGGAAAGAGTTAATATTCTTTCTGAGCAAAGGAATTAAATTCCTGTTTCATTTCTCATTTTTTTCATTAAATGAGACCCCAGCGGAACAGCATAAAATTGCAACAAAGTTTTATTAAGGATTTATGATGTGGTAATTTTCACGCGGCTTGTCTCATGCTCTGAATCATCTTTGAATTGGTGAGTTTTTCTCATAACTGATAGTGGTCTCTGCGTGGCTGAAACTTTTTTTCACCGTCTCCCCCCCCCAGTTCCATCTGTGTTTCCCTTTCTCTCTATTTCTCTCATGCTCTCTATCTTTTCTTTTTCTCTCTGGGAAAGTAATTTGAAACCTTGAAGCTGTTCACCTTTTTCTCCTACTGGGAGTGTGTGTGTGTGTGTGTATGTGAGAGAGAGTTTGTGTGAGAGATAAGTGAGAGAAAGAGAGAGGAACAGAGGTTGAGAGGGTAGAGAGTTGCAAGGGAAAAGAGAGAGGGAGAGTGGGGGAGAGTGACAGAAAGTGAGAAAATGGGGAACAGAGAGAAAGAGAGATGAGAAAAAGAGCATTCCTTTTTCACTCCCACTCTCTCCACTACACCCCCCCCTTCCCCCGCTGCTACCCCACCCCCTGTTTCCTTCCTGTTCTTATTTTAGAACCCATCGCATGTTTTTCCCACATCCGGCAACAAAGAAAGTCTTGTGCCATTTGTGAACAACATTGCCTTTCGTGGGAAGACTACCCCAGCAGGACCAAATATTTTCCTTATTCAAATTAACTGTCCTCATCATCACTTTTTAAACAGATTAAAAGCTACCTGGATGTAGCTAGAAACTTGCAGCCTTCAGGTCTAACTGTCACAATTCAGAAGCTCCAAAAACATCCCTTACAATTTCCAAGGTTGTCTTATTAATGTATCCATAGATGGATGAATGAATGAATGAATGAAAAGGATGGATGGATGGATGGATGGAAGGCTGGATGAATGAATGGATGAACAAATGGGAATCTGCTCATGAAGTTTTGAAGGAGTGGAACATTTTTTCTCATATCAAGGAGAACCAGTGTGGCTATAATTTCATGTTTAGATATTTATATACTTCTAACTGATATCAGCAGTTGATAGTGCCATTATTATTTCCCATGTTACCGTGATGTTTCAGAAAACATTGTGATTCATTATTGATATTTCAAGGGTTTCTGTAAACATTGCATATCCAATTTTATTGCTAATATCTAGGACTGCAGTCTGAAGAGGATACATCATGATTGCAACGCTGCCTACACATCAACTGATTAAAATAATGTAATGAATGCAATTATGACTTCAGGATGTGTAATAATGAAAAAAGGGAAGGGGCATAAGTAATAGAGCAGAGGAAATTATTGGAAGTTGATATTGGATGCTCAACTGAAATGGTAAAAGATGCTTTGAAGCAAAATAGATACTGCTTAGGCCCGTGTTTGCAAATTTTTATATGAACAGGGCTGTTTTCCACCTCCTACACTAACATACCACTAAAACCATGAAGGAGGACATAAGAATACCTACTGATACAACAACTTGTATTTATTTTTCATTGTAGTCATCAAGACTAGCTGTCATGAAAACAGTCATTCAGTCAAGTTTGTATCGATGGACATTTCACAGGTTTTGATAGTTACATGCAAAGGGGCAGAGTAGCAGAGTAGCAAAGTCCCTAAACAGCATATTAAATGTTTGCAATCATGTTGGCAATGGCAATTTAATAAAAAAATTGAAAATACATGAATTCTTAAAACCAAGGGTTCTATGAGAAAACAGACCCTTTGGGAAAATGGATGCCCTAAAGCACAAATGTTTGTTCAGCACATGTACTGCTTGATTCCATTATAGTTACAGGGCTAGTCAGAATAGGAGTATCATTTCTGTGAAGGCTTCCTTTGCGCCATTTGTTGTGGACACAAGGGGATTAGCAGGAGACAGCTGCCTCAGACTGTATGAAAATATTTGTCATTTAATCTTTATAAATATTTGATGTCCTGCAATGGAATTGAAATGATTTCATAAATAATTCAAGCTTTTGGCAACAAACACAAACATTAAATATAGGGACCCCTTTTGCTTGTTGGTAATGTAGTCGATTCAAATTATGCTGGTTCTCAGCTATTATTACATTCTCCCCTAAGAGGATTTTTTTCTAACTTCAGAACCACTTCTTAAATATTATATTGTATGGATTGTTATTGTTGATTCCTGTTTGTTTTCTTTCTTTCTAGCTGTGGCATCTAACCTCTAGCAGTCTGTGCTTTGGGACATTAGTGTATAGTACCATCATACAGCAATGCTCCTATTCCTCTCATTTTCTTTCAACTTTGTCATGGAAAGAGTTATGAACAGTCACATACTTGATGCCCAATTACTATATGATTTATAGGCAGATGGTTTTAATCCTACATTTTACAGCTGGGTTTGTAGGACTCCTTTTTGAAGTCTACACCTCTTTTCATCAGTGGCAGTACAGCCAATTCATTTGATATGATGATCCGGCTCCATTGTGCCCAGATCCACAGGCAAGCAGCTGCTCTCTGCTGGCATTGAACCGAAGTCCAGAGAGGGCATGAATCACCCACAATGGCAGCACTGTCTTTTCACCCAGAGCAAAGAGAATGTTCAGAGTGGTTTCAAAATCCCTACAGAAAGATGGAAAAGTTCTGGGGGTTTTTTGTGTTATGTCTTATGGATGGAGATGGAAATTTGTACTCAACTTAAGCCAACACAGTGACAGTACATGTGAGATCTAGCATGCTTTGCTTGGTGTCAAGATTGGTATGGTTGTGAGGCATGCATTTTAATTGATGGTGTCAGCATAAGTTTCACCATTATGATCTTATTTTGTAGTTTTGTGTAGTGAGAAAGTGTGTGGGTGGTGTACGGATGAAGAGAGAAAGACTTTGACACTTGAATTACTTTCATATAAGAACATTGGATTTTGTAGCTGTTTTGCAGCCTTTCGGTGTTTAATCATTCCTTATAATGCTTTCCCCTGGCAATACAGAGTAAAGCATCCACCTTCACATCAGTAATTCCTATGTGCTATTGCTGATAAGAGCTCTAAGTCAAAGATAATAGGCCCTTTGTATTTTACTTGCAGCAGTACTTGACCTGGACAACTTAGCTGTATAAAAATATGTCACACCTGAGAAGTGAGGAGGTAGTGTGTCAGTAATCATTGACTCACTTTATTTATTTTGAGCGATTCATTTATATTTTCATGGGTTTTATCAGTGGCCCAACAGGGTTTAATCGGTGCCAATGAAAAGGACAATGGTTGTCTGAAACAAAACCAATGAGCTGCCCCCTGCCTTACTTTTAACCTGGTCATCTAATTCAAGGGCCTGTTAGGAAAATGGAAACATATTCTTTTTCCTGTTTTGGCATATACTGTGAACTGTGGTTTTGCAGTGGTATGCAACATCTGTATCCCCGAACATGCTAAGGGGGGTGGGTGTCTGCTGGTGATCCAGCATTTGACCCTCTTCAACCCCATTGATTTTGAGGCTCCCTTTAACAGTGGCTGTTTATAGGGAACAGGGAGGAAGCAGCCACAGCTTTCATTATGTCTAATCTCTCTAACAGATGGTTTGCTGCCCACTAAACCTGTGGATGCCAGTACGCCTTGCACTTGGTATTCTCCACAGAGTGCTTATATTTAAGCAGGCAAATCAGAGGAGACAGAAAATTCAGGAGATTCAGCCATCATCTCCCATTGTTCAGCTTATTCAGCATAATGATGGATTAGCCAGTGAGCCCTTGTGGAACATGAAAACTGGAGCTACACCTGTTTTGTAGTGGTGCTCAACTCCTGCCTGTCAGCATGCTGAATCAACATTTTTAAACATTTATTTATACAGTGCCTTTAAATTCAGGGAAATCTCAAAGCGCTTTTCAGCATAAAAGGCTAAATTAATTATGAGATCATTAAAAGCAAAGCAAAACAAAAGTGGCAATGACAGGTAATTACACACAGTAAATTAATTTCTCCATATTTTATATTATTAATTTCATTAAGATACTCAAAACTATAACTAGATGACTGCAGAATATTCATCAGATCTCTACTGTGCTCACTTAGTCTGCAATCTTGTGAAAAATGGGAGCAGGCTGGGACCTGAAATAAGCTATTGATACAATATGTGTTGATGATAACCTTAGTTCATTTCCTTCTCCTGTCTGTTTTAAGTATGCCTTGTGATAGCTGTATGAATGGCTTCTGCTGGTTAATCAAATCATAGTGTTTTGCATAAAATATCAGACATTAAGTATGGTTTGCTCAGTCATAGGTAATGGGATAAATATTGGACGAAGTGTTTGAATTATTCATTTCTGTTGTGAAGAGCCACAACATTTTGGAATGGACAATTTTGAATTTACATTTGTACCTCTTTAGAAAAAAAAAGAAAGAAAAACATGTCTGGATATTCAATAGCCATTTATTAATGAAACATTTTACATTCCAGATTTGGATGTGCTTCAAATGGAAATATCAAAGGAACTGTCTTTGCAAGGTTGAATCTAGCTAATGGGTCTGGCTAATGGAGTGCAGTTGAAAACTCATTTGGAACATCTGGAAGCCCTTTGCAGAGGATTAACAATATGCTGCTCTTTCTAGCATTGGAACAGTTGATGGGGGACACTGGAACTCAAATTCCCCTTGTACTATTGTGTGCTGTCAGATGTGAATGCATTGTACCATTACTTTGTAAGACAGTGCATCCCTGCCTTTATACAAAGCTATAGCACTGAACATTGCATGTTTTGAGAGAAAGCATGATTTATATAATTAATATGATAAGTTAAGGTCAATGCATGTGTACATTTTATATGTAGATCATCTAATTGTAATCTGTACATTTCTGGTTGTGAGAAACCAGTTATAAGATGACACTTCATGTAGTCATTACAGAGCCATGGTTTCAGTTTGTCCCGTATCCCAATTCATTGACACTACAATCTCAGTTCTCCTTCTCTTACCCAGGTAAAATTACATTCCCATTCTATACATACAGTACAAATATTGAGTTCCCATTCCAACGTCAGAGTATAAGATCTTCACATCTATGAATCTTCAGCAGAAATTCAGAAATGTATGTGATGCTTACCTTTTTGTTTATTACACAAGACATTTGTCAAGTAGCAGGTCATAATTACTTTGTTTGGATTTTTTTTATTATAGCACACTAACAAAGATGACTAGGTACAGTAAGCCTGCTGCTGTTTTTGTTATACGGAAAATAAAAGATAGTCATGACTAAAACAGCTAGTGTTCTGCTACAAAAGTAAAAAATACAACACCACTCTCAGAGTCCTAACCATGTAAACATGAGCACAAAAACCATTTAAATTGTAGTGAAAGGATTCAAATGAAACCAAACCTTTCTGACACTCAAAGCAGAATGGAATTCCTCCATAAATGCAAATGTGTAGGTTTCTTCTGTTTGAGAAGAGGCCTTGTACACTCCACTAGTTTCAAGATGTTTCAATGGTGCATCTTCATCCAGTCGTAAGTCCATAATTATTTAAATTTGAATGTGAGGGGATATGCTGTTTAAGTGGGAGAAATCCAACATTTGGTCATTATGTACTACGTGTGGGGCCCATTGGCCACCCAAGCGGAGGTCATAGGCTTCCACAGCATTATCTCTTACAATATACTCTTCACAGAGTAACAGTTTAATAGTAGCACCCCTGGTAACCAGGATCCTTGAGTACACAGTTGAGTATTCTTGTTAAACCACTATTCACCATTTATAGTACAAGCAAAGCATCTCTCTTCCTTCAACTTAAGTATCACTCAACATGTTGAAAAAGGTATTGAAATGGACGGCTCTTGAACAGAGAGACAATGAAGTGTAGACATCTTACTAGATGGTACTATGTCATAAAACCATTTGAAACTGTGGTTTTCTAGGTGTTGTTTCTTAATGTCATATAGTGTACTTTACAGAAACATTTCAGAGTTTTTAAACAATCTTAGCAGCCAGTCTTAGCAGTCATGAAAATAAATGGCCAAGAAAACAACACTTAGAGACATTTAAATTGTATTATTGGCAAACTACATGCCAAAACCATATAAAAAAGTATCTTTGAAAAAAGCATGTAAATGAAGTGCATGCAGCCAACAGCTTTACAGTGGAGTTGGCACTCACTGGAGCATAGGTACTACTCCATTGACGTCATCCAAACAACTTGCAGTCGCCTCATGAATTGCAGGGTGGCTGAGAGACAAGGAAACCCATGTCAACCTATCCACCCCTATCAATGAACCAATGAACCAATGACCCCACTCATTGTCAGCAGATGACACAGCCAGGTTCAATCTGAGGCCTTGGCTGGTCGGCTGAGCCACTCGGGACTCTTGTGAATCTTGTTTTAATACTTTATGTATGTTTTGTTTTCAGGACATCTATTTTTCCTTTTTCAAGTGTTTCTATGAGTGATAGGAAACAGGAAACAAAATCAATTCTGCCTACTCCTGAGGAAAAAAAAGAGCTTGTGGTTAGATCACATGATTCTTTCCTCCTGAAAAGTGTTTGATCACACCAGCTGCAGCGGCTGATGCAGAAAGGGAGGGGGAGCAGATTCACATGGAACCACTTGTGATCACTTACAGGTACGGTTGGCATGCACAGACAGGCTCCAGACTTTCACCATGACTGTGAACTCTCTGTGCCCCCCAGCAACCCATTGTAGGTGCGGTCCTGAGTGATAGTTTTCAGAATACCTGGACAGGGTGGTGGTTCTGGTGGTGGTGGTGGTGGTGGGGGGGGGGTTACAAGGGGGTATGGAGTAAAACACACAAAAATGACAATTTTTTTCTCTTTTCTATAGCAAAGCATTATCTGCTTAAACCACTTTAATAGAGCATCACAGTCATCCCTAGTATTTTCTATCAGTCATTCATTCTTTCAGTCATTTAGCCATTCAACACGCATTTAGCCATTCAACACGTTTTCTCTCCCATTCATCCTCAAAAGCACCAGGTGCTTATCCTTGTGCTTTGAGCACTCATACTATACGTCCAAATGATTCCCTTTGCACTGATAAAATTAAAACAATGCTTTGTGTCCATTGCTGCTTATATCCATGTAACAGCCATCTCACCTCCATGTTTTATATAATCTGTGTGATGTGGTTTTCCCAGCCTTGGACACAGCCAGGTAGAAACAGAGCTGTGAAGTGTTTTGATCGAGTCGTTGCCAGGAATGGCCGACAGCAGTAATTTGAATTGTGAGAACTGAGTGGGAGTTGAGCGAATCCAGATCTTTATGGCCCCGCTCCTCTGTGACAACAGACTTTTTATCACTGGAAAGCGTTGCAGTATACCCAGGCAGTACTAGCATGCCGTGTCTGGTCAGAACATAATAAAAAGCAAGTTTCATTTAATTGCAGATGCCAGTATGGCACAATCAAATGTAGTCAATGTTGAACAGGTATATCCTGCAAATGTATTCAGAGATAAGTCATCTTTGTGCTCTGTGTGTGTATAATCCTTCAAGCTGGAGTCTGGCGCAATAATGCTTTGATGCTTCCTTTCTCTTTTGACAAGCACAAACTCATAGTGATGTACATTGTACTGATGGCCTTACTAATGGTAAAACTTTTTAAATATTTCAGCATCATGAGACCTGGACAATCTGGGTTCAGTGATATTTTAGGGACAGACAGATGGCCTCCCTTTAATTTAAAGTCCTTACAATGAGAATAGCTCGAGAATAATGTTAAACTTTTGCATGCTGAATTTGCCAAGTGACTAGAATCCAATGGCATAATAATATTTCACAAGGTCAACTGACTGTCTCAGATTGTTTCATGACACCTGTGAAACAACAAAACATGGAGATGTAGAGAGTATCTACATTCTTACCAAGACGTCAGTATTTTAAGGAGCTGTAGATTTGTTGAATGGTTTACAGAAAGATGTAGTTCATTTTCTCCCCTCTACATTTGTACATTCAGTAGCTCTAATTGATTGTAATTACAGACAGAATCATTTGTCTGTGTTTCTTACTGTGAGAAAGAAAAGCGGCACTAGCCTTTCCCTGTGTCAGTAAAAACTCCTTTGTTAATTTGGCAGAGGGGACGGGTGTCAGATTCCCCCAACAGAGAAATGGTCTCTGTGAGTTCCCTCAGTCTCCATTGGTTCCACACCTGCCAGCCGTTTCAGAGCAAGCCGGGGCGGACTTCGTTGCGGTGGGAAACTTTGGAGGAGGGAAAGAAGCCTGTTTAACAAAACTCTAACTGACTGAAGAAACAGCTATGCAAAGCAGCAGGAGGTCTACAACTAAGAACTTCTCTGGGATGACTCATGAAGGCTGTGTGTGTGTGTCTGTGTGTGCTTGTGCGATGTGTGATATGTCTGTGTGTGTCTGTGTCTTTCTGTGTATGAAAGACACATTAGCAGTGCCGTTCACCTATCTGTTGGGCTCCTGTTTGCAAAAACATGGGCAAGGAGTCAGTGCTAACAGCATCTAAATACTGGGAAGCTTTGGCTTCAGCACGGCCTGCCATGAAATCCCTGGGTCCATCCGTAATGGCAAATCCATCACACCAGAACAGTGGTTAGGATTGCATTTTTCTTTCCTTTGAATTAGCTGAAACTGTATAGAAAAATAAGCAATACTGCATTAGCACTGCATTAGCACTGCATTAACCCCCCTGTCTGTGGTTCCCATAGGAGATTAATTGAAGCCTGACTAGAATGGCTAATTATAACCAGCGTGCTATTAGGAGCACTTAGCAGGAAAGAGTGAAAAGGCTGCAGTTCTCCCTTTCCAGGCTCTTGGAGATCGCGTGAGATGTTGCAGGCAATCCTGAGGACACACAGTGTGGCACGTTGACGCCAAGCACTGAATGGGAGCTGGGCAGAGGGAACCCGGGAAACATCTCTAACTGGAGGAATAGGTCTTTTAACAGTTGGCAAGCTCTTACAACAACAATAGAGTTCCCACAATGAAGAAACTGAATTACTGTTCTTCCGAATAGCACAAGACCATGACAATCAAACGCAGACAGTTGGATTTTCTTAATGTGGAAACTGTTTACCTTTAATACGTTTTAATGGTTTATTAAATGTTGTATTATGGACTGTGGTCGTATGAAAATGCACCAAAGCTGGAAGTATATGGCTCAATATAGACTCTCCACTAGCAAGCATTTTATTATCAGAATGCGATAGGCAGCCAGAACAAACACAGTGCTGCTCCAGCTCATATTTCACAGAATAGGTTGAAAAGTTGCATCTCACTCAGTTCTCATCTGTGAAATGAGGTCAATGTAGTGCTGATGGTTGCGATCTACACCTTAAGTAGAGAGCTTTACTGAAAAAGCTGGAGGTGGGGTGCCATGGTAACTGCAGGGGATTGCAGTGGGTCTGTATCTACCAGAATTTTTTGCACACATTTTTAGCAAATATTTATTTTATTTTGGCATTGCAACCAGGCCTGGATTCTCTCTCTTTTGTCTTTGGAAGCAGAAATTGAGATTACTGTTGTCTCAAAGTCTCTGGGTACTAAGGTACTCAGGTAGTATTTGGCTGGTGGTACAGCAGGGGACTGGGGAGATCTGAACCTGCCTCTGCCTGTGTGCACTTTGCTGGTTCTCTCAGTGTCTATGGTTCATACTGCTCCTCCACTCTTTCTCCTTCTACTGTGAGAAGACAGGCTCTGTAGAGTAACTGCTGCTTCCAACTTTCCCTTTATGTAGAGTATGTATTTTTCCAGTGAATGGGCATCCCATGCTGGGTGTGTAGTTCTGTTAACACCCTGGATGGGATGCCCTACTACTAATACTATTAGTACTACCATTAGACTACTGTGTCTAGCAGTGGGTCTGCTATTAGACAGTCAGGCCTGCTATTAGAGTTAGTAACTGGAAATGGTTGGCTGGATGGAGCATGCTCTGTGAGGCACTCCTCCTTGACCTCTGAAGATGACCAGCTGCTTCTTCAACTCTAGGACAAGGTGGTTGATGGTGTGAGCTTGTATGTTACTCTATTTCATAGTTATTCCAAAATGTTGTGCGTGCTTATTATTTAATTGATTTATTTTAGATACATTTTTGATGGGATCAGAGGGGGGATATCCTTTGGCAAATTATTTGGGGCTTGTAGGCAGGAGAAATATTTTGCATATAAATGGAATCTAGAACTCTGGTTCTATTTTAAAACCATATGGCATTGTCTGTTGATTGTAGTCGAGAAATATTCAGTTTGTGGATTTCCATCTGCAGTCAGTGGCAGCGTTGAACCTGACCTCCAGTGAGATCTGCCATGCTGCATGTTTTAGTGTGTTAATACAACATGCCTGTGGGACTGCTGGTTCTCACGCTGCTGCAGCTGCAGTGTCCAGATGCTGGAGATGTTGAAATGAGCTCTGTGTGCAGGAAACCGGTCTGTGGGCCCTCGGAATCAACTGCGAAAAATGGAAAACAGGAAGGAGACTTCTTCCCTGGGTACTAGCAGGCTGTTTTCCCGCAGCCGTATGTGGGGGTGGGCCTGGTATTTGATGTTGACGGGAAGACTGTTACTTGCGGCTGTTGAGAAGTGGATATGAAAGGGTACTCAGGTCTGGAGGCTAAAGTACCTGAGAGGAACAGTGCTGTGCTTTCATAAAGCCATGGCTTCACCTAACTGCTCCCACTAAAACTAACAGTTAACCACACGGACTCTCTCCACTGAAGCCATGAGGATTAAATGTGGATATTTAAGTTTATCCTCTCCAGGTTGTATCTTCAGCAGCATATCTTGGGTGTGGGAAGATAGCTAATCAATCAACCAATCAATGAATCAATCAAATTTTAGTTAACAAAGCCCTCTTACTACAGAGGACTTGTAAAGAACGCTTCACAGAGTGCATTGCATGTAAAATCCAAACAAATACTATGTGAAATGAAATTAGAGACAAAGAGCAGTATTACAATGATAAACAAATCACCTAGAGTGTTAGTATGAAAAACAACCACATTTTAGCTATACGGATATATGAACACAACCTATGTCTTATGTGTCTTGTCCTGTTGGGATATCTTACTGTTTTTGAGATTTGCTCAGGTGCAAATTACATTTGAATGAGGTGCTTGCTAATCTTGATGTGACATTGATTAACACATATCTGCTGTTATTTTATGTGAGTGTGTGAGTCTTTTGAGCCTTTCAAGTGTTCATTAAACTAGATAAGTCTTAAATTAAAAACTTAATCAAACCTACTTAATTGAGAGCTCAGCCAGAACGAAAGCAAGTGCATGGTGTGGCATAGGACCAGGACTGGGAAACACTGTCCCAGAGTACAGTGTGAAAAGGTCTCGTTCTACTACTTTAAAGCTGTGCAGCGCAAAAATGAAAATGAAGAGATAAACCAATTAGGAAAACAAAGGAATGCACATTTTGCACTGTTTAATGTTTAACACATCTTCTAGGACCTCAATGATGGTGTCTCATGTTCAGAGCCCTAGCTTTGTAAAGAGCGGTGGCAATGCAAAGACCTCATAACACACCAACGTGTCACACACCCAGTGAGTATAGTGCCCCCTGGTGGTCACAGTGAGGTTCAGTTTCCCAAGACATTCTCAGCGCTTCTTTCCTGAAAGCTATTTGAGAATGATTTATATTTCCTCCCACACATTCAAACTGCCTCCAAGTTTCCAACAAAATGTCTCTCTCTTTTCCGTCTCTCTCGCTTTCTCTCAGTCTCCCCTTCCACACACACACACACACACACACACACACACACACACAATACACAATACACAATAAAACAGGCCATACAGCTTGAACCAGGGATTAAAAACTGTCCTCTACCCTGGAGATCTAGACTGAGGCAAATGAGTGTCTAATTTGAGTTTTACCACTAAATTGAATCTTTTCAGCTGGAAAAGTGGGAGCTAAGCCTGTCTCTGCATGACACAGGAGCCTTGTAACATTCACTGTGAACAGTGGGAGGTCTCTCACACAGTCTCTCTCCTAATCCTGCTTTTTACATGAACAAGCTGGGAGAGGGGCTGGCCTCGTCTTACAAACTCCTCGCTGTTGTTTCCGTTTGAAACAATGAAATTAAATACCAAGTCAGGGTGTGAAACCAGGAAGTGTGGGCCAGTCCAGAGAAATGCTACTCTTTTGTGTCAGACGATACAAAGAACATCATGGGGCTTTTGTTCATTTGCAAAAATCTCCTTGGACCAGTATTGTGCAGTCTTGTTACAAGCTATGCTAAGAAAGCTGAGAAATCACAGATATTGGAGCTGTTGCAAATGAAGCAGATTCCAACAAGCTATACCACATTATATCAGCATAAAAGGAATGTTGAAGTCGTGCTCAGCTTTTCTTCTCACACATTTTCCCTTCTTTTACTTGTCAAACGTTGGGAATGCAAATACACAGGGTGGGCTGTCAACTTACTTCAGTGTCTGATAGTCTGTCTTCACAAGCAGCAGCTCTTTCCTCTCACAGCTTCAGCAGGGAACCTGGCGGTTTCCTCTCTGAACATCTTTGTGCATCTGGTTGAAAGCAAGAGTCGGACATGAGACATCAGCAGTGTCAAGAACTCTGTGGGCCAGGCAGACATGATTATCTGATGTGACAGCTTGTCATTGCAATGTCAACATGTCGTGTGCCCCCCCCCGTGCCATCAGGGTGCTGTGGACACGCTGGTGATGCGAGACGTGACACCGAGACTAGGCAACTTCAGACACATCTGGCATGTGACCTTGCAGACACCCTTCTTCTGGTGTTTTGCCAAGTCTTTCTGTTGATGCACTCATGTAGTGCAGACCACTCGTAGACACATGGATTCCTTCAGAAAAATCCCCACAGTCAGCCTGGTTATTATATTGCTTTATGTCTTTGCCTATGCAAATGTTCTCATACAGCTGGAATGTTACTGCAGAAAGTCATGTTAAGTACTGTGACCAGGGTCCAGTAGCAGTGCCCTAATTGTGACAACATTACAGTTACAGTTACAGTTTCTTATCCTCTACACCAGTGTTTCTCAACCCTACTCCTGGTGGCACCCTGTCCTGCATATCTTCTATCTATCCTTGCTGCTTGATTAAATCAGGTGTGCTCAGCTAGTAAAATGTGCCACTGATGAGTTCAGTCAGGTAGGTAGAGCAAGGATAGATAGAAGATATGCAGGACAGGGTGCCGCCAGGAGTAGGGTTGAGAAACACTGCTCTACACCACTTCCTCTCCACTACACAGTGCTTTTGATGCGATGATGAAACTGTGTGTGCTATCTATGCTGGCGAGTTAGCATGTCATAATATCAGATTGCACCAGAACATTTACATCTGCACTTTGTGCTTGTACTAAAAGTTCCATTTTCAATGACAAACAGTAGACTGATTTAGAGTATAGCATATTTAAACTAGCTTGCACAGTATTTTTTTTTTTGCCCTAACCTCCATCCTCATAATGTCAGATAAGATGCTAAACAAATGAAAAACCTGCTTAAAGTTGTTACCTAAACCTAAGGACATGCTGCGTTGTGAATAGATTTATTAGACCCTAACATCGCAGCCTGCATCTTCATTTGTGGTCATAATTTTCTTGCTTAAGTCATGGGTTTCAGTTTAATTAAAAAGCAGCTCCGGGGATATCTAGAACCAGTTCTGAGTCATTGCATTGTGAGTCAGAGCAGGATGAGTCACAGCAGGATGTTGTACAGCAGCATCCTGTGGAGGGCCAGCACTGGCAATATGTGTACGCAGGCCATTAGCTGAACAAGGCCAATATGCTGTAGAGAGTGGGCTGCTTTCTGCGTTGCTCAAGCAGCACTTTCTCAGCATAATATCAGACCTAGCCTTATTAGACAGCTGTCTGAGTTTTTACGGCGTATACCCTGAACTGGCCCAAGTACCCATAAAGCAGACAGTGAGAACGGGTGCGCTGAGGGGAAGAGTCATGAGCTCTGTTGAAAACTAATGGTGGGGAATTTTAAGAGGGGACCAGTTTGAAGCTTATGTGTTAGTGTTTGCTTTCAGCTAGCATATCGAGCAATGGTTTTCTGTTCTACATTCAGTTATATCTAGCATGTAAGGAATGATGCTTAGTTGTATGATGCTTCTACTCACTGGCACATTTTGTGAGTGAAGAATGATTCATATGCAGTATACTTTATCACTTCCCACTGTCTCTGTGTTTCCCAGCAGGGGCTTAAGGTGGTGCACAACTTGAACAAAAAACAATTAACCACACCAGGATCATTGAGCCTGATGTGTGACACACTGCAGAATGTCTTTGAAGTTAGTGCTTCACTGTAAACTGCCCAAGGTCACACGAAGGTAGGGGGTTATCTCTTCAGAAATGACCTCCAGTAATGAAAATGATTTGGATTTTAAAGCTTAACAGATTAACAGAAAATGATGCAGAGGCAGTCTTCACTTGGTTGAGTGGCTGAAGTGAGAAGAAAAGACACAAAGGAGCTGTTATTAGCATTCATGGTCCAGATGAGAGAACTCAGCCCAGCACTGAGATAGTTGTTTTTGCTCTGATCTTTTCTCCAGATGTCTGCCTCCTCTAAAAACCACACAGAGCTGACACCAAAGATACTGAGCATTTAACTGTGTTTTTAATAATAAAAAAATCAGTTTGTGATATTAATTTTCAGTGATTGTCCTGTTTTTTTGCTTCTGGACTTATTACTCACCATGGGGGAGTAGTGTTCTCGGGTATCTGTGGATGGGATCATGGAAAGCTCAGGAAAACCATACTCCTTTGAGAGCTGTGAGACCACATTAATACGTACATGGCTAATATGTATTGTGTTGCAACTGAGGCAGTGTTCTCACAATGTGTTTTAGACCACAGTGCTGAACAAGTCAAAGCTATGCACTTTCAGCAAAGTGAATTGCATTTCAGCAAAAATTTGAAAAAATTACCACTATCTTGGGTGAGTTTTATATTTAGTTAACACACACACATACACACACACTGACATGGAATAAGAAGGCATCTTGATGATTTATTTCAAGGAGAACAGCTGGGGGAGATTAGTAAATATCTTTACAGCAAAAGGCATCAGTAACTGCTTTTACTGGTGCTCTGTACTACTATGAGATCACTACCAGCAAGCTCATAAGTTATTGTAAGATGATCTCTAAATTAGACTCAGTCTGTAGCAGAAGCTGCCAGAATGAATCTGAGATGCATCATAGAGCCGTCATACAGCTAGAACAAACAGTACTAAGTGTTGAACTTGAGGAGGTTTTCTTCTTCTCCTTCATCTTGTTCCTCTTCTTTAATGAACCTGTCTTTGTTAATCACTGATCTTTCTTTCATTCATCGTTCTTTGCTTTTAAGGGGAATTTAAAGTGCGGTTTATGCTCTGAAAATGCACAGGAATGCAATAATTAGGACCCGGAAGACTGAAAGAATCTGTACTGTTTAAGATGCAGTGAAAGATTTAATTATCCACCTCAGCATATTTGACTGGGACCTTTCCAAACAGTGGGCATTATGCCCTGTTTGATAGTCCTCTCATTTAAAGGCTGGTGTTCAGGGAGTACATTTGATGTCTGCTTGATGTTCGCTCTCTTGTTTCAGACAAGCAATTGAGGCTAGCTCTGATTAACTGGTGCGAGTGCTAATTGCTGAAGCTCCTCTGACCCTAATTTCATTACCAACTCGCTGTTGTGTTTCCAGGGGAGGCGAACTGTGTTTCCTGCCCAATCACATCTTGGCATGGAGGAGGCTCTTGGCTAATCCAGAGTCGATTGTTTGTTCATGTAATTCTCAAGTCGATGCTTTTTCCGTTAAGGTTTTTAAATCTACCTTTCATGTTTTATCCTTCCTTTCTGGGGAGTTCCTTCTTTACAAATTGTGACATTGTTACCTCGCCAGGAAATCTCAAAGCGAGCACCAGTGACCCTCTTTAGGATGTTAACATTAGGGTGAAATCTCTCCTCAGTCGTGAAAATGGAGGTCACGTTGTTTAAGACACTTCATCCAGAACTGCATAGTGCTCTCCATGGATTCTTGCTTTGTGCCAAAATACACTTTCGCTAATGGAGTAAGGAAGTGGTATGAATGTGTGCTGGGAATCATGCTGTCAGCAGACTGTACTTCATCCTGTCGATTAGGATCACATCCAAGTGTTGTTTAATCTCTGAATTGTACCTCAGGATCTGTGTAGATCTAGGGGAGAGAGCGCTGTTGGAGTGGGTGGGGTCTGTGATATTGTGCGCCGGGAGCTCCGGTTTCTTCCCAGTATCTGATGAGGAGGAATACTGAAACTCCTTCCTGCAGCCCCCTCTGCAACCCGCACAACCACATAAATATTATGTCTCCCTAGGAACACAATAGCCATATTTATACCTCTCCTTTTTGTGTTCATTTCCAAACGGAAGGTTTCAAATTCTCTCAGGAGCAGGAACCTGTTTGCTGGATCTGTTGAGTAGCTTATGGGGCGCCAAGTCTATTTACAAGGTCCATTTCCACAGGGATGCACACACACACAAACAGATCTAGGGCCACAGCAAAAGCCCTTCAGGCTAGACAGATGCTACCACAAAGCCAATTACCATATTCTCTCCTCAGTCCACCCTAAGCCATTTCTATTGTGTTTAACATCAGTGAGCTGCTCTGCTTGCTAGCAGCTAATAGGAGGTGACCCTCGAGGGGAGCAGACAGCCACCATGGTCACTGCCGAGGAAGGGGCTTCTTGAGGCTGACAAATGGCACAACAACCAAAGTGAGGCCGATGCAAGAAGATGTGCCCTCGTCAAGAAAGTGCATCCTGGTATCAGGGTGAAGTTCATGGCCAGCTGCCACAAACAGGACATTCACCATTCTTGGCTGTTTCTGTGACCTTTCAAGGGATTACTCTGTCAGAATTCCAAATGGCCTGCAGTTTTTTTTTCTGGTGAAGCCAATGCAGGGATGATTTAGGGACCCAGATAGATGTACTGTTTATTTTCTCAGTCAGATAAAGTAAAAATGTCATGCATATGGCATTTAGATATATGTCAAAAACTGAACCTTTAATTCCTCCGAGCAAATTTGTTCTTTAGGGTAGCTGGTTGAGTCATCAGGCTATTTTTTTCACTGTCCACTTGTATAAATCTTTGAGACAATTGTTGATGTACTTAGGCATGTTACCAAATGAAATTTCGCCCACAGTGTTGTAAGCTAACCTCATGCTTTTATCCAAGAATATTTTTAAATATTTAAAAGAGTATATGTCCAAATTACTCTTTTTAAATAGTACTGTAAATATTCTGGTAAATCGTATAAAATACGCATTTTCTTATAATTACACAAATGTGACTATAATAAAAATAAAATTAAAAAGTACATATTTGTCTTTGATAAGGATGTTAATTCACATGATCATCTACACGTAATCATGTGATGAGAAAACCAAGGTACTATAGAATGTAGAGCTAACATTTATGAAAACATTTCTGTGCAAAACGGTCTAATGAGTAAACAAGTGTACATCATCTTATGAGTGAACAACATCTGGCATGGCACTAAAGATATTCAACATCTAAATGCAGTTTTAAAAGACAGCCAGGAAGTGCTCTGGAAAGGGAAAAAAAGGGTACTGTGGGTCATTGGCCAGTGGGATAGAGGGTCCTTGTGTCATGTTTAGGATTGTCCGTTTGTCAGAGTCACGTTCTTAGTGACGCAGAGTGTCTGAGCTCATTAAATGTTAATCAGAAAATCTATTTTCAGATCACTTGTGGATCTGCCCTGAGGTTTTGCTGGTAAATGGGAGACACATATAGAGAGTACAGATATTCAACCCTGCCAGGAAGCTGGAGATTGATATTTCAGTGTTGATGCTTTTTTGAAGTTTCTTGTGCTTTTTTTCTGTGTATGAGCAACAACTGCACCATGTTAATGTTTATCAACCAAAAATAGAACTTTAGCAGATTTGGAAGAATAGAGGATTTTCACATTTTTGAGGATTGGGTGAGTTTGTGCTGCCAGTAGTACAGTTTTAATCATGGACAGCGTTCTTTGAAGGTTGTTCACTGACATACCGTAGGCTGTGCTGGTTTAAAAAAGGGTGCGGTAACAAGTGAATGTGTGGCAGAGGTTCAGGCACTGGCAGGTCTGCTTTCATTTTTGTATTTTAAGGAAAACAGATGTCAAACACTGTTAGGGATCTATTTTAGCAGCCCAGGTTATTCCAATGACTTTGGGATGTGGCTGAAAATCAGTCAATTACCCAATAAATCAGTCTGTCAATCAATTAATCAAGCAATAATTTGAGAAATCACTTAATCAAACAAAATGTATTTCTTGTGCATTTGTCACGAAGTGCTGGAGAGAGTGTAGATACATGGGTGAATTGTCAATGGCTATTGACTCCGCTGTTATTTTTTGTAATACATTTGGAGGTATAAGAAAAACAATTTGGTGGTTTTGTATTGTATTAAATGAAAATGAAATGTATTTAAAATTTAATTTGTAAATGTATTTAAAAGAACTTATACTCTGACCCATTTTACTTAATTGGTCAGAAATGAACTAAACAATAAACATGGATACATGTATAAGTAATAAATGCAAAAATACTACACTACATTGAACACTTACAGCTTATTTAAATTTTACACTGCCAAACTTCCTTGGAAGGAAAATTCGGATACAAACAACCAGTCAACAAGAAAGGGAATTCCATTGCATAATAGTATCAGCTCACTGAGGACTGATTCTGAAAGGTCTTTAAAATATTTATAATGAACAATTTTTGTTGAGAAGGATATGTCAGTAGAGCCCAACTCTTTCTGTTTCAGAACTTTCTGGGTATACATTTGTTTGAAATATGACTGTATATGATACAAGAGATGTTGAAGCCTCAAAATGATTTTATATGACAGTTATGACTAGCAGTCTCCTTTTGTGCTGTTACAATAGTGACTACTACTTCATTATTTTTTGTTATATTACCAGTGCCAAGTCTGAGGCCTTTGTGTAGTTACAATGTGCCATGTCATGAATTCTAGGCAACACACTTAGTCTAGTCATTTTACAGAACATGAGTTTGACAGGTGCTGACATCAACTAAAAATACTGTGCAAGAATTGACAAAAAAGTAATACTTGCTTCTGTTCATTCATCCAAGTGAAGTCCACTGTAGTTATGTTGGCTGTGGGCATTAAAATCAATGAAGTCAGTGGGCTGTCCTCTTAATATACCCCTAGTCACAACTATTCAAAATGACTGTTCCTGGTTATACCAATCAGAACTTTCCTCCCACACATAGTATTAGAGGTTTTTCTCTGTCACCAGAGTTCTCATATATTCTCAGTATTCTCATGGCCATCTTTGACAGTGTGGTTGCTGTAAGAATTACTCACCATTAACAGGTAGTGATATTGGTATTTGGGGTTATGGAAAAGGCCAGTGTCTGCAGAAGTCGACAACTATGAATAGCAGGTTAAGTGACGCTGTCAGCACGAATATGCTTTATGCCCAAGACATGGGCGGAGTTGTCATCAAACAACTCTAATGCCATTGGTTGCCGCTGTCTTGTCCCAGAAGGGTTGTTAAAAACCTCCAAATACTCCAAGTTGGTTTTAAAAAAGTGGGTCCTTTGATGTGTCTTACAGAACCTTTTGATGTGAGACAATGGAACAAAATAACAATGCACGCAACACTCTTAACATACTAGGCTCCCCATGCACAACTGCATCCCCATGGCTCCACTGATTGAACTTCAACTTATTTTCAGTCCTTTCCTTTTTTTAATGTGCTGCACTTGTCAGAGTTACTATGCAATGAATGAATGGGATTGGATCAGTATAGGGTATAAGATGATCAAATTTGCCACATTACTCCACAGGAACTAAACAGTTACAGCTCTGTGCATGATTATGGTTTTGGGAACTGAGCTTGTAATCCAGTTTGATTCCCTGGTTGGTTTTGCTCTTGAGCAAGACACTTCACCTGAATGCTTGGGTAAAGATGCAGTGGTGTAAAAGCAATATAAGTTGCCCTAGATAAGCATCTGCTAAGCACACAAATAACATGTTCTGCCTGTTCAGTGGTGGGTAGGCAGCAGCACAGAGGTGAACTGGAAAGGGAATAGCCTTTACAATGTTTAAGAAGGTTATTTTACTGAAATCCTTGGTATAATCTGTTAGATTTTCTGCAAGTTATCAGTAAGACTTATTCCTTAATGTTTAAAAAAACAGTATTTGTGTCATCTTTAACATTAATACCATACTCCTATTGTGGGCCTCTTCTCCCTCATAATTTCAAGAATTTGTCTTTCCTTAGCATCATCTGGATTATATCACATCTTTCACCCTTTGTTGGTTGATATCATATTAACATGAGCTGTAGATTCTGAATTCTATATTTGGATGTATTTTGTAAAACACTGTTCTCCAAAAAAATGCAAAATGAAGTGCAACTGTGACTTTTCATGAAGTCAGTATAACACACAGTTCAACATTTCATTATCTGTGGCTGTTTGCTCATGAGGATCCAGTTTCTTTCTGGCACATTACCACAAATGTAAGTGATCCAGAACTATCTTTTAGCTTCAATTCCCCTAAGTCAGGGTCTAGACCTAATTATACACACCATGCAGCACTTGCAAATGTAATGGGTTTGTTTTGTTCCAGAGTTTCTTGGGGCAAGAGTAGGGTAGATGAACAGTGCCAGTTTTTGTGTGAGGTTTGGCATGGACATCTTCTCAGGCAGCATCGGCATCTGTAAAACAGCCTAACTCAAGTAAGCAATCAGCGTCTGTGGAGTCCCTTGACTTCTGGTTTCTTTTTTAGAATAACAGTAGATAAGACTGTTATTCTGCAAGAGTACATAACACCATAATACAGAAATAACACTATTTGAAATGATAGATTTTCCCCTTGTTATATTGTTGCTAACACGGTGTGAAATGTTATCATCAGCATAGCACTGGTATCATAAAAATAATCTGACCAAAGCAAGAGATACAAGAATATTTTTTTATTTTATTGTTTTCCTTACAATATATGTTAGTTTTATGCATGATTTCCTTGTTGCTCTTTTACAGGCAAATCTTAGCAAATCTTAGCAAACCCAAACCCTTAAATTAATGATTCAGTCATTAATACTGCCATGTCTTACTCTCACTATTGATTTTCTATTGAGCACCACCACCCCACTTCACTATAACTGTACTTAACTTGATGAGTCACCTGTATGACTTGAAGTTAATTAGTGCTTAATGTGAGCATGCATCTCACTTTTACTTTAATTATAGTTAGCTCAGGGAGAAAGGGGTGCAGAAAGACAGAAAACACTGAGAAGGCAGCAGTATATGCCCCCAGCCCCACAAAGCTTCCACTATGCAAGTACCTTGAGCCCATAATTTGCATCAGCATGGCGTAGTGGTTAAGAAATTTGACTTGAACAATTGGCAGGTTCAGTTACTCAGTGGATTAAAGAAAGAGAAAGTGTGCACATATCCACAGATTTCCACAGGTGTTGGGTGATAAATAACACCCTGCAGACCTGAACATACCTGCACACTGTTGTCTCAAGCGAAACACTCCCAAGTGAATTCTTGGTGAAATCTAACAGCATTTCAACCATGGAGTTCTTTGCTGTGACCTGAGTTCTCAGGAGGACCTGAGAGTAAGCAACTTAATTGTAATAGCTTAAGTAATAACTCAGTGCAGCTGAAGTAAGCATTCAGCTCAATAAGATTGCCCTGGTGAAGTGGGTCTTCTGAGCAAATACATAATAATCTGGGAGTTTCTTCCTGCCAGTTAACAGAACTGCAGCACACTTTTAGAACACCCCTGCATTGACACTGCGATTAAAGTACAGATGGCACTCACACACACTGCATATTATGAATGTGATAGAGGTTGTGGAAGGAAAGAAGGACAGATATTTCCACAATTTGATAATAATATGCACTTTGAATTTGATAATCCGCACCTCAAATTCTTACTGTCTGTACACTCACTTCAGAGACAGTAATGTGGTAGCTGTATAATTTTTGTGTCCCTGATGTACCTAAATTCTTCCTTGCAGTTCAGTGTGAGCTGTGATTCACTGTCTGATGGTTATTAGCATAGAATAAGAACAAAGGGAATTAAGCTCTCACAAGCTTGATAAACAGAACTTTGAATAAAGAGAATTCTGTCCTTCCATATACAAAATAAGGAAATAGAAGTTTAATGCAAATGTAGAAGACATGTGGTGGGCTTCTTTGTTGATTACCTAATGTACTTCAGTTTGAATATAATTCCTAAATATGTGGTTACATCATAAATTAATCTGACAGCCATGCAATTGTATTGTATCAGATTCCAGCTACTTGGTGGTTCAGGGCTATTGGGACTGATTTTGCATGTAGGTGTAATGCACAGGATTCACAATGAACATATCTTAAGACATCACATGATAACCATCCACACATCTGTGCCAATAGTATGTTTTTGAAATACTTCCTTAAAATGAGTACAGGTGAAATTTATCTAAACAAATACTCATCACTTTATATAGTTTTCCCTCCTTATGGGTAATATACTAAGGGGATTCTGGAACAATATCATCTTTTAACAAGGAGTCTGGTATTGTAATATAATGTAATGTATCACTTGATGTGCCAGACCAATTTAATTCAAAGTAGTTAGATTTAAACCACCCCCTTCAGTCTTTGACAAAAAGTATGTTACCTCATGAAACCGGATATAAATATTTAAAAAGCTTACTGGCTCAGTAGTGAATATATAGGAAAATTATACTTACACTTATTTTACAAAATATTGATAACGTCATGCCTCTGCAAGCATGCAAAACGATCTGAGTCAATGACAGAAAAGCCTAGCAGCAAATTACAAAATTAGACATAATTATGTAAAAATAATATGCATGAGGAAAAGGGTTTTTGATATATTCAATATTTTGAATTATCGTTTTAATTTAACAAGTTTAACAACATCAAAGTGTTATTGATAAAAGTGAATTAGATAGTTACAGAAGACACTATTGTAAAATAAATGTAAATTCCCTTCTTCATCATTTGCATTGGACATAGTTTTGCACAGTTTTTTTCTTTTGTTTCTTAACTGAATGTTTCACGTGCATGTACATGTCAAGGTGATAAAACCTTTAATCTGTAATCTTTTGTGAAATCCTAGTGCTGTGTAGTGGAATGTATTATAACCCACTTTATTCATCTTGTCAGTTTGTTTGTTTTGTTAATAATTCTATCACATTTTTAATTAAAGAAAATCAAATCTAAAATAAAAACTTGACTATTCAGAAAAGATAAATGGCTTATTAAAACAGTCAATGAATCAAACATGTTATGTCCTATTATTTTAATGATGCTTATGACTAGTGACTTCAGATAAATGTCTGGGATGAGCTGCCTGCTCTGTGTGATTAGATTACTTGTTCAGGCCTGTAGAGTTCTCAATGTCATGTTCTAAAGCAGAATTTCTGTCTCCACAGCTCCAGGGGTCCTTAAGGAGAAAAATTGAGGGACATCCACAAGGATACAACCCTAAACAGAATGGCCTCAGTGGCAGAGAATTTGGCTCGGACTTCAAGCGCCTACGCATGGAGGGGGGCTCTCTTGGACACAGTGGCTGTGTGTTTAGTAATGGCCAGTCCCACGCCCTGCCAGGAGCCATACCGACTAGCCATGGCCTGCAGAGCAAGAACAGTAATGCAATGACTCAAGGTGTCCAAAGTGACCTCTTCACCTTAACCCTCAAGGAGATGAAGAAGGAGCCAGGAGAAGTCCACTCCTGTGGACAATCTTCCTCAGACCCCAGCATGATGGTGTTCGACTTTAAGGATGAGGGCAGCGGTCAGCTCGACCCCGAGCTCCAGGACCTGTTCGACGAGCTCACGAATTCAGTGCCCTCGTTGAATGACCTGGAATTTGAGAAGATGCTGAAGCAGGATGATACCTTTGACCTGGACCTGGGACGTCCCAACTCGGTGGGGGCTAGCAAGCCCTGCCCTCAGTTGGAGAAGGTCATAAAGTCAGAGTACTCCCCGAGTTTCTGTCAAACCTCTGGGAGTCTGTCACAGCTACGGCCTGCCTCTGCAGGGCCAGCCTTCTCTGGAGCTACCATGTCCTTGTCCTCCTCTTCCGTTGCCAATACACCCAAAAATTCCAGCCATGGTCCACAAGGCTCCTCTGGGGCCCCGCGAACTCTAAGCACTTGGCATGAACTGTCACATGCTGAG
This sequence comes from Megalops atlanticus, assembly GCA_019176425.1. Lineage (NCBI taxonomy): Eukaryota > Metazoa > Chordata > Actinopteri > Elopiformes > Megalopidae > Megalops > Megalops atlanticus. Next base: position 27,833,985 of record CM032883.1, on the reverse strand, counting down.
CAGCTGAAACAAATGGCTGCCAACCAACAACCCGGTGCCCTTTTACACCACCACCAGCCGAACCAGCCTGGAACTGCAGCCACCTGGTCACCTGCGATGACCACACACTCATCCCCTGGCTCATTTGGCCAGGAGAAGATACCGACTCCGGCCTCCATCCTCCCAACCATCAGCGGTAGCCAGACCAAAGGAATGAACAGCTGCCTCTTCAAGCCCAATGGGCAAATCGATCCCAACCACATGGACCTGAACACACTCTGCACCAAGCCGATGCTGCATTTCATCCCCAAAACCCATTCTGTCGGGCAACAGATCCCCATGATGGCAGGCCCTCAGAGCAAGCCTGCTGTACAGCAACAGCAGCAGCAGCAGTCCACCGCTGGGCAGAGCCAGCCTCGCACCCCACCACGCTTTCCCAACCCACAGCTTCCTGTCCCGGTATCATCATGTCTGCAGCCCAAGTCTCTGCCTCATTCGATGCCCTCAAACCCACACGGGCCAGGGCTCCATTTCACATTGGCTCAGCAAAGACAGGTAATACTCCACTGTACATTGCACTGGATGCGGTTGGAAATCAGAAATTTAAAACAAGCATTGGCATTGTCAAAGAGGGAATCATATTAGGTATACAATAGTACAAGATATTTTTGTGCAATTATGGCTAAAGTTTGTTTGCTTGTTTGAAAGTTTGAGTTCAGTTGAATCCACTGCTGAACAGATTGGGTTTAAAAAAGAGCCCCTTTGGCTTTAAGGAAACTCCACAGTGCAAAATCATGACAATCAGAAAAGTCACAGCACAGAAGAGTGAAAGGTCTCTTTCCATCCACGGTAGAAGAAAACCAAGCTTTTCCATGTGTTCCTTAGTGGAGACAGTAAAAAAGTACATGGGATAGATTCAGACAGCACTGAGGCCTCTTAAACCAGTGTATGAAGTGTACTTGCTCCATTTAATTTTTGCTATATTTCTTTTTACATTGTACCATCCTCCTAACAATAGGAACAGAACCCTGAGCTGGGTGTCTTTATGTGCTGGTCTCCATTTGGTTTTGCTGCAACAGGGCTTAATTGAAGTCTCAGAGCATTATGTGGAAAGGAAAGTTCTTTTTTGTGATGGTTATGACACAGATATGAGGGGCTGCTCCTCCAGAAAGCCTTTTTTGGCATCCTGCTCATCAGTCAGTTCCCTTAGCTTGCCTGGGGCAATGAGTCTGGTGTCTTTAACTCAGAGAAACAATGCTGCACCGGCTCCTTATCCCTTTCCTTGTTTTTATTATTGTTGTTTGCTGTCGCCGTTGCGGGGCTCTTGAATATGCATATCCCCTCAAAGCGATCCGATGACAACAGGGATCACCAAAGCACAGGCGATTAATATGCAGCACTTCTAATTTCTCTGGCTGTCACAGTAGCTTCCCATCAGAGCTTAGATTTGCACAGCAGGATTTGCTAATTGGAGGTTGTTTGCTACCAGGGACTAGTTGTGGAAGATGACACTAATCTGCTTAGCCTGCTGCAGGAGGTTTAGCCACTGATTTGTTATGATTGGGGAGATAGAACGTCCCCTTTTTTGATTTATTCATTATGATCCATTCTCTTTTGCTGCAAGTGATATCTGTGTCGTTCTTTGAATGAGATTATAATGGAAGCCACACAAGCACGGCCTTTCGGCACTTAAAGGAAAGATCCATGGAGAATTGAGTCTGGGGTGGAGAAGAGTATGATGGAGTTGTGTTTGAGGCAGATCTATCTGACGCACCATCTAAATCACATGACCCTGTATCTCTGTTGGGACACTATGGCTCCACCTCTTGCTATAGTGAAAAAACATTTACCTAAAGTACCAAAGAACTGTAACCACTGTAATCTGCTATAGCAATAAGGACATAAGTACAGGCAGTAATTTCATACAACAGCTATGTTTTATCGTATGGATAGTGAAAAAGTTAATCTCAAAAACTCAATTTCCCCCTAATATTGAGACAAACTTAGACTAAGTGAGCAATATTACGATGCAGTTGTACAATGGAATTATATTACTTTTTCTAAAAAGCACTATTCTTTCATTCAGAGGAATGTTTACAGCATACAAAAACATGAAGTTACTCACACATACTAAGTGCTTATTCCTTATAAATCAGCAAACACACTTGCAAAATGGTTCTGCCATTAAAATTATTGTTATTAAAATGAAGCCAATTTACATCAAATAAACTGGTCCACATTACCTCACAAAAACTGAACCAGGGCTATTCCAATGCAAACCTACATAGTTGTTCATAAATTCTTTCGTGTAACTTTGCTGTGTTCATTTATGTTGATATCATTTGTTTTGGTACTATATTATGGGTTAAAATGATGCATATGAAAAAATGTAAACTATAAATATGGATTGTAATAGTGTAATTTTGATCAGGCAATATTGTTTGTTAGTGAACCAATGAGCTATATAGCCTTCATGCATGACCACAATGGCCATCCTCTGTTTTATAAAAAGGGCAGAAACTGACTCACAATGGGCTACAGTGACCAAATGTGGCTGTTGGCTCAGAAGAGATGAATAGTGAGAAACATAATGGGTACTGGAACATTTTTATGATAAAACTGGGCAAGAAAAGCAAGATGAAGAAGTAAAAGAAGACGACGAATATAAGTTAGTTCACTTTGCTAAAATCTGGGTATGTATTGTGTGACCGTGTAATGATTTAGACCTAAATATCTGTGGCTGTATGGGTAAGGGCTATCCCCTTCCAAACTATAGCTTGGTGGATGTCATATCTACCAACTTAATCATGCTCTGCTACTAGGGCAGTCAGGAAAGGGTTAAGCGCACTGCAAAGGAAGGCAAGTGGCTGGTCCAGCAACACAAAAACCAGTTTAGCTTCGTCTTCCCACAGTGAGCTGAATTAGTAATGCTGTGGATAGAAAGGTCCCGAAACTATGCCATGGTCCCCACCGGAACACCAACCAGGAACACTGAGCTCCCTCCCACAGGAATCAGCTGCCTGGAAGAAATTATTCTAAAAAAGCATACTTCTGTGGGCTGTGTTTCTTGTGGGCTTGACTTGAAGGCTGGAGAGGCACGAGTCAATGTGTTTAAAAACTATGTTTTATTTCATCTGTGGTTTTGATAAGAATTGGCCCTCTGTCCTGTGTACCATTGATTCTGTGTTGATCTCTAGGTTAGGCAAAGACAGCTTAAGGCGAAGATCTTTCATGGGAAAATGCAGTGATCTACAATTGTGATGATAATGCTCAAAAAGAGAAAGAAAATAAGCAGACTGTGTCCTCTTGTTCTGTTCTGTTGTTACTTGTAATATTAATATTCAGTAATACTACATGTCTGAGCCAGAGTCAGAACTTAAACAATGGTAATACCTGGGGCTACAGGGGAGTAGTCATCTTGATAATGATGGTGAATCAATTACTGATTTTATGGATCTTGATTCTACCTGAGGGAATCCTTAAGTTGCAGTAGCTCATGAATATGTTAGTGCATGCATGATAATTTTAATTGTGGCGCAGTGGTGTTCAATAATTGTGTGGACACTAGATGCAGACTCTGCGCGCGCGCACACACACACACACACACACACACACACACACACACACACACACACACACACACACAAAATCCACAGAGAAGTGATGACATTCCCAAGCTCCTGTTGCACTGGTGTGTAGCTGATCCTGATTGACAGCATTTCAGACCCCAACAGAGTCTTTCTCTTTAACATGGTAATAGTTTCCCTTTTCAGGGGAAGTGTATGTGCTAAATGAGCTCTGAGTTCTGTAACCCTATCCTTCAGCGGATGGAGAGTGGAAGTTTAATCATTGCTATAGGCACTGGCACTGAGGGAACAGAAAGAATGTGGCATGAGGTGAAGTTGCAGTGGCTTTTAGAGAAAGTAGAACATTTTCAAATGTGATGGCATGTACACTCTCCAATAACCAGGAATGACCTTACCCAAGTGGTAACTGAAAGACTGTGGCCAGTGAAATTAATACTGCAGCAGCAAATCCTTGAACATTCAGTGGAAGCAATATAGAAGCTAAAGAAAAAGTCCTGGATTGATTTCTTTCTCTCACTTTCTGTCTTTCTTTCTTTCATGCCAGGCTATGTTGCATATTCCTGCTAACTGCAACTGTATGATTATTCCTTAGTACGCCTGGAGAGTAGAAGCTAAATTGAACTAGACAAGTAGTGTATTTAATCTTGGCGCAGCTTTTTCTAATGCCCATCAAATGTGGTTTGGTCTGACGCATCCAGCATGTCCTTACTAGTTGCTTTGTACTCAGCTGCTCCATGCATTCTTAGTACGCCCACCCAAAATCTTAATATACTGTATAAATATTTGACTTCTTCCAGAGGACTTACTTTAAGTTTCAGGCATCAATCACGTAAGTTTAAATAACATGGTAAAAAAAAAATCAGTAACACTCCGCCATACGCTTTAATGTTTAAATCTGGTTTAATTGAATCCCTCAGTTCTCTGTGTCTATGTTGCTGGCATGTTTAGGAGATGAGGGAGGGGGCTGGAGTGCCATGTTGTTTAATAGCGCTGTGAACGGCGAGCTTGTTTCCTGGGAAAGGGGTCCTCTGCCAAGTCGGGATGCCGGGACGTCCCCTGGGACAGCGTCCCGACTCCAGACCGGAGGAAGTGCAGCGTGAGAGTCGGAGGCGAGCGCCGGGTGGCTGTCAGCCCCGCTCTTACGGCACAGGGATGGGAGACTAAATCAAGGGCGCACATGTGGCGTTCATTTAAAACTCACGGTAGACGGCTCCGTGACCAGTCAGGATGACAAAGAGCGGGAGCGCAAACGTGTTATCCAACACGCCCCTCTTTGTTGGGCTTTTTCCACAACAAAGAGGTCTAAGAAAGTAAGAACAGTCTGGCATTGTGGGAAAAAGTGTAGAGAGTGGTTGTTATTTCCATTCAAGGCATGATTGAAGAAAGTGTGCATCAGCGTATGTTTCTTTTAACAGCCTTTTACATCAGAAACACACTCATAACAAACCCTCACCATATGGAGGGGTTCTAGGGATAGGGAAATCCATACTGTACTATGTCAGTGTGAAGTGTTATGCAAAATGAATTTTTTTGCCCATAAAACTTTTCCATGATGTAAATATAGAATGAATAATTGACTAATGGGCGTGAATATGTTGGATATATATATATATGTGTGTGTGTGTGTATATATATATATACACATGTGTATATGTGTGTGCGTGTGTGTGTGTGTGTGTGTGTGTGTGTGTGTGTGTGTGTTGTAGTAGTAGAGTAGTAGTAGTAATGCAATAAACACATGTGATGTGTAAAAACTGTGGGCTGGCACAGTGCTCAGTGGCCTGGGAACAGAGAGTGAGCCGGGAACAGGGAGTGCTGCCTGGTGGTTATAATCGAAACTGTGGATTTTAAATCTGAAAATGGTCTTCTGTATAATTTTCAACAACCTTTTTTTTCTTGCATGAGTCACACTTACAACTAACACAAATTTGATCTTATCTTTTAACTCAGTTAAAAGCAAGTGTCGCTTTTTTCACCGTTCGGCAGATTCTACAAGCACCAAAATGAGAAAAAAAGGTTTGTGTATGTTGAAGAAAAATTTCCTTGCATTTAGCTGTAAGTTTATTGAATATTACAAATGTTAATTGAATCTTTCAGTAAACACGGAAGGCAGCTTCATGACCTGTCAGGGTAACAAAGGGGCCAGTGCAAAGATATGTACTCTGACAACACCCTCCTCATTTGTTTTTCACACAACAAAGAGGCACGACAAATGGGCTGGTACCACTGTAATATGAATCCACTCTGGCTTTCTGCGGAACTTTTGTGAGTGTGGTTGTGGTTACTCACAATGCTGCTTCTTATTTGAGACAGTGTTGTAACACTTAAGTATCTAAAAGTCCACATGTGCATTATCCCTGCTTCTCTCTGTTGTAAATGCAGTCCTAACACATTCATCAGGACATCTGCTTAAGTCATTGCATGTTTCGATGAAGGGATGCTGAAACTTACGAACTGTAACATTGGCGTGATAAAAACACTGTTTCCTCCAAGAGACATTGTCTGTTTTGGTCTGCTTCACACACTTCATTTTCCTTTAGAATGAAGACACTTAGATACTTAAATGTATTTAGTTCCATTAAAATTACAGTACGTGATAAAAACATATCAATTAAAAGGACATGTAGAGAGCTGACAATGGGTTCCCCTTTTTATTTGGCTGTTGTGAGATCCAGTTCAAATTCAAAGGAATTGATCTAAAACTGAATGAATACTATTGCATGGCATGCTTTGTTTCATGCTTTATTTTGCACCTTTTTCACCGATGCCATTAATTATGGTCACTGTGATGTTGTGGTTAGGGAACTAGATTTGTACACAGCAGGTTGAAGGATTGAGTCTTGAATGGCATACTTATTTTGTATCTTTGAGCTACAGTCGGTGCTTATGCAACATTGTTTCGGTAAATACCCAGGTGTATGAATAGATAATATGTAAAATGTAAACTGTGTAGGTTGCCCTGGATAAGGGCCTCTGCTAAATAACACAATAAAAGAGCCCCAACATATGGGCTTGAACTCAGATGCACTTACTTGTGAATTTATTTGACTTCTCAAAGGCTGCTGTAACCCAGCAGGCATGACCTCCCGTACTCTTTCCATTCCTAGAAATATCTGCCCATATCGGCGCCTCCTATTCCTCCCCATACAACTTCCACGCAGTCTCAGATGTGGGTCGAGATAGTGGCGCTTTCCTCCTCTTTCATCATGCTGTCACAGTGTGGAATTCCTACACGATGGAGCTGTAGTCCTTCTTATGTTTTCTTTCCAAGACCTCTGGAGTTAGGGTCTTAAGAGCTGTCCTCTGTTAGGCATCTTTTCCCAAAGCAATAGCTCTTAATAATTGAGTTTCGCAACGGTCTGATCCATTCCGCTCTGGGAAATGTTTTGTGTCAACACAGCGATTGACATTGTTTACACAGAGTGTGTGTTTGCTTGGATGTGCAGTGAGTTAACCCTCCCAGACCAGTGACTGTGGGGAAACTTCTCAAAAGAGGCCCACAGTTTGAGTCCTGCTCCAGGCCACAAGAGGGATTCATTGCATGTCATCTTAGTGCAGGCTCCCTCACTAGCCTTTCATTACGTCCCAATCTGTCGCCAAAAAACACTGCAAGTGCCTCAGAACCCAGTCTTCCCAAAGAGGAATAAATAAATGTATTATTTCCTGAGTTTTATTGCAGTGCACATAAAATGTATGCAAGAAATGTATGAAAAGAAAATGTGTGCAACATTATATATTTTTTTCTCTAGCTCATGTAATAGAATTTAAGCATCTGAAACATTCACATACTTTTCAACAAGTGTTTTTGTTTAAGTCAAATTCACATCTAAGAAACCCTAGGGAAAAAATGTTGAGTAATGGAATCCTTTTTACATAAGCACATTTTTATCTGAATCTGACTCATCACTCTTAACTGATATATACTAGGAGAGCACTGCAACTACCATGTGTGCTTCTGCATATGGACCATAAAATTAGACACAAGTCTTAAATCTGTAAGTGGTAAATACTGGAATGGTAAGAAAGTTGTATTCATATTGCTTTGTCATTTAGTTGCTTTTTGTGCTGTGGTTCGAGAATTGGTGTACACATGTTAATCCCTAAACCCTCTGTTTTATCACTAATGGTTTAGTTTTTCCAAAAGAACTTAGAAGGTGGTCTTTTGACAAAAATTCCCAACAGGCATCTTTTTTTTTTTTTTTTTTGAAGACCGGACTTTTCCTCTGAGCAAAAATGATGACAAAATAGTTTGAGCAAGATCCCATTTGACAGGGACACAGCTGGGGGGAGAAAGTCCCGCATCTGCAGCCTGTGAGAAGATAAGGGAGGGTTGACTGTGTTCTCTGGTGGCAGGATAGAACACAGGTAGTCTTTTCTCACCAAAGCCAGACAACACGGAGAGGTCTGTGAGTTGGAGGGTGCTCTTACAGAAAGATCAAAGAAAAGAAATTCACCAAATCTTGGCCTTTGTTTACACCAAATGAAAAATATACTAAAGGCCTAATATATATAAAATGTGTGTGTGTGTATATATATTAGTGCTAGGCGGTATGACCAAAAATTTGTATCATGATATTTTTTAAGATTCTGGCGGTTTCTTTTTTTTTTTTTTTTGCATGACTGGGCCTTTTCATAGGTTTGTGGCTTATTCTACTGTCAGGAGTACATAGAATATAAAAACATTTCAATTTCATCATGTATATAATGAAGGCTTTGATTACTATAGGGTTTGCTTGGCCCCACAAAGTGACACAATACATGAAGGAATCAGTATGCATGAAACAGTTGCAGAATGTAAACAATTTTTATTGTGCAAACTGCAACGTAGTAAAAACAGAACTAAAAAAATAGATATGCCAACAACTTTAACATTGCCTCCTTTTCAAAACAAAATATGTTAAGATAGATCTATAAACTATAACTGCAGACACAGCTCCTCTCTTGGGCACAAGTTCGTTGTTTTCTGTTCTTTAATCTACCGTAGCGACAGAGCCTCTCCCAGCTATTAACAGACTGTTATGCTACCTGGCTAGCTAGGGAGCTGTACCCAGTATGCCGTTCGGCGGTGGAATTTTGTAAACGTAAAATTATTAGTTACATAGTGGCAGCTGGTGAGCTGGAAACAGGGGAAGCGGAAACACTAACTTTAAATCTGTCATTACTTTCAACCTGTTCCCCTTTATCCTCCTTGATTAATAATAAAACAAATAATTCACAGAATAATCGACACCAATGGCGTAATTAGAATAAATGATTATGCTCGCGAAACACCGCAGATTGTCTGCTATTTTGTGTGCAACTGCGAAAGCTACAGCGTGAGATTGTTTAAGGAACAAGGATGGCAATTTGAATAATTAAGTGGCAAGTAATCCCAAAGCTTTCTCTTAAATGTTTCACATTATATCTTTCTTGTGTTACAAAATTCAAATTACAAAACGGAACTAAATTTAGTTAAATCGATTTAAATTACTGAGAATAAACTTTTAGGTTAGGTTGAGTGCAATGAACAATAACGTTTAGAACACAGACCTCACAAAAGCTGTGATATGTCATGAGCATTTAACGTAATTTAAATCGATAAATGCCATCCTTGTTAATTGAACAATCTCACGTTGTAACTTTCGCAAGCCCAAACTATAATCTGCGTTTTAACCGAACGCGAAGCGCAATTTACGAGCGACGCGAATGCATGAAAAGTCAATGGCAGGAGGCAAATGGATGGAGCTAATCGCTGCGAGACGATCGTTCGCAACGGTTCGCTTGAGTTAAAAATGTTAATATGGCCTAAAAACAACGCCAGATATATTGAGAAGCAAAACCCACAATCTGAGAACCAAAACCCAGAATGAGAGAAGCAAAACGCAGAATCCGTAACCAAGAAATCAAACTCTGTAAACGAGAGCCCTGTGATATGTTTTCTAGATCCGTTAACCACTTTCGCTTTTCGAATAGTATTTCTCGGTTACGCTTTTCTCTCTCTCTCACTTTCAGTTCTAAAAAAGATTCTCGCTTGAGTTTTGGCATCTCTGCGTTTTGCTTCTCTCATTCTGGGTTTTGGTTGGCGTCCTCACTCGGAAATTCACGTCTTTCTTACAAACTCATTGAAGCAACTGGAGCCGCGCATGGGAATGTTGGACCAGATAAGTTTTGCATTTAAAAACACGTATCTGCACTTCATTTTAGAGTGTTTTTGTAGCCTGGGAAAGTAATGTCATCTATAAAAGACAGACTATTGTACAATTCAGTGGCTGTGTTATTTTAATGTTTATGCAAATAAAAACTGCATAGTGCTGCTAATTTTATTTGTGGTTTTCAACATAAAACTCGGTGAAATGATTTCAGTTTGTGTGATTTCAGTGTGTGTTTTCGAACATTTTCAGCACATTTTAACAATACCGCGATAATACTGATAACCGTGATAATTTCGGTCACTGTTATCGTACTATGAAATTTTCATACCGTTTCATCTCTAATATAATGATATATATATATATACACACACACACACACACACAAGCATGCACTGTATTGTTTGTAGGATATTGTTTAATTCTGTAATCAGGCCACAAATGCAATATAATACATTCCCATGGCTTACAATTCAAATCATATTAATTTAATTTACACTAAATTTACATTTTGCATCATTTACATCATTTAGCAAACACTCTAAATCAGATCAACCTCCAAAGTGCTAGTACACACTGCTTTAAGAAAATAGCATGAAATGTGGTACAAACATGAACACAACTAGGCACATTCAGACATGTGTCAGTGCTAAACACAGCGCTGAGATCACAAGTGCATATTTGGTTCCACATGTAAGTGCAACACTATGTCCCCATTAGTCTGTTTATTATGTTATTTTTTAGTTGTAACCATTAGAGTCTTAGAATTTGATATGCATTCAAAGTTTTTATCATTTGAGGACAGCTTAGCTTTATGGAGTTCCCTGTGTCCTGCTGTGGATATGGAGAAACTGTCTGTCTCATGTTCCTGTGTATTTCATGCCTTATGAATTGTATGCTGTCCTTTCACTGTAAACTGCCTGCTACCAATGAAAACAAATAAGGCAAATAATGCATTTGCAAAGGTAAACACTGACTAAGCATTGCAACCATCCGAAACATCAAAAAAACTAACGAGACATTCTTGAATGTTTCCCATAACATCTACATTAAGAGAGAGAGCTGGGCATAGACAATGTCAGTTCTCAGAAAGAGAAGTGATAACTTCAGGCTTTCTTGCACCATAGCAAAATGGAGGCAATTACATTATTCTGGGTCGTTTCTGACCTTTTTGCCCTCACCTTACCCCCTAAAAGCCAATCCCTGTCACCCCAGCAAATAGGACACACTGCTCAAATACACTTTCTAATGGATTTCTATGGATAGTCCGGCTTTCATGGGCTGACTTGAACTGGAAAAGAGGGAATATTAGGATGTTCAATGGCTGCCTCTAATTTGGCTTCCCTTGCTTCCTCTGAGGAGCTGCCAGTGGCTTTTTAGTCATATAGTTTTGCCATGTTAAATTAACCATTTTAGTATCACAATCTAAATGTTTAGACATTTGTATACTTCACATTAGTACACATTGTACTACATGAGCATGCCTCTCGAGTGAGATAAGATGGTAAAGATTCTAAAACATGGGCTTCAAGGAATTTATAGCTTTAAAATAAAGCAGTATACCTTAATTCAAATACTGCGCCAGAAAATGGTGTGTGCAACGGAAGAAAAAATACATGGAATGCATCTTGACAGCAATTATTTCATGGTTTAATCTGATGTATTCAAAAGAATGCAAAGCATAATAGCATGTTTGTTCTTCCTGTCATTGGTTTACTCGATTCTAGCACAACTGGTTCTTTGTCCAACAACTCTCTCTCTCACACACACAGACACACATATATATCAGGGTTTCCGTTGTCCGGTAATTACCGGTTTTTGCCTGGTAAAAGTTATTAAAAAACCGATAAATTAAAAACTTGCCAGTCAAAATGTCTATAAAGAAGGCTATCCCTAAACAGGACATTTGTGTTTTGACAACGAAACAGCCTACAGTACTTTTTTTTCCCAAAAGGGTGCACTCTTTTATTGCACGATACTTGCTACTAGGCCCACTACTATTCAACTTTGAGGCGAAGTTGTCTGGAGGAGGAGAGAGTGATGCGGCTTATGCGCATTGCAAGCTGCAAAGACACATTGGACACGTTTGATTTCAAGTCATCAGCAGAGGACTTTGCTGCAATGAAAAAAGGAGAAAATAAATTGTTACCTTGTAGCCTATAGGCTCCATTTGATGCCATGTAGGCCTAGCCTTTTTTTAAACAGGCTACAGATGTTACAGGTTACAGATGTTTCGTAATAGCCTACATTTTAGCGGCTAATGTTGAGGTTTTGCTCAATCATTACTGTTCGTTTTGCTTAATCATTACTGTTCATTAAATAGTCAAACTGATTTGAGGTCGTTGTGATTCTTTCGTCAACCTAGGTGTACATTATATTTGCGTTTGTAACATAGACTGTTATTGAAACGTGACCGGTACGTTTCAAATTTGTCCGGTAAAATAAATTCTTAACGGACACTGGACTGGCAAGAAAAAATGTTAGTGGAAACCCTGAATATATATATATGTGTATGTGTGTCTGTGTGTGTGTGGCTTTACAATTCAGTTACAGTTCAGATATTATAGTTTTGGCTCAGATGAAATCAAAACTAAAATTTTCACACTCATCACAAACTCGAGTAAGTGGGTCGAGTGAGTCAATTCTGTTGAAAAGTGAAAAATGTGTCTCAAATTGGAGTTCAAAGGATGATTTTAATTTAAGAAGGGTGTCACAAGTAGGTATCAATTAGTCATATGGTCCTGTAGTGTTTTGAGCTTTAGCAGTACTTATAAGAAGGTGCTGATGTTGTAGTTTTCTTGCCGCAGAGGTTACATGTCACACTGTGGTGCCAGAGTTCAGCAAATGTTTACACGTGTGTTTGATTATAAACCATGAGCTTGAACCATAAATCTCAAGCTCAGGATAATTGTTTTTGCATAAATATGCATGCTGTACACTGCCTCTGAGGATCTGTATTTGGATAAATAAAGTCGTTAGTGGCTTTCGGTCAATAGAATGAGTGTACATAAGGAGTAAAGTTATAAACACTGGAGCAGAATGTTCTCCCTTCATGTTCAGTGGTTTATGCTGGTGGATCATCAACACTGAGACATCACTTTTGCAGTTTTATGTGATTAGAGCAATAAGAACAAGTGATGTTTTAGTCCTGCAAGGACAGCTTTGTTCTATTTTTGTCATTCTTGCTGTTGTCCTAAGCTGCGTTCTTTAATTTGACTTGTAAAGAAGCAGCCAAACTTCTCAACCAATGCCAAAGACAATGATCAAGTTTTGTGATTATGACTCTTAGTGCAAGATATTTGCTCCATTTCAGAACAGTTTTATTGAGCAATTTCATCTGTATGTTTTTTAATGTCTAGGGAGCTCAGCTTGAACGAAAACCATCATATTAAGGGGCTCTCAGGGGTCAGAAAACTGATACCAACCAAAGCCCTTTTACTTAAAGATTCTGCATAATGTATGGAGGTTTTTCTTGTGAGGCCATAATTGGGAATGGGGCAGATGAATAACTAGATAAACTGAATTATTTATTTGTAGGGAATTGAATAATTTGGTCACGTTTGAACACCATATAGCCACATCATATTTATTCATATGACTGTCAGTTCAAGCTGAATATATAGAATTAGCTGCCTTGGTGACTCTAGGACTCTGTTCTGTGCTGTGTGGAGATGTCTAAATCTCTATGCTTTCAGAGCTTATGTGACAAAGATTATTTCTGATTTGACAGACAGGGGTATCCAGATACACCCCTGGGCTATATTGTTGAATAGTGCTCAAGATGGTCCAACAGCAGAAAAAGCTGATAGTACAGTCATGGGTTCCACTTCATTATCCAAAGTGTGACCACAGCGGATATTGGGCTTTAACAATGACTTTCTTCTTGATCTTTTTTACACAGCTGTTTAAATATCTCCAATTCTGGCCTCTATTTTTTTTCTGTGTGCCTAAATTGTATTGCTTACTGTTTGCTCAAAGCCTAAACCTTTATATATTTCTGATCTCACTCAATGATTAGCATTTACTTAGGTCAGTGTGTGGGTCAGTACTTGACTGGGTTATTTCATTTTACTCTTTAAGCTATGAATATTCTGAAAAACTGAGGTCCAGAACAGAAAATCTACCCAGTCGGGAGAGTGAAGGAGGATTTTGAAACATGGAGGGGCGCCAGTTCTGCTTTTATGAATTTGTGAGAAAACGTGTTGCAGAGCCGTGACTAAGAACTTAATGATTCATCAAGCCAACCCCTGTTCCCGGTAAAATCTGGATTGTCTGACAAGCCCAGTAATGAGACCGAGTGGATGTGCCTGTTGCTTGGAGATGGCCCATTTCCCCTGAAGGCCTGGCTCACTGGCTGAAATGAACACTAAGTTAAACACCATCATTTCTGTATTAAATGACCTGAAGCTGAGAGAGTCTTTCACATGTGTATCCTTTTTGGCTTCTAGATGTGAAAGGAAGTTACATCACCACCTTTTTGATCTACTTGGGCAATTAGAAATGGTTTGGTTAAATATTCATATATTCATTTACAGCAGTTGAAATCTTAGAAATTGTGAAGTAGACATATGGTAGACATATGGATGAAACATATTTTTCTGATTATATTGTAAGTCATTTAACATGTAATAAATAATCTACCAAAATCGCACTCGTTAGTTTTACCTACTAGTTTGTGCTTTGCCTGGCCAACCATTGAAACCTGGCCAAGCAGTGCTTCTAATATTGTTGACTCTGTATGGTTTTTTGCTTGTGTTGTACTGTACCTCACTTGTAAGTTGCTTTGGATAAAAGTGTCTGCCAAATGAATAAATGTCAATGTAATGTAAATGTACTCAAAAATAGACAGTATCACCTAGACCTAGACTGAGATCAGTTCATATTGTGAGGGGTATTTATTTATGTGCAACATTAGTTCACTCCAACTTAGGCAGGTGTTACTAATCTGAAATTTAGTTCTCAGCAAATTTAGTGGCAGCTATGTGTAAACAATGATATGTTTTGGCCTTTTGTTGTTTGTCTATAAATTTGTCACAGACAATGAATTTATTTAATTGACCTCTCCTCATTCCATTACATTAATCATAAATAGCACATTGGTTAATGTGGCCAATAACATATTTCTCCTACACTGCAGTAACTCCTACCCAGTGCCAGAAATGAATGTGAGAAAAAACAGTGAACTTTTTGGCAGTGACCATCACAAAATACAAAGATGTCTTAATTAAGAAAAAAACTGACCAGTCATTTATCAGTTGGAGTAATGAAATATATTTTGGCATTCAAGAGGCTAAAACATTTTAAAGCATCAGTGTAGGAAGACAATAAAGAGAGAGCATACTTTTCACAATTGTCAAAGTCCCTTTCAGACAATGCTTAAAAGCAGCAGTGATTTGAACTTTGTGTAGTCTTTGGAGTATAGACTAGCACTGACATGAGGAATAACCGATGTCCTGCATGTGTTTGTGTTGTATTGTACCTCACTTGTAAGTCCCTTTGGATTAAAGCGTCTGCCAAACGAATAAATGTAAATGTAATGTAAATGTTAGGTCAAAAGGAATAAGTATATAATTGTATGTGGCCTGAGACTTGGGTGCAGATGTATGTCAATGCACCAACATATGTTTCTGGGGGAGTTGCTCTTATTTCCCAGAGTGAGTGGCAATTCAGGACTTGTTACAGGAGGATAGTCGTGGCACAAGACATACACTTCTTACAGAAGTACCTCCCTGCATTCTCAGGGATTCTTTCCACCCTTATCATAAACATTTACACAAGATGTTTGCCTGTAGGGGGGAAAAAATACACTGTATCGCTTGTTTCAGCCTCTTTCCTTAGCACCTCTGTGGGAAAGACATCCCTCAGCCACATTCTGGAGGTTAGATGTAATATAGCTGCCCCGAGGCCTTGTGTTTGCATATGGGAATGTTGCCCTCTAGTGGACAATTCTATAAATCACAGTGTTCCTGCAGCCATACAGGAAATGACCTTACCTCCCCTTTCCTGCTTCAGGTTTTCTGTATTCATTTATTTCATTTCAGGATTTAACTAGATCTTTTTGCTTTTTGGTTGCATTTACTCATAAGAGTATGGGATGTTCATGTACAAGTCTAGTGTTCCTGTATTAACTGACTCCATTTGATTTTTTTCTCACCCTGACAACCCACAGCCCTTGCCTCCTGGGCCTCACCCCTCTACAGGCAGCAGCTTTGTGGGCCTGCCAGCACAGGGCCAGTCACAGCAACATCCAGCTCCAGGCAGCCACCAGAAAACCACGGGGAACAACCACACCATGCACAGACAGCAGGGACCACCCCAGCAAATTATCAATGATTCGGTTAGCATTAAGAGTCCATTTCAAATGAAGTGTAGTTTTAAACCATGTGCTGTGTGTACTATGATTTACTATTTGGTTGACATCAATCACCTGCATGTTTAACTACACTGATTAAAGGCTTGACACTGTCTTCTATGTCCTCAACAGTCACTGCACTATAATTGACAGTGAATCTCTGGTTTAATTTATATGGTAGTTAATGTCAGCTATAAATATAACAAATATAACCTTGAGCAAAGAGCAGAGGGAATTAAAAACACTGTTTTGCCTGCTTCTCGCATTTAAATTGACAATATCTCACTAAATATCCATACCTTATGCTTTTGCTTTATATTTCAGGACAAAATGAGTACGCAAGATCAGCTTAGCCGTCATTTAACAAGACCACCCCCTGACTACAAACAACCAAGAAGAAATGTGGCTGGCCTTCAACATGCAAATCTGTACACAGGTATTGACTTAACCACTTAAACTGGAGTGTATATATATGTATGTATGTTCATGTGTGCGTGCATGCATGATTACACAGGTTCTACCAAATATGTAATATGATGTGAAAAAACTATTTATTTCAGGAGGTGGGCTTCATCAATGCATGAGCTCTTCCCAGCCACTGACAACCAGTGACAAGAGATTTGTGAGCAGTCCAGATACCCAGCATGAAGGCTACGTCCAGACTGGTGTGAACCAGCTCCAGCAACACTGCAACCCAAACCAAATCGGACTGAATCAAAATAAGCCACGATTTTCAGGTCCTAACAACCAGGGCAACACGTTTGGGTCAAACACCCAGCACATTAGACCAACAGTGAGCCAGGAAGCAGCTAGAATCCTGGGGCAGAGACTGGGAACCATAGTGACTGATGCCAGCATGGTGGCACCTACAAACTGGGCACAAGGCCCTAAACAAACAACTGCGCTGGATACAAGGAGGTTCTCCAGTGCGCTACCATCCCAACAGGCCACCCATCACTTTTCCCAGAGGCCGATGACCTCGCCCAACCAGGTGGCACCAGACATTGGCATGCTCCCTCCTGGCCAGACCATCAATGGACAGACTGTGGGTGCATTAAGAGAGTCTGCACCCAGGCTCAGCCAGTCAAGGATGCCTCCGTTGCCTGCAGTGACCAGCGTGAACCAGGCCTCCCCCCTGCAGACAGTGCCTGCTAGCAACTTCTCATCCGCTGGACACAACCCTCGTACCTACCAGAGCAGCGGCAGCGGACATCTGACATTTGATTTCCTCCAAGAGGGAGACAACATGGTCCCAGGGATCAACACTGATTCAGACTTCATAGACTCCCTGCTTAAGTCAGGCTCCACTAATGATGATTGGATGAAGGACATCAACCTGGATGAGATTCTGGGCAGTCAGTCCTGAAGAGTGACTGAAAATTTCAGCAAGCTGATGCAAACAAGCAAACAAACAAAATGACATCATATATGGATGATAATATAATATTAATCATTTAGACACACAATGTATGTAGGAGGATGACTGGCATTGATTAAGCAATTCAGTGGTTTTTTGAGGAGATGTTTTTGTTGTTGTTGTTGTAAACCCAATGGTTTAGTCATGGATATTGCATACACAATGAGATATTAAATTATATTTGCCTTTTCTGTTCCTGTGGAAATAATTACATATCTTTAAATATTCTCTGTTCATATCTGTATAAAACCTGTGGTTAAAAACCATTTTGAGATATTATGGACGAAGAATATATTTTGTTCATTACCTTGTGTTGTTACATTTTAAATTGAATTTAACAATGCTCCCTTGGCCTACACACACCCTTAAAGCTTAGTTTGAAAACTGGGTGATCTGTTCTGTAGTGATTGGAGGTGAATTTGGTTGATCTTAGCACTTCTGATTGCGTACATTTTTTTGTGAATGTGATGTCAGCATTGCTCCACGTCCCCATTTCACAATCTTCATAAACAGTTACAATACTCTGCTTGTAGCTCTTTGAAGCATGACAGTTTTAATACATTTTGTTCTGAACCATTGAATCACAAGAATCACAAGGAAGGCAATATAATTTAGCTATAATATAAATGCACACCTCATGCATCACTGTAATGTTACTCATTATCAGAAGAAACTTTCAAATATAGCCACACACTCCATTATGTACATCATTGTCAAATCTGGATTAATGTGTATATGTATGTCCAACTCGTATTTTCAATGTCACACAGAATGAGGAAAACGTACATCATCTAAGCTACTTAGCAATGCATTTAGAGGAGAGGCTGTGTAATAAGTTAGGACGGCATATGAGGGAAATTATTATTTTTTTACTGAATACGTATAAAATTTCAGACACACAATGTTAAACTACTCTATTCTGAATGGAGTCCTAAATATGTTATTCATTATGTTGCACTTCGTAGCATAATTTCATTGGAATGCTAGATGGTATTGCAACCACATTACTGGATTCATCCAACAGTCACTTTCAATATGAAAAATATGGATCAGATTGCTGGGTTACTTACACATGATTAATTATTGCTTTTAAGGTATGTACATTGACCTTTTATATGACAATGTGTGGTATATTCCATGATATGCTTTATTTGAACCAAACTTCTGATTATGAGGTTTTTCTAAACCCATAAGTAATCTCTGTATCTCTATTGCTTTGTTGGGGAAGACAGACCAGATGGTTCTGAAACATGGTTGTGGTTCCACTGTACTCTTTATCAGATGAATGTACAGATTATTCTGTGCTTTGTACAGAAATGCAAAATATGTTTTGATAAATTGTATCATTCAGAAGATTATATTTATACTTCTGTGAAACAAATGTAGTTATTATATTTTGTAATGAAAACTTGTTACTAAGTATGGTTAGCCTAAGTGTTAAATGTTGTGTATAACTGGTGCATATATATTTTTGCTTTTAAGTACTCATAATAAACAAGTTAGAATGCTGTTGTCAAATTCACTTCTGCAGCAAGCTGCTCTCAATTCCCCCTGCAAGTCTGAAATGGTAGAGTCATGACACCTCTAAATTATACATAAAGGTATATATTATAGGTTACACATCAATGGCCTAAATGGAGCCAAAAACAACTCAACTGTAAAACACAGTTTTTTTTCTTTATTTACTTATGTCCTATTCCCTTTGGTCCTTTTCAATAATATTTATTTTACATTTCAGAGGTCCATACAATATGTCTGTAAACGTAGTAATACCATGGGAACACTACACTTCAGAAGGGATATGTGTATGCCGGCTTGGAAGACAGCTGTAGATTAACATTTTTACCTTTACAAGTCACAATATTACTTACCATACAGATCAGTAGACACATTATAGCAGTACCAGGGAATAAATAAGAAATTCTATGATCTGTGTTTGGACTGCTACAAAAGCTACTTCTGTTATAGACCTATCGTTGAATGGATGTCCTATGTCATGACCATATGAGTCTCTGGGCCTCCACGACTTTAAAATAAATTGCAAGTGTTATTTGTTTATTGATTTAGAGATTATATATGTTTGAACATTTGTATGGCATTTTGAACATGTTTTTGATGAAATTTTAAATACATCGATTTGTCTGGCCGTTTAAATTTTAAATTAAACACATAATTGAAGCTCAGGCTATCTAGCTCAGAATATGAAACTGATTTTCACTTTGCTATTTGCAGCACTGAAGTCTTTATTGTTATGATATGCTCATAACACGAAGATTATTTATGCAGTAGAAGTGAGTCTCTGATTTATAGTTGGTGACGTAATTTGCCGGGGTTTTTAACTCGATTTCTCCCTCTTTGCGAATCACGTGATAGTATCACAGTTGTCCCCTTAGTTCCTATCCCAAAATTGGAAGGAGGCGGGTGACTTACGTAAACGCTCCGCTTCCTTTTCATGCTTTGCAAGAAGAGATTGTAATGAAATCCTTGACGAGACCTGTACTGTCCTGTTTTACTTAGGAATGCTAAACTATTGTTTTCTCCCTCCCCAAAAGTCAGCGCTTTTATTGTCGCCTCCATTTTTTCCAGTTTTTTTTTCGTCAAAAGCATGACTTAACTAAGCCTTTGTTTAAATGTTTACACTATGGGTATTAATATTACCTACTCTTAGTCTCTGTGGTATAATTTGTCTGCTTCGTTAGCAAGGACTATCTGAAGTTGTGGATAAAATGGGATTTAAAGCGTTGCGTCTCTTCAGGTCTGCAGCGTTGTTGGCTTCGTACTTACTGATTTTCGTGTCCTCTGGTAAGTATTCTAGCTATATGATATATTGCAGCCTATTTTTGCCTCCTGTATGCAGTGTTTTATTACAAAAATAATGATTTCGAAAACGACACTTAGTCGTCACTTTAATTACCTATTTAAAACATGTTTTATGCATACGTACATTAGATTTTTTGTTTTAATGTAGCTAACTCAACAAGTGGTGCACACAAGCTATGTATATGATTTTATTGCTTAATGAAGCGTTTTCCGAGGCTTATGTTTAAGGAACTTCACATTTTAGTAATAAAAGCCTTGCAATGGAAGTATGTGTCAGTGATTAAATCTGCTTGCTTGCCATGACAGATCCAGTCGGATTTGCATAGGGGTGTTTAGCGGTCAACTTTCAGACAGATTATATAGTAACACAGTATTTTTATTACACCCAATCTGCCTATGTTGTTAGTCAGTATACGGTTGAAAACGTGAGCGATTTTATGCGCAGGTTACTGTTCGATTGGCACACATGAATGCAGCTGTTATACAAAGATATAGGAATTAAAAACCTTAATGCAAACTAGCCACGTGGCAATCAGATTTGCAGCAGTAGCCTAATGGTTTTTCCACAGCATCCGATCAACCAAGTCAGGGTGTACAACGTTTTGGTTAGAAACTTCGCACTGACCATTTCAGTCTAATTAGCTCGACTGTTGCTGCGTTGAAGACGTCTCGGAGCTTCTTGAAATAAAGATTCGGGTATCATTTCAGCGCTCCGATTTACCCGATCTGAAAACAATTTACGTCATATCAACAAACACATGGAGGTCCTCTTAGTTAGTAGTAAGAATGGAATTATTATAGTTTTTTTAACCTCTAAACACATAACTGGGTGTGTACTAATATTGTATTAGGCTATAAATAACTGACTTGGCTATATAGGTGTTTGCAAGTTTAGGGAAAGCTTGAAAGTGCTACAAAAGTTAATGTTTTCGTTATCTGGAACCAGTGCCATGTGAGTTTAACTTTTCTAGGGAATTAGGCCTACACGTTAATTTTCTAAAATATGCATTCTTACCTGATGAAGCTCCTCTCTCTTTCAAAAACGTAGGCAAGAAGCATGTAGTATAAGTGCATTTGTATTTGATATTCCCCAGGAAGCCAAATAAAGCAGAGTTTCCTGCGGGCATCCATTTTTTCTTACCGAGTTGACAGCTTGAACGCAATGAAGTTGGAGGCTGGTAAATTCCTAGTCGGAATCTCCACGTTCGGAGTTGTCTTGAACGCAGCGTGTAAAGCTAAGTGGCTAATTGCAATGACGGGTCATGTCATACACCATAGGCTACATGCAGTGTATGATGACTGATGACGGAATAACTCATAAATTACCGGAGCGTGACTGTAACTAGAACCGACCGAACTGACCATGAAGATCATTAGCGCAGACGCAGACGTTACAGACGACAAAAAAGCATCCCCCCGATGGTTTGCATTTGTGCGCAGCGAAGAGGTTGTGGCTTGTTAGTATCCTCGTCAAATTACATTTAAACCTCCCTAAAGAAAGTCCATTGGTTTCATGTTAGAGATGTTGAACTCTTCTTGTTTAATACTTCTCTTACGTGTTGATTGCACATTGTCTGTAGAGATGGAAACTCTTCAACGTGAAAGTAATGCCAGAAATGATACCACACTGGCAACAATGACGATGATGACGACGACGAAAATGTTGCCGACAAATGTGGGAGGTCTCCATTCACCTGCAAGCAGTGTTACCAGAGGAAGTACGATTGCGACATCCAGCCAAACAAAATCAAGGGCCACAACCACCACTCAGAAGCCTGTTCATTCCACTACAGGTTGGGTTTCTATATAAAAGCATAAATCATACATTTCTGATTACATGGGTGTATGTATAAATAAATGTTTGGGTTTGGTTAGTGCCAGTTGGAGCTTCAGGGCTCATACTGATATTTAACAGGCCCAAAATCTTTAGGAATGACACACAGGTGCCACATCCAAAACAGAGTTATACTCTTAACCTTTCACAAGTTACCCTGTTTACACAGAAGGTATGTTTATATTACAAAATATAACTAAACTTTTTATTTTGCTGACATAATTTTTAAAAAGTCTCACTTCAGCAGGACATTGAGACTCCATTAGAGACACATTGTAGCCTTAAGTCTGGTTGGAATGTATGATGTGTTAGCAGAACATTAGAGTGCATTCCAGTGACAATGAAGAGACATGGTGCAAGAGGGGGCTGATGAATGCAGAAGGCCTCATGCAACCTGTGCTGCTGTAGAATGTGATCAAGTGCAAAAAAGAAGTTTAGGAAAAAATAGCAAATGTCCTTGACATTTAGGAATTAGAGACCATCCGGTCTGAGATGTCTGTGGCGTTCTTCTTGGAATGCACACATAATCAATTAGTGACAATTGATGATTCTATTTTAAGAATGGGTCCATACTTTCTCAACTCTGAAATCCTATCCAGCACTTCTTATATTATTAAATGAAAGATATTATGGATGAGTCATAGCTGAAGTAAATTTTACATTCTGGAGTCAAAATAAACTTACATTAGCACTAGTATTGTTTGGAGCACATTTCATAGGCACCAGTAATCTGGATTGCTTTATGCAGAGTCAAGACTGAGTGCCTCAGTACTATTACCCTTTTGACATCCCAAATAGGCTGAAGTCTTGATAAATATCATTATGAGCTTTCACTTCCATTGTTCCCACAGTAACAATGACTAAAACTGAGTAGCTTTGCCTGTCATGTGTAACTAGTGTGTATGTAAGTGGAACCATATGTAAAATGCATAGGCAAATATTATATGTGGGCAAGGAAGAGGTGATATAATATTTTCATTAATAATCAAATAGTACCTAGTATTGGGTGTGTATAATTATGTGTGTTGTTGAACCAGATGAGAGTGGTGTAAAGGGACATGTAAAAAGGGACAGACCCATCCAGTGACTTCTATCATTTCTACATAGGTGTCACCAGCACCACTGCTCACACTTGTGCAAGCTCCACTTTTCATGCAGGGAGCTTCATTGGGGGCATAGTGCTAACCTTGGCCGTGACCCTCACAGTTTTCCTGGGATACAGGCTCTCTTGCTCGAAGCCAGAAGTGCGGTACCGCACCATGTAAGTGTCTTCCAGTATGGTATTTGCATGCTTTTGTTGCAGATGCACACCTTACAATAAACCACCTGAAACGGCATGGATATCAAGTGGACACCTTCTTGAAAAACTTGAAATAACAACTGCATTTGTTTTGTTTTGTTTTGGTTGATTTAATAAACCTTTGTTCCATGTTGTTTACTTCTCAGAGAGGAGCATGAAGCCATAATATAATGAAGCTTAAAGAAAGGACACCGTTAATGAGCTCCTTGCATCAACATTCAAGATGAAACAATTTTTTTTTTCTAAAATTGTATGGTCAACATCAATATATAATCACATTTCTTTTTCTGCACAATTGAAAATCATGGTATATACTTGAAACAATGCAGTTGTGACAGAAAAAGCACAGTAACATGAGTAATAAAATATCAAACTTATGTCATGGCAATAATTAAAACTACTGTACAGATTAGGGGGTTCCATGTCCTCTTGTTTTACCTTTTTATTTTCTGTACTGTTTTATTGTATACTTGTACTTTGTATATTATGTCATATATATGTGGGTAGCTTGGAAAAGTGCAATTATGGTTGTTTTAGAAATGTTTTATGGGAATTTCTAGGTTGTGTTACATGTGAACTTAAGATAATTTGCCATCTTCTCATTTCATATGAAATTTGAAATACAACTACAATTTACTAATGTTAAGATTTTTATGGATTGCATTTATGTACAGTGAAGGAGGGTAGCCACTCTCAATCACCATCAATGTGTACCACCAAGGTGGGTAATGCTTGTTTTATTGAATGTTAACACCAAATCAATTTGTGCTTTTAATGAACTTTTACTGCTAGTGCAATTGTTGTCATGACAACACAGCAGGTTCAGAAAATGTTATGTAAGAAATGTATATACGTATTACATACGTTTAAGCATATATGCAATACTTTGAACATTTTGTTGTATTGAGTTTAAATCAAATGCTGTATTTTGTATCTGCTCAATTCAGTCAATATTGTTGAATGGTTCCCTATTTTGACCATATTAAAAAATTAAATTACAGTGACAATAAGGTCTTAATGTGAGCATTTACGGGCCTTATTGATACAGCATCTAGTCTAACAAATGCAGATCAGGAAGTTTCATATTTAAAATGCAGAGTTCACTGGCTACAGTTGTATTCAGATTTCTATGACAAAACCTTTGATTGCACAAATGAAAACCAGCCACATTTTACAACAAAGTATATACTTTATTCCAGGCCAATTTAAAAAGAATTATATAAAGAGATATAATGTAACAGAATTTATGAGTCTAGCATACATGCACATACTTTCTATAAAAAAGATCATTATAGAATATAAATTCATTTTTGTGTGCATTTAGAAATATCTAAATACCAAACCTTTAAAATGTGTTATTAGTACTACC
Organism: Megalops atlanticus; assembly: GCA_019176425.1. Taxonomy (NCBI): domain Eukaryota; kingdom Metazoa; phylum Chordata; class Actinopteri; order Elopiformes; family Megalopidae; genus Megalops; species Megalops atlanticus. The sequence continues at coordinate 27,809,199 of CM032883.1, read as the reverse complement.
TCTACACATACAGTCAACACTCACTATTTAGTCTGACAAGTATGCGCGATTATGCATAAAAAAAAAAAAAAATCACACAAGTGACAAACACCACTTAGTCAAAGTTCTGTAGACATGTGCAAAGACAGCACTGTATGGTACCACCCATTTCAAAAAAAATTTCATTCTAGTTGCATTAATTTTTCCTCTTCGTCACCACAAATACTGCGTCTCAAGTCAAATACAATGGATCTGAATGCAAATGCATGTCAAGTACAGAACCTTCACTCTGGTTTCCATGGTAACACTGGATGTTTTGCTTTCACCAAACAAAAATATTATCTACCACTTTTATGGGTGGGCAGAAGTATATTTGTTCAGGCATATTACTTTATATAAAATAATATGTTCTGATGCGGTGATGTATTCACATTAAGAGAACAAAAGGATAAGCCCTCCACTGTTCTGGAGGCTCTGTGGACTTTGTTCATATGCTGTCACCATGTAAACGTTTGATTTTTGAAATAGGAGGCATTTTCGATTTGAGCCGTCACTGTAGCATTTTCTAATTCTAGAATGTAAACGAAAATATAATAATAAAACAACCATGCTGGATGGCTCACTCATGATTTCAAATCCTTAATCTGAAACCCCTGGATAAACGCTTTAGCAAAAGTAAAAACTTAAGTTAAAACAGCCCCAACTTAGCAAGATAAATAACATCTTGTAACCACAGCTATTCCATCTTCCCTGCAATAAACCAGACTGCAATTATGTGTGTGTGTGTGTGTGTGTGTGTGTGTGTAACCATGATGAACGTCTTTGTGGCTGTTGTTCATGTAGGCAGAGAAACCAAGGGAAATAATATTAACACTCTTTGGAAGTCATGATAAAAATTCCTAACTGAAACTTTAACTGGGTTTGGGGTTTGCCTTCGCTGAAAAGACCCTATTGCCTAAAATGCTCGTCATTCATAATTACCATCAAACCCTATCTAACCGCTACTCTACTCTGCTCTGCTGACCTTCGCAAACCTTATCGTCTAACCACCTGAAACATGTCATAACCAACCTCTGCGAGTGGCCTCCATTTCAGCACAGCACTGCACAGAAATGCATGGCAGAAAAAGCAGACATGCTCTAAGAAGCTTGCCCTCACTGGGGCTGTCACGTCCTCATTACCATTTTTGCTTCAACATGACAGGAAGGTTGTTTTTCTTTCTTTCTTTCTTTTTTTACATAAACACGTCAAGGAAAGGATCCAGAAGCCATATGGCCTGTGGTCTTACCATTTGACATTTAGGAGAGATTTACCTACATGTGAAAACTAATGAATAAAATAAGCAGTCCAAATAAACAAACAAAAAATAGAGGTTTGTGCCCTTTGGCTTTGGCACATGGTTTCCATAGCAATATTCCTTGGACAAGCTGAGCGAAAATGTTTTTTGATGATGTGAAAGAGCGACGCGCACGTTCTGAGCTCAGGGAGGACATATCAACTGCAGTGATGTACTGAAACATGGCTCGAAAACAAACACTTCCGACAAAACCAGCACAAAACTCACATGCTAAATTAGCAACAATAAAAAAAAGACTACAACAAAGGCTGTTTGATCTCATACAATAACCTAACAACCTAAAATTAAAAGATAATAAAAAGGCAACTGAATGTTGAATCAGGCTTAAATAAGACTGAAATATAAAGATAGGATTCCTTAAAAAAAATCCCTAATTCCCATTACATTACATATTTTTCATAAACCTCTACTTTTAAACAGAAATATACTTTTTGATTACTGAACATGAATGCATGTATAAGAACGATTAAGCTTGATCTTTTTCAAAAACAACTTACTACATATATTGATTTATGTTGCAAAATAGTAACATAGTGTTTTACTTTTTTTTCCTTCTCTCCAAAAATACAATTGAAAGGCACTTGATTTGACAAGGTTTAACTTAAATTTGCTGGCACAGCCAAGCAGCAGCACTGGAAATCACGGACCCTGGCTGCACCCCCCCCATCCACAGCCTGCCTGTCCGGACTGGGCCTTGCGTCACCTTGACCCCAAATCAGTACTGAGAAGAGTTCATCTTGTTTTGTGTCAGATGCATCACTTTTTTGGTTTCTCAGGCTCACATAAAAACAAAGAACAAATCAAAACAAACACATTGAGAAGAAAAACTGTAAAAACAAAAAAAGCTACAAGGAAAGAAAATGTCCTTCTAAGTAAAGGTTGTGTTGCAGGAACTGAGGCAACAGAGGTCACAGGCAATAAGTGAGAAGTGCAGCACTTTTTTTTTTTTTCTTTTTGGAGAGAAGACACACACATGCACGCGCACAGGCCTGGCTCTGCTGAGGGGCGGAGCGGGGTCCTTGCCGGCATGACGGAACACAAGGTGACACACAGTGACACGGAGGATCTGGGGGAACCCTTGGAAAATCATCAATTCATGGGCCAGCCTTGAGGACGTGAGAAAGAGACAAACCAAGCAAAAGAACCGCGCAGAATGCTGCTGTCTGCAATTTGTTCATCCATGTATGTGAAATTACAAAAAAAAATCCTGAAAGCGCAACTGAAATGTCTTAACATCTCCAGATCCTTCACAGATTCGACTTGGCAGCAGTTGGTAGTGTAGGGATGGAGGGCGGGCCCTGGCCCCGCCCCTCTATAACCACGTCAGGAAGCTTTCTTTGTCGATCTTGGTAGCTGCCAGCACGGACTCCATGTCATTGAGTATGTCAGAGCTCAGTGCCTCCTGCAGGCTGGGCATCAGCTCCTCGCCCTCCACCGCCATGCTCTCGCTTTCCAGTGTGCCCAGGTCCACATTGGTGCCAGGGATGGTGTCCAGGTAGTCAGGGAATCGGCTGGGCTGTGTTGACATGGAACTGGGACCCAGATTGTCCCCTGAAGGTAAAAAAAAAAAATAAATAAATAAAAATAATAATATGATGGAACATCTTTAAACAAAGCAGCATTGAGGATGTTTCTTTTATTGTAAACAGGTAAAAGATTTTCCTGAGGTCAGATACAGACTGTACATATGGATCCTTACATATACAAATAACATGTGAGATATGTTATATACTTATGCATCTGCTTCCTCTACTAAATCAATACCAACTTCAATAGGGACATTACATATAATGTACACTTCATCTTACCTGTGATTTTAATGCCATTTTCAAACATTGTAAACAATTTGAGATAAGCAATAGTGGAAACACTGACATATCCACATAACTTTTTCCATTTCCACAAAGCTTAACTTGTGCGTTATGCTTTTTAATCACCTGGGGGCACTGAAGTTTCTACAGTATTACTGCTTTACTTTGTGACTGCACCATGTATACACTTATTGCATGAGATTTTTCTCCAACAATGCACGCATTTCCTAAATGTTGGTTCATAATAGGTTTTGTCAAAATGCATTTCCCATTACCCTTGATTAGGCAGAGAAGGTCATGTCTAATTGTAAATGCATGTCACTATAATAATCACTAAAATCTATGGTTTGTTTCAAGTGGCCCAAGGGCATTGACGGCTGTCTCTGATGCCCGTTTCCCGATCAGCACGCACCTGTGTCCATCTCGTCCACGCTGTTGAGGAAGTCGTCTGGAGTGCGGGGGACGCTGTAGCTGCCCATGCTCAGGCCGCTGTCCGTGCTCTCGTCCCTGGAGTGGTAGGTCCCGCTGGAGAGACAGGAACAAACAGCATTACCTCACGGCTACTGTGACTCCCACTCAGACAGGCATGTTAAAATGTTTAAAATAACCCTAAGAGGTGGGGAGATGAGACAAGACGAAGACTGAGTCTTGCACACATTGGATTAATGACTACATATCTCTTGCATACCTTTGTTGATAGATTCTATTTAACTGGCAGATTAAGTCTGGACAGATTTGGTCTGGCACAAAACTGCTCTTAGACTATATCCAATTAACAAAGCCGAACAGAGAGATGAAGAAAAAAAAAAAACACAAACATTATTCAAAGCTCATTGGATTTGTGGATTAATTGGGCTTCTTAACATGCCCTAATTCCCCATTTCATGGCGTTTGCATATATCCAGATTTACAGGAACCCTGGGTGACGTGTCCATTCTACTGGTGGAGGCAGCACTGGGTGAGAAGCCTGGAATAGCCAGACTCTAAGAATAGAAGCTCTTATTTCTACGATAAGAATTAAGAGAGGGGGGAGAGGGGGGACATATTTATGTGGTGCTCCTGTGGGCCTATACTAATTAGCAGAAAATAATATATGTAGGCAGAGAGCGGCAATGCAGAGATGAATGAGCCCATTGTGAGAGCGGTGGGGGCTGCGGACTGGCCTGTCTACCAGCCGGACTGCATGTTCTCACGGGACTCTGGCTATTAGGCCAGTCTTCTCTACATCAGCTAGTGGCCAAAAGACCAAAGTCTGCTAGACCTGCCTCCCACAGGAGAGCGAACTGGCAGCACATGTTTTAGAGAAAAAGGCCAGATTCACACAGCTTGGAAAATATCACACAGCGTCTCTGGCCAGTATTAAACAACACTACTTTATTGAGCTCTCACTCTAAAGGACTTGCAGTCCTTTTTACACAGAGCTAGTGCTGTCATCAAAAGTATCTGGTTTCAAGCATGCAAAGAGCAAGTAAAACTGCATGGAAAAAAATGACATTTTAAGGAAGTAATCATGTCTGAATTAAGTAGGTGTAAAAATGTCTTCTTGTCTATGCACACAATAAAACTAATGTTTTTCCCATGATGACAGATTTGTATATTGTCCACCAGAGGGCAATATTATGCAGTGCTCTTTGAGAACAGACAGGCCCTCTGAGTCATGGCCATGTGCTGAGAGTTAGGCTCACTGACCGGCCTTTTGTTTACCTCATACACTGTGAATGCTCCCATTCCATTTCATTTCCCCCAACAAAACCTCTATGAATATTTGTAATGAAACATTATCCCAGGGCACTTGTCAGCATACTTAATGTTCTCGGGAAACAGGATATCCTACAAAGTTCCCAAAGGGGGGTCCCAGCGCCCTAATAAAAGGCACGTGACAGGAAAGTAAATATAAACAAGCAGCAAAGCTGGTCAGTTGCATCATTTCCGCTTATTACACACTACTTAGTGTTCGTGATGCAAAGTGTATGAAATCTTGAACAAAAAACAGAATATCCCAATTTCATCCAACTTTAACCATAGCATTATCATTGATGTCACCTCACTCTCACCTATTGAGGAACGGGTCGGAGCTGTTGGTGGTCATGGTCCGGACATCCTGAGCCATGCCTGGCGAGGAAACAGGGTTCTGGGTGCCCCCGTCCTGTTCCATGCTGGTGGGCAGCTGGTTCCTCAGAGCCAGTTCCTAAAAGTACAAACCCACATCATCTCAACAGAGGCTTAAGAACATCTGGATCCTTAGAAGGTTCAATGTACAGTAAAATATCAGTGAACAGAGCCTTATTTACAGAATGCTGTCTGTTTCAAAAAAGATACGGACCTCCCTTGAGAGTGTTTCATAAGGCTTGCTCCAAAACGCACACCATTCTTAAGACCCCCTGCTTGCTCCAGCTTTAACTGTGGTCAAATATAATGACGCAGGTATACAACATTAATTCCCTGCCTGGGAGTCAAACCTGAGTCCTTATGGTTACAAATGCTATTCCCAAGCCAGCAGCCCACACTGCCAGCCAGAGCCCATACCTTATGCAGAGTAGCTTGTTCTGTTTATGAGAATATATGGAGTGCGGTGTCCTTGAAATCTAACAGCAGTGCATATGGTATGCTTCTCTCCAGTGAGAAGAATGTTTTATAAGGTAGGTCTTCCTTTCTAAAGTGCCACAATTTCAAGAATTCTAACATAAAATGGGTCATAATGGGCAAATATTTAAAAATATTTCCTCTACATTTTCATGCCATGGATAGATATTCTTTAACAGGGTCCCACAGCAGCATAGACTCCTGAGATTTGTCCCTGCCATACATTACACTCTGAGGAGCTCCATATCAACCAGCTGCCTGGGCTCAACTCTGACTGGCCCCCACACACTTGACACTCCATATTGCTTTTTAAAAGGAGGAGGCCGCCACAGCCCCTAAAATTTATTTTCCTGCTGTTTGGTTTCCAAAAGTGGGATATGACGTGTTTTATAAAGAATGTAAAATTGAAGCAAGACACCCTGGTGGTTTATGAAAACCTCCATTGGTTGGGAGTTGGAGTGAATGTACACAATGTTCCAATCTGCATTACTTTGTTTTCCATTGGCTGTTAAAAATCAAAGCTGAATTTCTTTTTTTTTATTTGTTGCAAAGACAAGCAGAGTAAAAAGTAGGAACTCTTATTTCGAAGTACTGAGTTTTGACAGGGCATGGCCACCTTTTTGTGACAGGAATCACATCTCATTTTAGCAAGCCAAAAAAATCTGACAAGAATACATGACAATGGCTGTGAATTTCCATGTATTAAGATCTATTATGTTCTAGTTTTCACTGAGAAGACTATGACACATTTTTGGCTGACTTTATGATTCTATAGCTCTAAATTATCCTAAATGAGAGTCAGATGCACAAACCTTTTCTCTCAAGAGCATTGCCATGTTTCATTCCAAGATCAAAACCCAAACTGTGACACACTGCATTGATCTCAATATTTGTGGGTGCAACAACAATAGAGTATGGGTAGTATCAAAGCAAACCTACAATGAAAGAGCAGATTATCTATTAAAAAAAAAACACTTTGGACACATCTTCACACAACATTTAAGGTGCCCAGGACCCGAAGGGCTACTTTTCTTCCTTCAATGTGCACTCTCCCCTTTAATCACACACTGTCTTTTTGCATTAATCTGTACAGCTCCACTGAACTCAGTTGAAGGGATAAATACAGTAAGGCATTCATTCTCTGTCCCAAACATTACATGACACCCTCAACTACAGCAGTGTGGATCGAATAATTCCCCTAGTAGATCACTTTAATGGCACATAGGCTCATTCTGTCTGAAAAGGAGAGTAATTCGCACCCTTGGTTATCACAAAATACATCATGAAGTATAAAAGGTATGAGGTAAAATTTTAGACTCACAGCTTCTAAACTCTACAGTGTTTTTTTGTCCAGAACTTTGACCACAAAAGTCAGAACTCGATGCTTGATTACATCAAACAAATCAATAATCTTACCTGTCCTTGAAAGTAATTAAATATACTATAGAAGAATAAACAAAAGCAATGCTTTCTTCAATTTTCTGCCCACTGTTTAGGAAAATTTTACCAAAGAGCAGGATTTCTTTCACTTAGAGCATTTAAACAGATTTGTTGAGGAAGAATTCCCCAACCACCACCCCCCAATCCCAAGTGAAACAGACTGATACAGAGAAAGGAGTGATGGGTTGGGTCCTGACCTGGGGTCTCTGTCGAAGAAGCTCTTGGTGCTTCAGTCGGAGTCTCTCCTTCTCCATTTGTAGCTGCTGGAGCCTCATCTGGTTGTTACCCCCCATGACCCCACCCTGGGGGCTAGAGGGCAGCGACGGGGGCTGCTTCACAGGGGCACTCTGGCTTATCCGTTGCTGGTTCAGAGCTGGGTGCCAGAGAGACAGAGGGATGTCATTCCAGGCACTCACCACTAGAGGCACCCTGCTTGGGTCAACCTCCATATACAAATACAGAAAATGAGGAAAAACAGTGCTCTTGCAGCAAGGTGTCTCCATAACACAAACATCCCCAACTTCCAAATGAAACTCATTTTAAAAACCTTTTACAGTTGACCTTATTGCTGAGAAAATACCAGTAAAACTGTACTGCATGGGGTAAGGCAAATATCCATCAAATCTCATGTCTGCCTTTAAATTTATTTCCTGAGCATTTAACACACAGACACAAACATCAACAAAATACTCTCATGGTTTTTTTTTATCACTTTCAAAACAACTTCAGAAGTGTTTCCACGTGCATGTGTTTCTCAGGAAGAACCACATCTCACAAAGAAAAAGTACAAAGCAACTGGTGCATAACTATTTATCATCTTACAAGTAAGAGCCTTAACTCACTCCGGGAATGTGATTTTATCAACTAATACACAAAATGGACATACAAACGCTCCCATAGAAGCTACTCACTCAAGTAAAACTGACAGAACAGATTCATTATATATAGCAAACGACCCTGAAAGCTTGAGACTTCAAGCTTAACATGTACTTCTAAATAATTAACTTCTAGATGGGAAAGATTTCAAAAGAGGCAGAACGTATTGTTCACAGATAGAGCTGGGCAGGGCCCTGGGCCTAAAGTGGCAGCCCTCCACTATGAATGTCTGGGCGGAATAATCTTTCCAGTAAAACCTGATATGTCCCCATGTGTCAACACTCAGGGCCACTGTCATATCAGCGCACCATCTTACTCCCACAGGAAGTTTGCTCTGAGTAACCCATTCACATATTAACATCTCCTCAGAAGAGGGAGGGTTAAAGATAAACGGAACAAGATGGAGATCGGCAAGCCTTTGAAGAGCAATTCATGTGCGAACAAGGAGACGGGCACAGTAGGTGTTTCAAAGACGCCGGATAGACTTAACATAGAGAGAAAATCATATTTGCTCAGGCTGACTGTTGCCTGATCTTGGGTAATCACTGTTTGTGCAATACTGTACCACCTGTCTATTGTGACACTAGTTTCGGAATTACAATATATTTTAATGACATTACATTTTAGTCAGACCACATTTGAAGGGAAACATCTTTTTCTCGTGCCAATCTTGTTCACAAGCAGCAATATTCTGAATACTGTGGCAGAACAAATATTCAAGCTCTGAATGCATGTTCCACATCAGGGGATTTTACCCCATATTCAGAATTTCAGAGGCCTAACAATGTAAGATCTTGTATCACTATCATGACATTTTCTTCCAACCCTACATGCAAATATCTGATAATAATCGCATTGAAAATTCTTACTTATTTGAAATATTTTAACCATATAATTTTACTCTGTATATATCACATTCAGCATCATTTCATATCCTTACTATGAAAAATAAACATAAAGGTACATCTAAACAGGTTTCACAATCTAAGTTAAATGACTGACTTGCAAACATTACTCAACTGTACTGTGAGAAAATACAGAGTGGTGCAATGTGCCCGCATGTTCAATTCATTAAAACATGAACGTGGTTGGCCATATGGGTAATGCACCCAGCAAGGATCCCCACATACTCTGGCAGTCCAGAAACCAATGAGAAAGGCCATGGCCCAGCTGTCCTTTTTGTGGTGGCATTTTCATTCTGCCCCGCCCGCCTCAGGGTTTCATCCCCAGTCAGTCACTGTTTGTTTACGCTCTCCTCCCTCCTGAATGGGACAAGCCCCAGGGTTCTCACGGAGTCAACGTCTGCCTTGCCCTGCCTCCTGGCTCCTGCCTCGCCCGGCCCTCTGGTTCCTGCCTCTCCTACCTCACCCCACCTCCCCCCTGAGTTATCACTCACCCTCCTGGTTCATATTTTATCCACACAATGATTAAAATTCATAATGTATTGATATACACATTCTTACTTACTCCAAACATAAAGTATTTTAGTTAGACTGTCCCTTCATGCTGGGGCCATAAGCACCAACACTGAGCCGTGGAGAAGCAGAGCAGCCGGATAACTGCACATGTGGAGCACTGCAGGATGGGCTCTACAGACTAACAGACAGCATAAGCACAGAATAAGCCCTGCTTCATTGCACAGATACTGACAGAGCTATGCTCTGCAGACCCAGTTTTGAAGGTGTCCACGTGATGGGACAAACTAAAGAACAGCTGGCATGGTGTTCATGCTAAGGATCTTTAGCCAGCATCAGAGTCCCCACCAGAATGGGGCTGCGAAAAAGAAAAAGCCCTGCTCTCCTGGACTGGTGCCAACCTGTCATCGGAACCGTGCAAAAGGCAAGTAGGGCGTGTCAATGCACAGCATCACTCCTCTGGAGCAACTTTGGAGCGAGGTTCACCACAGGGTGACAGCCTCTGAGAGCACCGGGGAGATGGGAAGGCCCTGGCTGGAAGGGCAGGGTGTGGCCAGGGAGAGGAGACGCGTTAACGCGGTCTCTCGTTTGCCTTTTCAACAGAATTTCTCTGTCTCCAGAAACAGAGCTTGTGGAGACAGAGGGTCTTACAAGCAGGTAGAAGAGAGGGCATAGGGTTGCTGCCGGAGGTGGCCTGAAGGTCCAGGCCAAGCAGCTTACCTTTGAAGCCCAGCTAAATATTTGTCCTCGTGTCAATTCGGCCTACTGAGTACAGAGCTCTGCCCTCGGTTGTGTGTCTTCCAGCTTTAAGATAAGGTTTTAGGGGAAGAGAACAAGTTTGAGGCAGGCAGACAAGCCCCTTATCACTTAAAACACCCGCCATGGCTTTTCAAAACAATCCCTGAGCTGTCTGAAATCAATCAGAAAAGTTCAGAGAAACAGAGGCCTGGTTTTCCACAGAAAGAGATAAAGAGTGTTAAAATGGGTGTTATGTCACTAAATCGTATGCATTATCAAACAATTTCTTAAACATTAATTGCTTAATAAACAAGGGGGTGGGGGGTGTGAAAATCTACATTTTACCTTGAAGGAATTAAATTTACACAGTCTGTGTTTATGTGTAACATGCACATTATACATGAGTTGTATGACCCATAATGTGTATTCTATCATTTTTACACATAATCCCTGTCCCCATTGTCCCTAGTCTGTTTTGAAAAGAGAGGAGAAGCTGCTGCCAGTGACTCTGACTCATGGCTGGCCCTGAATGCCACTGGAAAACATGAGGACTCCACAAGAGTGACATCATCCAGTGCCTGCCAACTAAGTGCCAACTTTTTTGGTAAAGTGCTACGATAGCAGAACCAGAAGGGAGGGGGGAAGGAAAAAATAAATAAATTCTCACAGGTCACAACAAGGTTATGAGGAAATCTGTACAGGACTACAACACAGGCAAGAAGTAAAAACCAGACAGAGAGAGGAAGAGAGAAGGGGAAAGAGAGAGAGGGAGGAGAGAGAGAGAAAGAGTGAGTGGGTGTGTGTGCGTGCGCGCACTTGTGGGCCCTGAACTATTCTAGAATGTTTTTCCTCACTTTTCCTTCAGTGAAAAACAAAGCGAGAGCACCGACACTCTCTCCGAAAAGGCCTGCCCCCTTTTTCAATTGACCCTCAGTACACCCACAGCTTGTTCGCTGCTCGCCACCTCCTTGGATCTTAAGGGGGACGAAAGCTTATTCTGTCAGCTTTTCTTCTTTTCCTCCCTTTCTCTTTCTTCCTCTTCAGCGTTCCCTCTCCCTGCCCCCACCTCTCCTCTCACACTGCAGTTCTTTGACTGAAAAGGTCTGGAACAGATTAAGAGCTGGACCACAGAATAAAGGGCGCTGGCACAGACTCAAGTCTGTCTGGATCCACAGCCTGCCTTGGGCCTCATGCAGGGGGAAACCAGCCAGAAACAGCCCCTCTGTTAAAGGCGCTCTGCTCTTTTTCTCTTGTGAGCTCAAATTAGCCCCCATTATCACAGCTGTTGGCTTTAGATTCAGGACCTAGATTGGAGCAGAGCTGTGCTCTCAGGACTAGCAAAAGACCCCCCAATAAGGACCCACAGGTTCCAATACGCTTTTAGTAGAATGTTTTTGTTGGATGAACAGTGAGATGTGCTCATGGAACAAAACACAATATGCTTGTTTTCCTTGCCCTGGATCAGATTTTGAAAGCGCTCAGCAACGGAAACACCTAACTATGCATGACACAAAGGTAAGTCAAAGGCAGTCCAGATCAACTAGTCTGAACCATTTAGCCAATGATAAGTTGCTGTGGACTAAACCTTTAACATTATGTAGTTTTGCATGGTGCTTGCTCACTGCAATCAAGCACTTCTGCTGGACAATACAAGATGAACCTAATGAACCCGAGTATTAACCTAAAAAAAGACGACCAAATAAAATCCCCCCATTCTCTTCCTTGTGGCATGAGGTGTGTTTATGCCACTTCTCCTTCAGTCTTTCTCTTCTGTTCTTTCTGCTCTGCGTCTCTGGATTGGGGGCCCACCGGGCTAGTGGGCTCAATGCTAATAAATCTTCAAAGAGCTTAACCCATAGGGTCTGGCTCCCGCCCTGCTGCCTGCTCCATAATCCACACGCTGTTATGCCTTCAGCTCCGCTCTGCAGTAAGGCTGCACTCAGACCCGCCTTAGCCCAGACGAAATGTCCTTGTTAGCATCCATCACATGGGACGTAAAACAAATGACCCGCTGTACGCAGACCACCCCTAGTGAGCACAGTCTCTTTCCTGAGGGAGTGAGCTCGGGTCCACTTCTGTAATGAGGCCACAGTTTCCAGAATGCAAGTGACTCAATGACACAAGCAGAAACCTGAAGGCCTTCCTGGACAGCAGGCGGATGAGGTCACTCCCAATGGGAGACGGTGAGCTGGGTCACCCTATCAGCGCAGACCACTACTCAACCAGCACCTCACTGGAAAGATGGCTTTGGCCCTTTCAGAACCAGTCCAGCTCTACACAGCACTGAGTTGAGCCTCGGCACAAATGCAAGTCTTCCATTTTATTTTTAAAATGAAGGAACTGTATGTTAAGTAACTGTAGGGCAATGTGGTTGGGAGTGTGGTGTGGTGGTAATGAGTAGGGCTCGTAACCAAAAGGTTGCTAGTTCGATTCCCTGCTGGGGTAGTGCCATTTTACCCTTGGGCAAGGTACGAATCCCAAAAATTGCCTCAGTAAATATCCAGCTGTATAAATGGATAACGTACCTACTGAAACCTATGTAAGTCGCTCTGGATAAGAGCATCTGCTTAAATGATAATAATGTAATGTAATTGTAGGGAATTATATTCACAGTGCTGTACTCTGAGCAAAACAGATTTGGCTAACCTCAGAATGGTTCAGATTTAGCAGCCATTTCATTAGAACAGAGAGTTTAAAACACACATAATGACTTCCAAAGATGCTCTGCCATAAACAACTGACCTTCTGGAAACAGAATAACGGTAGTAAATATGCTTTTCCAGTTCTCTTGTAATTGACATCATAATTGTTGGCTTCTCAACTTCACCGGAACAAACAAAAAAAAAAACCTCATGATTGCAGAGAGTTTATGATGGGTAGAAAACAAGCCATTCCACCAGATCTTCTCTGGTGGGTTAAATTAACTGAGTGGTGCTCAAACCAGAATGACAAATCAGAGGACAGAGTTTGACTCCAATGTACCATAGCGTGGGTCCAGCCGTGGGTCCAGCCATGAGGTGGTTTTGTTCTTATGGTTGATGTAGTAGATCTCTCCCTCCGAGGTAATGGCTTGTTCCCAACCATCAGGCAGAGGACCTGGGATACAAACCAAGGTTACGGCCTGTACTGCCCAAGCCAGCCCTCTTAAACCACACACTTCACACAAGGAAAGGTAATGGAAACAGGCATGGTACCACACAGCCATACCACACAAATAAGTTGCACATAAAGGCGGGGCACCAACACAGGCCATCAACACAAACATTCTTGTTGATACAGCTCTCCAAAGTAGCAGCTCTGTGGATTTGAATAAGTCTTTAACTTATTCAGCATTTACCGTTGGTAAGTCAAAAGATCGCACGTATGCTGAAGATCAAATGCTAAGTTTCACCACACTTATGGATTGACAAATATGGGCTGACATCTGAAGCAACTAGAAGTAATACCAATTTTAGTATTTGGATAAAAAGGAAGGTAAATCAGGTATAAGTTTTGGGAACAACACAATGTCCAATGGCTAATTATGCATGCAACTATCTTGCACATCAGGAGGGTTTGGCCTCAAAAAACAAGTCATCGTTGCCGGTTCCCAGGGGTGGCGTTAAGGGACAGAACTGCCACAACAGGCACACCCCAAGCATGTCCAACGGGACTGGGCACGTTCTCTCTCATACATAACAAGCCTGGGGCAAATTTCACATGGGACACTGAGCAAGGCACCTTCCTATAAGTAATACTAAGTTACTGCACTACTCTGACTGAGCATTGCATAAATAATGCACTGGATTTTATGTCTGACAGAAAAGAAACTGATCAAGGAAAATACTAGAATTCAGAATCCTTTAAATCAGCATGTTGTCAGCCAGGAGCTGTAAAAGAATGCTTTTTTTTATTAAATGTGACTGCAGATTTAGTTTTACTATGATGCAATTTTTGAATGGCTACATTTACACACTAGCTTATCAAGTCTCCAACTTGTCCACTATAAGAAAACTGACTGTAGTGACAGCTGGCCTCTCTATATCAGTCTGTGCAGTCATGAGTCTTAAACAACCAGTGGAGGTTGAAAATCATTTAAAGTAACTATAATGTAAACTACATTAAAACCACATGTAAAAGATAAAAAAAAAAAAAAAAAAAAGATTTCCAGCACTTTTATAGGCTCGAGACAGCATTTGTGGTGGTTCTGCAAAGTTTAACTTAAAAGAAGCTGAATTAATAGGAGTATCACACAAGCCAACCCCCACACACACACACCACTTTCTTATCAAACCTGTGGTGTTCCAATAAGTACTGTCTGAGGAGAGTGGGAGTCTAAAGGCCCGGCAGGGTGCAGGGTGGGTCTCGGGATGGGCCCAGGTTAAAGAGAGGGTGGGGAAACCGTCCTCAGGGAGTGGAGGAGGGCCGTTTAAATTGAGGGTCAGGGAGACGTCCTCAGGGGGTTCCCAGGTTAAAGTAAAAGGGTGGGGGGGTTTCATTTAAATTGGGGGTGGGGGGATGAGCTGCTAAGCATGGTCTAAGGGTGGCGGGGTTTCTCACCAGAGGCTGGGCTCATGATGTTCTGTTGCACAGTTGCAGGACTGGCTGGGGAAGGCTGGTTCATCTGAAGCATGGCCTTGCGTGGGTCCTGCCAAGTGGTGGACTGGTCCAGGTGGCTACAGGAGGGAGAAAAAGGAGTAAGAGAAGAGTTGAACAACCAAAAATCTGGAGTGACTTCCAGCGCAAAAAAACAGAAGTGCTCATTCAACTTCAATGGATACAACAGTGTCAGACCAGGCAAACAACACTACCAGACCAGTGAGTGTGAGCATAACACATCAGCACAATGGTTTACATTTTTCTCTTTGTTTTCATTTGAGTTACAGTATTACAGCAAATATATAGAGTAGATGCTTCAAAGGCCATAAAACAATGGGAATAATTTTTATACAATCTGCATACTGTACATGACTAAGGGGTGGCATTCAACTACAGTACTAACCCTCAACTTTCCCCCCCCATTCTTATTCCTCATAGTCTATTAATGCAACACTGAACTCATCATGATCTGTAAGAATAAAACAAGTAATACTTGCTTAAGTCTGTAACGCACAGTTGAGGAAAAGTACAATAGCCATTTCCTCTTGACTGACGGTGTGTTTAACCGAAATTGTCCTGGCCAGACTGGGGCAGACCATGGGAGAGTTAAATCTAGGTCTTTTGTAGGAGCGCAGCATGCTTCCCAAATACCCTATGGCACCCAGTCAACTTTCCATAAATGATGGCTTGTGCCACATAAACTCAAATGTGTTTTGTCTGTTCGGCTAAATATAGACTGTCCCATAACCCAGACCTTTTTCATCAAATTTATAATCACCACCCGCTGAAGTTTGGAAACTATGCCTACATCACAGAAACACAGGAATAAAACGCATCACTGATGAGTGTCATGAAACTTTGCTCCCCATTAATTACATGTTGTCATTTTGCAAGCCAAGGCCAAATACTTGGTGTGTCCTATGATAGCCAGAGACGCTTTATAGTTTTATGAGCCTGAAAGCAACAGAAATGCTTTCAACCCTGACCTGCAAAACCTATTCAAATCAGCCCCTTTCTGCTTTGAGGAAAACAGGCAGACCCCCCGCCCTGCTCTGCTCTGCCCACACACACACACACACACACACACACACACACACACACACACACACACACAGATAACAGTAAACTAGCCCAGCTCTCATAGTATTTGTCCCTTTGGATTCTGTGCTTCCTTCATAAATCATTTTTATCAGGTGGTTTACCCCACTTGGAGGCAATCCATCACATGCTAGGTTCAGATAACCAGTGCAGGAAAAAAACCAAGGCCTTCTGAGCTCTCACACACTCCAGCTCTGTTTTGGACTTCCCACCAATACATGCAACCTTTGTTTCAGGCTGTCAATAACCTTAACCAGCAGCAATGCCCTGACAAATAAAACACATGGGTGGCACATTTAATCCCACAAACTAACTTTCAGATTCAGGTATTGTACAACCAACACACAGTATCTAAAAGGAACACTTCTCTTTACTGTGTATATATTTTCGCTAGCGTTTCCAGAGTTCCCTCAGGTCCTAACTCATGGGCACAGGCAGCCGTCCCTGAAGACACTGGTAATTAGTGCATTGTTGATTCTTGTTGCTTGATTGAGCGATTGAAAGCTAATACAGGAAACCCCTCTCTGACAGGCAAGCCCCTCTCCATTCACAGAGGGTCACTCCCAGGGCTCAACGCAGGGGGTCCTTTTCCTGGAAGCGGTCAGGACACACTGGAGTGTCAGGGTCTTTTAACGATCTGGCGCCACATTTACAAAGCTTTAACCTGCCTGACAAAGGCACAGACTGAGCTACGACCCAAAACCACACTATTCATCCTTTCTTTTTTATTGCTTCTTAAAGCAACCATTCCCTATATGCAAATGGTGGGGATAGCTCAATGACTTGATTACACAAGGCCGTGGTTCTGGTAGAATTGTGCAACACAGCGTCGTACACCCTCAACGGTGTGAAACAAATTTCAATTCAAGCCTGTTCTTCAAGGTTTTCAAACAAGGCAACAGAGTGAATGAATGGATTAAGATGAAAAAAAAACACAGTTATGGAGAATTCACACAAGACCACAATGACTTATGATGCGGAAAGTGAATAAATCATCTGATATTCATTTAAAGCTGATATATCCCAAAAGATGGAGATTGGCCAGGTGTAAAAATGTGCCATTTCCTTGATTTGAGTCTTTCGGACACTCTCAATCTGGTGGATGTCATATGGATGGGTGATTGACAGCTGACGAGAGCAGAGCATTTCCAGGTGCCTAGGCAGAACATGCAGCTGGCAGGGGCAAACCAGAGCCTCTGTGGCTATCCCAGTCTGTCTGCTCCACGTCTCTGCACAGAGAGGGATTGAGTCAGCACTTCTCCCCCCCACACAAAGCCACCCATTTTCAAGCCCCCTCTTGTTTATGCTTTACTGATCAAAGGATTGGCCAAATCCCCCTCTACCCCCACCCCTCTCTCACCCGCCCTTACCACCCCCCTTCCACCTCCCCACACACACACACACACACACACACACACACACACACACACACACACACACACACCAGCACAACCCGGGGAAAATAACAACTCCAGCTCAGACGAAAGGGGCCCCTTGAGGAGATTCGCGGAAGGGGGAGGGACAAGTCGAACAAAAAAAAAAAAAAAAAAAGAGGGGGACTACGGAAGCAATCCCTCGGAACACTACTGGCGGCCTAGCCGCAATGGTCCCGGTTCACTGTGTGAACCCCACCCCCGCTCCCGCTCCCCACCCCCCCTCTCCTAACACAGTGGAAACTCTGACATTTACAATAGAGGAGAGAGGGCTTGGGACAGTTTGTCTCTGCTGTCAGGACTGAGTCCGCTGGCCAACGAGGGGGAGAGCATCCAGATCTGCAAATGCAGGACGTCTGGGGAGGAAATCTCTGCTTACTTTCCAGTGAGTGGCCAGTTAACTTTCTATTACTCAGGAGGAGGAGGGGGGAGGAGGAGGGCACACTGTAATTAGGCCGCCAACTGGGAAATGATATTCCGATGCACAAGTATTTATTCAGTACACAGGCACACAAATAAGGGGCATGCAGAGAAGAGGCTGACAGAACCTTTCAGTTGCGTACTCCAACACCACCGAAGAACCCAAAAAGAATCCCACATAACAGTATGTTCCGCTGCATACGCTGTCATGATATCCAAAAATCTAAACCTAAATCTAATCTAGTAAAGTTTATTTCAACTTGGCTTTCCTTGCTAAAGGAAAAATGAGTGCACATTTGATAGAAAGAATACATGCAGAAAAACACAACAAAAAAACAAACAAAAAAAAAAGTCCTTGTCGAGGGATTGAAAACTACAGATTACCAGATGTTTTGAGCACACATACCGTTGTTGTGACTGAAAAGTGAATGTGACTGGAAAGAATTAGCGTTTTAAAGAGAATGTTTTGGCTGTGGGTGTTGCTAGGCAGATTACGGGTGGCACGTATTTCACATGCACCAATGGCACACCAGCGTTTCATTAGCGAGTAAAGGCTTCCTCCCTCTGCTCTTTCATTAGGGGCCTGGGAAAAGAACAGAAAGCAAGCCTCCCTTCAGACTACTGCTGCACCTCCTCTGCTCACTAGACCTCATCACAAACCCCTGGCTGATGACTTGTCACATGACCTTAACCGCTTGTACATTATCCTATCAACAAATATGAAAATTAAAATGCACAAAGCAACTCAAACCATGGTTTGAAACTGCATATACACACACACATATATAGAAACAAACTTAGATTATATGTTGAAGCTGAAATCTATCCAATGAAGAAATATGCTCCTTACTTAGACAATGGTCTCACAGCTGTCACCAATCACAAAAGCGGGGTCTGAGAAAAGTAAACATGTTAGGAAGAGGAGAGACACACTTGGAACTGTACAAAGCACAGCCTCTTATCTTGGCTCACTATCCAGCAGCAGTAAAAACAAAATTACAAAACAGGCACAAACATGCGCACACAGGAAAATGGCTTCCAGCTGGATGTGTCTGAGTGTGTGGTGTTTAAGTATCATGTACTCTCCACTGAAAGTGTTTTTCCCCCTTTCTTTTTCTCATTACTTCATGTGGCCACAGTTAAAACATTTACATTTAAACATTTAAAACATCTCTTCTCCTTAGTGAACAGAAATATCTGGAACATGCATGCCAACCTAGCATTTGCTTTTCTCTAATCGGCGCTAACTAATACTGATGTCCATTTAAAAAAAAATATGAACTTCCCTTTAATAATTTCATGGAACAACCCTGAGGCACACAAGACAGCTTAAATGCCATCCTACAGATATAATTCTCAGAAAACAGGTTTCACATCAGCTACCTTACAGCTCAGACTCTCAAAGTTATGGGAATGCGCAGCCCTGATTTTTCCTTGAAGGGGGTTGTCATGACAGACATGTAGACCACTGCAGCCCTGCTCCACTGACAACCCATTGCTGAGGTGGATATCGACTGATCCTCTGTGTTACTCAGAGTTGCACTGGGCAGTATGGTTAAGCATTCAGCTGTTCTGTAAAGCCCAGCAGTGTTGGCACAGCGGGGCCGGAATGATTTAAATCACAGAGCTGGTAAATGAGTTACGTGACCCAGTCATTCATCAACAGGTTTCAACACGCAGGACTACTCATTCACACAATATACACTGAGCTCTCCAGCTTCAACTACTGAGTATAACTGTGTAAGGGAGGGCCAAAGACATGGTAACCCAACCCCCCTTCACCCTCTCCGGACCATTGGTCACATGGATGGTAGACAACAGCAGCCAAGGATGAAAGGGACTGCCAAAAGATATATAGCTACTGTGTGCTCCAGTGAACTCAAGATGGTGTTTGTTAAAATGTCCTTTTAAAACACAGACTTTGATTGAGCAACTCCTTATTTTCCCTAAAAAGACATTGGTGAGAGGTAATCAGTAAATTGATGTGGTTATTTAAAGTCTTCATGCAGTCATATAAGATGAAATCAAGATCTCTATTCATACTATCTACAATGCACTGTCATTAACTTTGAAGCATGCATTCAAGAAGTATTACATTCTTACAATATGTACACAACCTTGAAGGTGTTGCTGAAATTAACAAAGCTGTTTTGTCTTGCACAACATTTTTGTTAATTTCAGCAACCGCTACAATAACAATATTGCGCAAGTACTGTAAAAAGCAACACTTGCTTCGAATCGTTACTTAAAGTTATACACAAAACACATTGTGGTTACACCAAAGAGGCCCACTTTATAATCCTGTAATTAGACTCTGAGCTCTCTGCACCTCAAAATGTCATTGCACTGTAAAGGCCTTCAGGTGGGGATTGTTGGGATTCCACAGTGGAGCTGGACCTAGTTCAGGAAGACAGAGCTTTGCTTTCATACTAACTGTCATAATTGTGGCCTCCGTTCAGTACGAAGTTCATAAAGCAAGGCGGACAGAGCTGGCTCTGACTCTACCCGTGCAGATGACATCCCTGGATTGATGGCCCAATTATCAGGCCTGTGTTTATTGTGGCCGTGTTATTTATAATGTCACATGCTGGGTGTGGGTGGGGCTTAGGACTCTTCACATGCTAGCTAAACCTTTCTGCACTTAATTGATTTTGCGCACAATGGCCCTGTCCCACTGAACTCTGTGTTTACAAAGCAGGAATAGTTTTCTCCACTTAAACATTTGTATTTGTCATGTGGAATCATAGGAGATTTATTTGTTCTCAAATCTGCAAAGGTACCTCACTGCTTTCTAAAACAAGAACCCTCAATACAGATCTGTTTGGATTATAACTTACTTAACCTACAATATGGGAGACCTAATGATGAATCAACCTTAGCAGGAAACATTTTTATTATGATACAAATGAAATCAGGATTAACTTTAAATTACTCTTCATTAAATGAGGTTTATCATTTTGTAAAGAACAGACTGACCCCAAGAATTGCAGAGATGTGCTGTTCAGTTGTTCTGATGACAAGCTGCCTAAAGACTAAACTGAGATAACTTCATCAATCAGTCAAGGGACAATCCTGTTGTTGTCAAGAAAAAAAAAAAAAAACATCTTCATCAGTGCCATGACACCCATATTAATAATGCAAAGACACCACTAAGACCATCTGGACTTCTTCCCATGCAAAATCCACTGTGATACTATACCACATTGTACGTTTACACTAACATGTAATACAGAATGGATATTGCCTGTGGAGTCCATTTGCAGCAGAATTAGATTTTAGTGGGGAACATGAACTGAATTAATAATAAAATAAAAATAAAAAAAAACATACAAGGAGCTTGGACTTGAAATCCCATTAGGCTGCCCTCTGCTAATTAAGACAAGCATTGCATGGAGGGAGGCCAGCACTAATCAGGGCACCAAGAAATGAGGACTGCCCCTTCTGTCAGTGGTTGGGTCAGGGGACTCACAACTCCTCTATCAGCAGGGCATCATCAACAGAGATTACTGGCCAACCTCTGTGACCCCATTGTAGATTTAAGTTCCTCTTTGAAGGCAAGCTCGTATCACCACAGCTCACTAAAAAAAGCAACATACTCGGGGAAATTAAGGAACTGCCCCTGTGTGGCAAACAAGAGTCTGATTAGCTACAGTGCTTTTCAGGAAAAGGATGAAAGACGGATGTCCAGCTATTCTATTATCCTGGACAAATTCCAGTCTCATTGTAGAACCAAAGGCATAGTTAACACAACAACATGTGTAATTATTTTTGTTTGATTATTGTTTTATACCTAAAATATCACTTCCTAAAAATATGCCAGGATAAAATATTTTCCCTTCAAGCAATATGCACCCATGAAGAATGTAACACTGCCACAAAGGAACATGACTTGATCAAAGATTTAAAAATCCCAAGATTTTCCTTTCTTTCTTCCTTCTAGCCAAAAATCAGGAAAGCTTGCTAATTCCAAAACATTCAATCATGTAGGTAAGTTCACCATGACTTAACAAGTGTTTTTCACCAAATTCAACTTCCAGCTGGTCACACTTTTTGCATTTTAACACATTTTATTGGAAAATAATTAACCCTCTTAAATTGACTGAGGATTAACCTCCGGAATGATGTTCTGATTTAAAAATGTCAGGGGACTGTCTTTCTATTAAATCAGTGTATCAAAATTTACCAATTATCTTTAAGAGCAGACATAACTTTAACAACAGGCCACAATGACTAGTTTAAAGGAGTTTATTCTAGATAAAAATGTCCAAATCTAGAAAAAAAACCCCTACATTTCTTCATTTCACAGAGTATACAGACCAACAGCCTTTTACTTGTCTGCCCCTTATAGAGTCAAGACTTGTGGACAGGAAAAAAAAAACCCAAGATACATCTCAGATATATCTTAGGGAAAGATACATCTTAGGGAAAATAAAACCGAGAGCTTTAGGATCTCAATTCTTTAAAGCTATAACTCTAAATAAACATACTGTATTCTACAAAAGTAGTGCCCTTGTAACAGTGGGAGCATTGATGTCTGCAGTGGAGGTGTTAAATCCAGACTTTGGTCAACAGTGAGCTGACTTTCTCACAGTCCCATCTGTGTACAAAGCTGACAGTCTGTAGTTTGAGAGGAAGAGGCTCATCTGTGTAGGGTCAATAAACCAAAAGTTTAACCAACACAAATCAGCTCCACAATAAGGCTTCCCCTGTTGTTGCAGTGATCAGTTAAGCCTGTGTCAAAGCCTGACATAACCAAAAGTCAAAAGCAAAAAATAATTCATTACAGTATTGAGATATCTCAAAACTGGGCTAAGTGACATTTGATGATATTTATGTATAAAAGCAGACTTGAAAATAGACCTGTAAAAGGCCAATTTGTTTACTATTCAGCAGATACCGTGAACTGGGAACACTAGACATTACACAAGGATGAAAGCAGTAAACAGGAACACAACACTGGCACTCCTGCGCATGCATTCTCTGATTCCAGTTTATCTGGAACACACTAATTAAACTGCAGTGGCTATGGCCAATGAGGACAGGTCATTACTGATCCACTTCTGGCAGGTTTTGAAAGCACATACTGAAATTCTGGGGCAAAGGTAAAATGCATGCAAGGCATTCCATCCTAGAAAACTTATTTTGTTCACATATTAACATATAATTATTCCAAATTTTCCCTCTTCAAGAACATTTGCTAACATCCACTTGTACACAATGGTGGCAAAACAGACAAAAATGCTAAGCAGGGTACTGAGGTGCTTAAGAGCATGCACCTTCAAGAGATTCCTGGTAAAGATGTCAGGGCAGGAAAAGGAATGACATGTGGAGTCATGATATTGTCAACTGCTGCCGGCAAAGGTGAAAGGAGTAACCATGGCTACAGATTATCTTTGCCGTTTAATACATTTTGTTCAATAAGACCTGTCGTGAGAGTGAAACAAATCTGCTGTACACGTGATAACACTAAGTGCCTTTAACCCTAGTCCAGATCAAGAAACAAGTGAGAGGATCAAAATGCTGAATGCTGAGTTAGGTCCATTTCTTAATGCATCAAGTTTCCTCTGTATTACCTCTGAGGTAACTTATGTTAGCAGCGACTGTAGCCCTATGCAAACTATACATACAAAATTATAATTCAGATATATATCACTGAACATGGTGTAACAGTGCAACAAGGTTGATTCACCGCTGCTGATCCAAATGACAAAAAAGCTAAAAGGAAAAAAAAAAAAAAAAAAAAAAAAAACAATGACTCACTAAGTTGGAGTTCTTCCATGCTGACTAACCATGGAAGACATGCCAGACAAATGGAGCTCATATCCTGGTCTTTGCTATTTCAAAAGGGGAATCAGAGTTGTGGTGGTGGGGGCTGCCAGGCCTTAAGATCTCTCAGTGACATCACCTTCCTCATCCTGTCCTTGGTAACTGCCATTTGGTCCAAAGTTTTACTGAAGCCATCTAGCTCAGCACAAACTTACCTTTTACATATTATCTATCTACTGAACTGAAATAATGTTAGAATAATTTTCACAAATATGATTATTGTGAAATTTGCACAACAGTGGCCACAAAGCTTTTGACATACAGCAACAAAAATAAGACAGAGGCACAAAATCAGAGGCTTTTATTAAAAATGTTTCTGTCATTTACTGTCAGTGTTCAGACTTCTTCCATAAATAACAATGCTTTTTGGTGGCTGCTAGTCTAAATAAATAGAGGTCACAAGGCTAATTACATGCATAGGCATATGCTTCCAATAAACATTTGTTCCACCCTAGCTGAGTGTCATGCTATGTGCTGCACTCTAACCATCTGTTTTTGCAGCAGTTAATGCACTGTCATTTGTCGACTGAATATAAGCCAGTTTTTGTCAACCATATTACCTGAGGCAAAGAGCTTTATAGCTGATTTAATTGCCCAGTGTTTACTACTGTGGACCACAGATGTGGAGGAAAACTGAACAATAAAACCAGTCACTTTTTTTGACTAAAAAAAGCTAATAAAAATAAACTGTAGTCTCATGAATTAGTTCCTTGTCAAGTCTTTGCTGAGACTGATTCTCACGTAATCCCTACCCCTCGGCAGTAATTTATGAGCAAAAAGTTAGAAAATTATGGGGGGAGGGGGTGTGGACCAAGAAACCACACACACACACACACACACACACACACACACACACACACACACACACACACACACACACACACACACAGAGTTGTGCACTGAGTCAGCGGTTACATGAATCACCTCCACCCCCCACCCACCTACCCCAACCCCCCCTTCCGCCGCAGTTTAATAAACGAAATCATTAAACATTACACCACTGTGCCAGCTAAACAGAGGTGCTAAAGCCCCCATCTCCTGCACATGGTCAAACAGGCCACTGCTGTGAGGGGTATGGCGTTTATGGCCCTACACAACACTCACACAACCAGCTCAGCGAGGGGAATCACTGACCTCTCCACGTCCTCTCCTGTGCAGCAGAACAACTAGCCAGAGGGACAAGCACAGCGTCGTAAAGGGCTTCAACGTTACAGGACAGGAAAACTAAGCCATTGAAAAAAATGAATGCAAATACCTGCAGAGCAATTAAACAAAACAAAATGCAGCCTTTCTAAAATTGGACACTTGCCGCTTGCCCTTTGACTAGCTGCTCTCTGAGTAAACAGAAAGCCCCTTTGTGTTAGGATGGATTTTCTTGTATAATGATTAAAAGCAGCAGTGTGGTAAACTAAGAAAAGGCAAGAGTGGCTCCAAACAAAAAGCAATGACTGCCACCCAATATGCCATGAACATGGCCCTAAAACTGCACTTAAACTTACTTCTCAAAAGGTATAACCAAAAGCTGAACTTATTTTAGACTTTAGACTAAAGCCAGACTCATTTTATTAAAAGCATTTTTGTCTCAGCCCATCGACAATTGTTCTCTGCATATGTAAAATAAGTTTCAATGCAATGCATGGTATAAACATGGCATATTTTGTAAATATGAATCAAGATAAGCATAGCATGTAAAAACATTGAAATCAAGCCAGCTGGCAAGTGTAAGTGTAAGCCACCATGCTATACCAGTAGTACCTAGTATTCTGTACTGGCAGAGCTCATTTATACTGACAGGTTGCAGGACAGTATGCCCTGATGAAAAGGCTGTCATGCTTTCACTAACAGACTGGAACAACAAAATATAAAGAGACGAGGTGACCGGGTTTCTTTCTGAGTGTGTGAAAGCCATTCATGACCCCCACACCGAACACTCTCAACCTCGTACAGCTCTCTACCCCCATCTTCCCAGCAAAGGACGGCAGTGTCCCCCTCTTTATTTGATAACCTCTCACACAGTCAGACGAAAACCAAACAAAGTGACCCCCCGCCTCCCCCCTACCACTATAAATCAAAGAACACTGAAAACTGGCTGGATTATTCTGAATGGTTAAAGTTGGTGCTCAGAAAAGAGGAAAGGTCACCGCACCACTCTGACCCCTTCCCCCCGCCCGCCTCTCCTTCAGCTGGGTTTTTCATCAAAGCACCGGACGATTTGGGGTCTTGGTAACTGGTGCCTACCACCACCACCATCAACGATGGGAGGAATAAGAGACAGGGACGCCCCCCTCCACCCACCCACCCCGAGATCAGACCTGTAACTGTCAGCCTCAATTTGCTGCTCCAGCGCTGCTGGGACAATGGCTCATCGAAAACACTACAGTTTGGCCCTTTGAAACTGTTGCTCCAGATCTATCTATTCCATGCAATAACAATGAACTCATCTGCAACATACTTAACACTTAATTTTATCCAGTTTTTTTAGTTTTGGTTTTCTCATGAATCTTTTCAAGACTAGGGCCTGAAAAAATGCACCATTTCACAGGTGGAGCAAAGGGAGGAACAAAACTCTTTTTGGCCTCTCTCCTACATGTCACTATGTCTGTGGTTTAACTAGCTTGACGTGTTGGCCCTGTCACTGCAACGTCAAGACTCCAGTCACACTTTAACAGTCACTTGTTTCAAAACCACTGTGACACTTGTGACTACATCACCGTGATTGGACTGGCACCAGACATGGGTGACCAGCACGTAAACTTAAGACTCCTCCCATCCTTGAGTACTGCTCTACCTACTGCTGAGAAGACTTTGAAGGAGAGGGAAAATGCAGGTGCAATGGCTTTGATTGCATATTAGAAATGCCAGGAGTAATGTCTGTGGGTGTGTGCGAGAGAGCAACATAGGGCAGATGAGTGAAACGTGACTCCCCTCTGCATTGACTAGCTGGTTGGTTCACTCAGTCAGTCAGTCAGACTCTATGCCCCACCCCTCAGTTGTAGCCATGCTGTTTATAAATAGGAGTGTTTCCAATCATTCTGCTGAGGGCGCTTTTAATTGAGGGAGCTCAGATCAAGTGTCTGCACCTTCATCTGCAGCAGACAGTCAGGTGGCATGGTCCTGTGCTACAGTGTGGAAAGATCCAGGCTGCTAACAAGGACAAAGATATTGATATAATGATGGAAAAGGCAATGTGGCAAACGTCTGACAGAAACACTCACATTCAATTGAAAATGTCAGTAACAGTTCAAACATCAGGGGACTTGAATTTTTGTTGTCCACTGAGGACCGAGAATCGGCTTAACTTACTGAAAACACAACCAAAGCATTGAAGTTTTGCTCCTGAAAATTACACTTTTGATTAAAAAAAAGTGTTTTAAAATGCTTTATTCGTTCAGCTGAATTCAGTGAACCTCTGCTAAGGAACAAATCCTAATAAAAACTGACCACTGAGAGAAGTACAAGAGAAAGTACACCAAAAGCCTCTGAAAATATTAGCATTCAAGTCTAAAAATACCTAATTGACAAGGAAAAGGTAAAGGCTTACTCACTGTTACCACAGTAACCGACTGCATCAGATCTGATTGCAACCCATGACTGATTCCACCTCCCTACTTCCATTCATGGAGAAAGCATCACTGACACTCGTTGAGGAAGTCATCAAGAGAGCCAAACTGAGAATAAGGAAGCTATTGACTAACTAAACCTGCATCCTGTGGGAAAGTTAACCACAAACATGGTTGAGGTCAACAACAATAACAAAAAGATTTAAAAAAGGCCTTTTTCTGTCTCCTCCTTAACTCAAACTGAGAAGAAGGAGGGTGGTTGGAACTGCTGGCATGAGGAGGTGCAGATTCTCTGCTCAGTAGCCATGATTTCAAATACTTTAAGACACAGTGTGGAAAGATCAAACAATGCCCTCACAGGCCCACCCAAACAAGAGGGTTTACGCATATGAGTGTGTCCATTGTTTTCTAGACGGGGTCTAGAATATACTGCCAAAGGAAGGATGGGAGGAATGATCTATAATTTTTGTCCTTCTTTGGTGGCTGTATTTCTTTTAAAGCTTTGGTTTGGTGGTTTGGTTTGACTTCAAGACCTTTTTTGAGGCAATCTCAGTTTCCCAAGGTTGAAACGTCCTCATCATCAGAGGCTCCGCACAGCCGCCAAGTCTGCAAACGTTTGCTGCGGTCTTGAGCGGCTGTGTGTGCGAAAAACAGCCTCGGTCTCTCACCCATGCCCCCTGCCCCATTTTGGCAGAACTACCCCACATTCAGCAGATGTTCTGCAGATGTCGCATTGAGAGCACATCTGGTTCTGACTGCTTACTTTTTATCCTAGTAAATTTGAGGGTAATCATGTTTGTCTGGGTCTGATTGGTCAGAGGATCACCAATTTTTGGAAATCTCCCTTCATCTTCAAAAAAGGGGAAAAAGTAAATGAACATTTTCAGCTGTAAGATCCAATGTTGCCAGCAATTATCCTTATTCAGAGATATTCACCCACATAGACAACTTTGCTCAAGCAGTGGTGAATTACAATGAGCTTTTCCTGTGTACTTAACAGACAATGTTTTGACCTTGAATGCTGAGAGGTTTCACTAGTTCTTCACTGACCTTTCATCACCATTTCATCAACACCAAAGTCTCAACAGGCCCAATGTGGAATGGCTTACCGAAAGAATGTGAATAGCCAATTACAGGTTTGTACCACACACTGTACTCACTCCTTATACTATACTTTTAATATACATAGAGATATGCTATAATGCTCAGACTGTCACAAGGAGAAACTGGAAAAAACACAGCCTCGCAAAATTAAAACAATTGTACTGAGAGCGTAGGAGGGGGGAAAAAAGAGCAAAAGCCACTCTGCTTCCTAACGTCACACGCAGAGCTCGTGTTACCTCCCCCTAGCTCCCACCATGACTATCTCCCCAGTTTATTTTGGAGCTTGAGTGAAGAACGGGCTCACTCATCTCCTTGGCAGATGAGTTTGCCAGACCTGAGAGTTCATTGCAGACTCCAGCTCCTACAGTAAGCCATTGTTCTGCCTGAAACCTAAGCCAAGGAGTCAGACACCAAACACACCGACCCACAGATCAGGGGGATGGGGGCGGGGAAGTTAAAAAGAAATCAGGGAGGGGTGCTTTCTGTTGATTTTGAAGTTGGAGGAAAAGACAGAGAAGGCCAGCAATTTGTAAATGACCACAGATATGCGGCAGCCATTCATACACAGTGGCTCATACATTTCACTCCTGTATTAGTTCTTTTAAAAAGACAATTACCATACATCTTCACCAACATAAAAAGCTTAAATGGAGAAAACAGTCAATGATGAGACTGCACAACTTTCTTAAAGTGGTGCAGTCTTAAAATCTCCTGATAATCTCCTTAAAGTCTTAAAATTTCCAAATTCAAAAATTCATCTGGGTAGTCAAAAGGAATACTACCAGAGAGAATATACCAAGTCATTTTCAGAACTGAAATGATTGCTTCAAGGATCCCCTCTTTTAGCTTGAGAACCCCAGACCCCCCCTCACTCCTGGGCAACAGACAGACAGACAGACACACACACACACACACACACACACACACACACACACACACACACACACACACACACACACACACACACACGACAGAAGACATGTAATAAAAATACAGTAATACTGCAGACCTAAATTCTACAAAGACCATTCATCTGAAGTTTCTACTTTGGAGGTCTGATGATTAAAATGTCATACTTTTTCAGGTCAGGGCACGCAGTCTGACAGCACCAGGATGATTAATCAAAGACATCTTTGCAAAATGAGGTCCGATCACTCAGTAGAATGTAATATGTGATTAGTGGAGACAAGCTGGCATGATGTTACATGGACAAGCAGCACCTGGCTTGATGTGTCTCCAAAGTAAACACATTGAATAGTAGGAATATCAGCAATTACCTGGTTTATCAAATAACTTAAAAATAATAATTACTAATACAACTTTATACATCAAAAATGGAAAAACAAGTACAAAATTAGAATTGTGGTTAAGCAGTCCATTCAGGCAAGTGAAGAAACTATAAAGAACTATAAAAAAATGTTAAATTTTCTCTCATGTTTAGAAGCAAAGAGTATGTCCTCTGTCCCACATGTCCATCCTTACAGTTACAATTAAGCATACTATGACATGTAATTACATCATTTTACAAAAGGAACTTTTTATATCTACTACAACAACTTTGAGCTAAAAAGTATGAAACTTCATGACTAAATAATAATGGCCATAAGGGCCTGCACTCACATGTGACTTTATCCTATTTATTCTTCAGGGTTCTATCATTTGGCAAGTCTGTTTGTCAGAAAATTCACAATATCACTTTTGGAGACTACCTAATTGCACTGATAATTAATTTTCTGCCCCAGTGGCAATCCAGGAGACACACACATAAATTCAAACATTACGCCAAAGCATGATGGTACGTGGTGTGAAGCTGAGCTTCGCTACCACAGCAGGTACATCCTTCCAGACAAGAAAAATGCACCAACGATGGCAGCACAACATTTCGTTGCAGAGGAAAGAGACAGCATGCTTACTTGAGGAAGTATCTCTGGCCAGACGAGGTCTTCGCCATCTCCCAACCGGGCGGAAGGGGCACGTCATCGGGGATCTCATAGGATGACTGGCGGAGGTGCTGTGGGGATGCCCCAGGTGGTGGCAGGCCAGCCATAGACCCAGGAGACACTGCACCCAGCTGAAGGGAGGCAGGCGAGGAGTGTGCCCGGACATGCTGGGGAGTGAGGGCGCCAGCGGTGCCCGCATCTGTGCTTGCCTGAAGGGAAGAGGTAGCCCAGGAAGAGGTTATGGGGGTGTTTTCCTCAAGCTTATTATCCATATTTCCTACACCTCGTTTCTAAATGGAGACCTACTTTAGATTTGAAAAGGTCACTAAATGTGCATGCATGAAGCATTTATATAAGTGGAACTGATCACCGTAACATTTAAATGTGAGCACACACTCACAAGTGATTGATGTCATTAAAGAAAATGTATGTAGCAAATGATAAGTACTCTCTTATTTTATGCACATTAAAGTTTTTAGCTGTAAGGTCTAATCCTCTAGCGCTTCATTCAAAGACAAACATGAAAGGGGAAAATGAGAATTAATTAAGGAAAAACTGTAAAGGTAAAGCAGTCTCAGCAATACAGTCACTTAAAATGTGCTATTTTGAACTTAAACAATATAAACTTAAACAATATGTTAAAAAATAGTGGTAACATTTAAAATTTTGCTAAAAATATGAGAGAATTTAAAAATCTCTGCCAAACCAAGACAAGATTTGAAAGTGTTGCAATGTTCAGGCCAAAATCTGAGGCAACAAGTGCCATGTAGACCATTATGATCCCACCTCTTTGCACCACGATATTACCTACACCCTGTCCTTTACAACATTCCGCAATAAGGACCTGCTTGCTTTACATTACATTCAGTTTCATTACACTTCATTACTTTTTCAATGTACAGTTTGTTGAAGATATACAGCGTTGAAAAAACGTGCCATTGTCAATACTGAGGTTTACCAACAAAGGATAAACTTTGTCAATCCTTTCTTCACATCGGGAAGAGATATAATGGTCACGGCCATCTCAAACTAATCCATCCATCACGAGCTCCATTTAATTATAAAGTAGCACACGTATCCGAATTGCAGGTAACATCGTAAGTCTTTTAGGCAAAACCATTTGCAGGAAATAATTAATGCAAAATCTTTGCACTTCTAACATTATTTACTCAAAGTATTCTCACAGTGGGTGATTTGTTTACAAATATAAATATTACATTTCAGTAACACACATCACAGTATAACGTATATATGTTAGGGAAAATTGCTCACTGGCATACAGACATACAAAATTGAAAACAAAAAAGCAAAAAGTTGCTGTTTTAAATAGGCCATGCAGGATTAGTGATCGCTGGATATGTAAACTAGTTTACAAAGCATTCGTATTAAATGAATATTTACAAATTACTCAAGACCAGAAACAAACATTTCAATTGCTTTAAAAACTATGGCCCGTCCCACGCATGCACATTTTCGTTGACAAGATATGAAGAAAAAAAAACCCGTTGAATTACAGCACAGATGAAGTCACTCCATTAAAATACCTGAACATGAAATCGTGTACTTTTGGAGGGAGGTTTTTAAAAATGTGGGAAACAGAAGTTGGTATGAGAAAAGTTCTTACTTGTCTGGAGTGCGACTTTGGTTCCGGCGGCTTGAAAAAAGAATCGGGAAGTTTTCTCATCCTCATCGGTACAGAAGGGGGTACGATAGCGTTTTTCGGGTTCATTACAGCGTTAAAAAGAGCTTCCAAGTCGGTCTCCGAGTCACCTCGGACATGGACGATTTGGTGCCCGGCAGGGGGGTTATGCTGGCTCGGATCCATGGCTCCAAAAGAGTGTAAAATATCACTTCGGTGACCGAAAAATAGAGGGGTTAAAATCAATCCAAACGTGTGGAAAGCTCAAATCCTGGACTATTGATTGCAATCATATACGCATTTCAAAATGAGTCCAAGATGTCCGAAGGTCCTCCGCTGTGATTTGTTTGCTTTCCCGTTTTATAATATTTTACTATGAAATAAACTTCGCGTATTGTACTCTTACAGTAAAACACCACAAAAACTGAATAGGCGCAAAGTACGAATTCGATACAATTCCCTCCTTTGTGGACTGAAAAAGTTAAGTTGTTTCTCGTCAAATACAAAATCCGAAACTATACACAATGTTTTCGAGCGTAACGACACTGTAGAGGAATTTAATGTCCTATTTCCGATACTTTTTATATTTTTCCCAACATGAACGAATCACTGCACGGCGCATTGCAAATCACTGTCTTCCTAAAGTCCTAAGTTTCGCTTAACTTTGTCCTAAACTTTGGCTCGGACATCAAACTTTATGACTCATGTGATCCCTGACTCAGAGGCAGGCGGAGCTTGGTGTCATTAATCAGCGAGAGCAGGAGAGTTTAAAGCCACAACACTCCG
Source organism: Megalops atlanticus (assembly GCA_019176425.1). Classification (NCBI taxonomy): domain Eukaryota; kingdom Metazoa; phylum Chordata; class Actinopteri; order Elopiformes; family Megalopidae; genus Megalops; species Megalops atlanticus. The sequence continues at coordinate 27,776,616 of CM032883.1, read as the reverse complement.
TTCTGGGTGGGAAACTTTCTCCACGAGAAGCTTGGGGTACTTTACTACAGTTCAGTCGCATGATCTCCGGCCTAATTGACCACATGTGAATCGTTTTAAAACGGGCTGGTTATCTGGATAATTATTAACATGCAAATTACAGCTAAAATTATTTCATTTATTAGTCATACATGTATATAAGAGGCACATATACACTTTTTGGAAAATGCTCTTAAACGCTTTAGCTTTCAAAAAAGATAAATTGTAACACGTCAAATATGACAATTAATCGATTTATCGTTTCATTCTTTATTTTTGAATTATTATACAAAATGAACAAAGAGTAGTTCAAGGCTTTTGCATTGCACAATATATTATTACAATATATCATGGCAACATACTGTACACAGTGGACTTCACATGGGTTGCAATATCAACAATACACAAATACAAACTGAGACATGTCACAAATACAAGTTAAAACAAGTGTGTGTGTGTATATATATATATATATATATATATATATGTATAGAGAGAGAGAGATAAAAAGAGAAAGACACACTTTTTCTTTTTTCCTCCCCTGCTCGACAGAAAACCAGCTCCATGCAGTTCCCATAATTGTTATGCAAATTATTCTCTTCATTCTATTGAAAAATCATTTTGTCAAGAACCAGCCTCTCTGGATATAGGAACGGTGATCCTGCCCTTTTCCCATACATTGAGTGACTGAATGATTATGGGCCTTTATTAATTCTCTCAAGGGACTGTAAAACCATGAAGAATGGATTAGAAAGGTTACTTTGTCCTCCATTTTAACCAAGCTAACAATATATAAAATTGATATGCTGTTTTAGCTCGTTGTTTGGATATGAGGGACAGTGTGTTACTTTAATGAGCTATTGTTTGAGACATCAAAGTGGACCAAATCTTAAATTTCACATTCATTACTATATGCAATTAATTTAAATTAACTATTTTTTTTCCTTTTTAACTTAAAAAACTTGTCCAAATTACCTTAAAAGCATATTTTCTTTAATATTTTAGTGCTAAAGGCAATGGATTTTACATAACAAATTACATTATTGTATGTTTCCCATGTTTGAAAGAGAGCATACTGAATATACAGTATTAAGTCATCAATAATATGATATGCTTTACGTGAAAAATATCACTTGTATTATACTTTTTATATTTAATGAAGTCAAACGTCCTTCTGTCAATCTAATGCTTTGTTTTTTTACATTGATTTGGTTTGTGCTCATTACAAATATTGTGGTTATTCTCGACCTGATACATGGTCTTTTGATATTGCTCAGACAGAATTGTGTATTATCAAGCACACTAGATGTAAATTTGTTAACGAAGACCGTTTTTAGCTCTAAGTTTTTGTCTCTCTGTACAGGAAGTGAGGGTACAGCTTCTACATTGTCTCCTTGTGCAATTGGCCATCCATGAGAGGACCACCCACTAGGAGATCTGGGCCAGTTTCATCACTGTGGCCTCCCCTCCCTGGCTCATCATTTAATCCTTGTTACTTTCTTGGAGTTTTATATGATGAATATATGGTGATATTTTAAGGGGGTGATTTCTGAATAAAAACAAACTATCAGTTAGGTGACAGTTTAAATGCAAGAGTGATGTTCTGAAAACATATGTTGAGTTATTTCTTTGTTTGAGTAAGCTGCAATGGATCTGATAGTTTTCACCCAATAGATAATGGCACAAAATCCTGGAATAAATACAGATCTACCTGTGCAAAAGGCTTGGATAGCAAGTTACTTTTCTCAAGTGTGACTTTTAATATTTCATTGCCTCATCACGCCAAAAAATAACAACAATAAAAACAAAATGACTCGAGCTTTATCAGCCTTATCACAGCTTAGAACTGGCAAATGATTGTATATTGACCATACTTATTTAGTATCTTCTTTTTAGTGATGATATGAAGTGTCACCAACTACTTTGAGCTGCTTAGAAAAACTCCTGTCATTGTTTACAGCCCAAATCTGTGCATGGAACATGTGCATTTTTGTGCCCCCTATAGTCCAGAAGTAGGTCATGTAAACAATAACTGTGCTACATTGGTATCCACAGGGAGGACAGCACTCAGGGCCTGTTCCAGTAAGACCGTCCTCCACGGGTGACGAAAACAACCAGATCACAGGAGGAATGGGAGAGGATGTACATACGCAGTCACAAATAAGCAAGCTAAAGTCTGCTGCTCTCATTTCCTCAAGGACAGCATGGGTCAGAATCATTCTCAGGGGGTGTGGAGGAAAACCTAGTTTTATCTGTGTCTCAATAAGCAAGAGATGCACAAACAACAACTGTTTTGAGGATTTTTTTTCATGCTGAGATAATTCCCAGTCTTTGCTGTTCATTAAAAGTATAAATCTTAAATCTGAAATATTAAATGTGAGGTTACAAATGTCATATAAATCAAATTCAACTATAAATCAAAAGAATTTTTAGACTATACTGTTGCCAAGTCTGCCTTCATGGTTTTAAACATTAAAGGGAGTAAATGTATAATATTATCATTAAAAGCTTTTATGTCTTTGTTATTGGACCAGGGTACCATGTCTACGAGAAAGATCATGTACAGAAGAAAAATTTTCTAATCCTTATCCAAACACTGACCGTACACAAGCAAAGGCTCTCTAAACAATGGAGTCAATGCTGACTTTTGTTTCAGGATCCCTAGCTACACTGGGAGATAAAAGTTTTTCATTTTTAAACAGAGCTCTCCATAGAAGCACAGATCCATACTTAAATGCCTTCATGATGGCTTCATACATTGCTGTGAATAATGTGCAATATTCCTGAGCAATTGAGAATTCTAGGAAAGTTTGACTCCAAACTATATCTGTCCTACTGTCCTTGATTTTCCACAAAATACCATTTGAAAGGAGCAAGGCAAACAAGATTTGAACATTACACATCAATCTATCTTTCGAAAAAGGCATGTTAAAGAATCATTTATCTCATATCATTTATGAGCAGTGAACTGTAATGGAATTGTTTAAATCTTTGCTGATGTAAATTATGTGGGATTAAGGGTAAACATATGCTGTCTAACTAATTCTGCTTAATTACTACTGTCTTAGATGTACAACAACAACAATTCTAATGCATTTCATGTATATACAGTGCCTTTCAAAATTGCAAGTGGAGCTGGGCATACCTCAGATTCAATCAATGACTGGCACCCTCCTGGGTGAAATATGGCAGCCATTTTGAGTCATTATGCTCACCACACATCAGCTGAAGTAATGGCAAGGAATTATTTATTCAGGTGTGACCACACTAGTGACTAGAGTGAGTCAGGACATTTGTTTAATGTCTCATCTCAATGATGTCATTTTCCACAGCACACTGTCCCCTTCACTGTACTGGGTCATCGGTTTCGTCTTTGGTGCCAAATGAACACTGCCCCCTACTGGTCAAGCAACACTACATTCAGCAGCAATGTGGTTTACCCAGTGGGTTTCTCATCCAAGTACATACTGAAAAAGCCCAGCCGGAATTAAGACAATATTCATGGAACATATTGTGCAAATAGTGCTATGAAACTACTTTGCTTTGAACAGTTGCCTTCTGAAGTAATATTGGTAATATATAATGATGCTCTCTGCACTAAATACAGCAAGAGATGCCTGTCTTTTACATTTCAGCTACATAAGACACATTGAAACAGATGTGCTGGTTTACTTATACACAAGATGAGTGATTTGTTTACAATGAGGTTGAAGTTTTTTCACAATTATGTTACATTTTAGAACAGAATCAATTTATCTTTAGTCATGAGAACACACCAGCCTAACCTACCAACGATTCACTTGCTCTAGAAAGACAACAATGTGAGACAACCTTTCTAAAGGCCAGGTGTCAGCCTTAAGGAGACGGTATTGTATCTGAGGCTTCTGGTGGTAATCCCACCTGGAGGATTCATTTTGATTGATACATTGCCTTCAGTACTGCTCATACCCAGCTCCCCACTTCAATGCCTGTGTACAGACATTTATCACCCTCCTTAAATAACCCCAGAGGATGGCAATCTCAGAACTGTCAGGTCTAGGCCACCAGAACTCAAAATGCTCTTGACTATGAGCCTGATCCTGCTCTTTCTCACTCTTCAAGTGTAAATGCACCACAAAATACTGTCACCTGACTCACCTTCAGCTGAAATGCAACCTGAATGTGTGACATTATTCAAAGGCATTTGAACGAATTGGCCCTATATGTATATTCAGTTCAGTGCACAAAATTCTGACACCATGAATCAAGGCACAAATGAGGTTATAAAAGCACCAATGTTATTCATGTGCAGTTAAACTCCATTTTAGCTCATTGTGCATGTTTTGTAGGAGAATATGAAATTAACATGGCACCTCTAGTAAATCAAAGTGTACATAAAGTTAAGTTTTATAAATGTTGATGAATACCAGAAAGGCACTGGAATGTAGAATCCATTGGAAGATAGAGTGTATGGGGAGCCTTTGATTTGAAATCTGGCAAAACAATAAAGGACCCACCTTCATTGACATTTATGAATAGCAGTGTCAATTCAGCTGTAAAATCCCATTTCAGTACAAAAAAGTAGACAAAAAGATGGAGTACTTACTTAAACAGTTATAAATGTGCATAAAACTTTTGCTTCCCAAGCAACATACATACATTCTCTTCTTTTTTAGAAAAAAATAAACAAAAGGCAAACACACTCTGTCAGAAACCTGTTTGGCAGGTGTGTTCCTGCAGCACATAAAAATTTCATCATACCACAAGACAAGGGCAAGCCAGTGCCAGATTCCTGAGATGAGCTTGGGTCCCTTCCACCCTCTGAAACAAGTCAAGGCAAGCTGACAGGAGGCCAGACTTTAACTCTTGCTCAGAAAGGCATGACATGTTAACACCCCTGATTGCTTTTACCTGAGCTGGGAAATCTTTACCCACAGTGCTAGTTAACAGGCAAAGCCAAGACATTCTTTGTGGTAAGAGGAAACCAAGTGGTCTTGAGCCAATTAGAGTTCTTGTGCTAAATGAAGAACTGATTGAGTTTCCATGGAAGCCATTGTTGGTTTAGAGTAAGTGGAAACCACTTGGATGATCATCTTATTTGAAAACATAAAGAATCACTTTGCAGATTTGCTTAAGAAAAGTTCTAACTGAAACTTAAGATTGTAAATGGAAATCCTCCAAAGGATGCTTAGGAAATGTGGTATGGCTATTTTTTATTACAAAATGGCAATGTGTTCATCTTGGATGTTTCCTGTTGCCACACTTGTAGTCAATGCTATAGATACAGTATATGTACAGCATATGTAGTTAGACTAAAAACTTCACCTATCAGATATTGTACTTTTTTGTTAGTTGTTTGTTGTGTTTTGTCAAACAAAAACGGCTAAATTAAATTGAAGTGCAAAAAGATGGAATTGCACAAATAAATGCTGATTTTACTCCACTGACTTATTAAGTTACTTTTGATCCCTATTGACATGTACATTTATTCATTTGGCAGACGCTTTTATCCAAAGCGACTTACAAGTGACTTATTGACGTACATGGATAAATAACAACAATATAATAATAATAATAATAAGAAGAAGAAGAAGAAGAAGAAGAAAATGCTTTTTAAAAAAACAAAAAAAAAACTTATGCATAGAATCTAGTTTTAATGTTAAATTGACTTAGCATAAAGCAATCTCCGGACATAGTCACTGTTTAAATAATGTTTCTTTACAATACACAGAAAGCTACTCATAAATCAGTAAAATACAATTAAATTATATTAGTGTGAAACTTGCAATTAAGTTTAAATACATATCCATCCTATTTATTTATAAATAACATCAACATTCTGTATGCAATGATGAGGTTCATTATGAGAGAATAAACACACACTTAAGACACACAGAGAATAAACCGCACATGCTGGTGCTTGGTCACACCCATTCCCTCCTCGTCCTTGCTGGGATGACAAGTAGTGCAGCGGGCCTAGGGGAAATGGACCGGTTAAAGAATCTCACCTTAACTCGAAATCAAGGCTGGGATGAAAAGTGTTCCCCTTGTGGTCTCACAAAGGAGGCAGCAATGGTCAAGACAACTGTAGCTGCTGGATCAGCTCCAAGAACTTTATGTACGTCTGCAAAGGATTTGAAAATCATGCATAATTCACACACCGCTCACAGCCTGAAAATGTTAATGTTATTTTGCATACCACAGGCAATGGTTTTTCTAAGCTTTGGTGCAAAGGGACTTGATCCCTTTGCACCAAAGCCAGCAAGATAAATTGTGGTATGGAGTTAAAGCTGACAGTCTAAGCTTATTTATGGATACAGATGAAACAAAAGCATTTATTTCCTGAAAACATACTTCACAGTGTGAGAAACAAAATGAAATCTTGTGAATTCATCCTGTGAATTAGAAACAATCGCAACTTAACTGGATACTAATGAAAGGAAAGCAGTGGTGAACTGTTCATCTTACATGATTCATGTTATGGTCAAATGTTGAGAAATATATACCAAACAGTGGGCTATTCTGGGAATATATACTATGTAAAGTTATAACAGTTATAGTTTAAACGCACATTTTATCTGTGGAACATGGGGGTGTGTTTTGTTGGACACAACACGAGTCCTTAGAAGGCACAGTAATGATTACATAATGTGTCCAACCACAAACTTTTTCTGGATACTCCAATCATAAATCCACAGTAAGTGTTTTTTATATGTGACACTCTGAAAGGTGCTCACACTGCAGCCGATGAATGTAACACCACAGAGGAAGCAGCAGTCTCTTGCCCTCCAGTGACTGGATGCTGGGTACCAGGTTCCAGGTGCTGAGCATTGGAGAAGCCAGAATTTTGCTTTCTGCAAAATTAAACTGGGCCATGCGTTCAGAAATTCTCAGCTGAAAGTGTAAAAAGTTAAACATATAGGTGCCTCATTGTGTTACCCATACAAAGGGGACTATACTATGAGATGACACTATCTGAAGTATATTTCAACACATCCATTTCTTATCTCCCATTGCCTCCCCTTTACCATGAGCTGTTTTACCACAGCTGGCATATTAAAATGGATATACTTAGAAGAACTTTCTGAGAATTTCTTAGAATCATACAATGCATCATGTCTGAATTTTACACAGCAGCTACGAGGTGTGTACACAAGACCTCTTCATTTCTTACACTCTCCCTTTTTTTAAACATTATTCCAGGTAAGTCATGAATCAGATGCTACATAGCATGAAACAGATTGCGAAACATACGGTAATAACATGCAATAAACACTGGGTGCGGCTGCAGCTGTGTTGCTGTGGCATACACATGCACTGTACCTGGGAGGGTATGGAGGTCTGCTCGTGTCTGACTCAGTGGCCTATCCTCTGTGCTCCGGAAGCGCTGACCTTTATCCTGTTATTCGCAAGAGAGCCCATGTTAGAAAATGTAGGGAATCGTCATTCTACAGCATCCAAGTGAAGAATTAGGATGCATTAGTGTGAATGCACTGAAAACAGAAACCAAACATGGGCACATTTGAGGCACAGCAAGCCCCAGCGTGAGGAAAAGTATCAGATCTTATCACGAATCACAGACAGAAATGTCCAGGAAAAAGCCACTTCATGTCTTGTGTGTTGACTTCAGGAATGCTGTTTGAACTTGGTCAACCATAAAGAATAGGATTAACTGCCTTATATTTAAGGCCTTTTTTGAATATCCTGCACCAAAATTAAAATACTATAATTAGGAAGCAATATATTTTTGTCTTGTAATTCCTAGAGTTGTGTTAATTTAAATTGGATTCACTTGGCCACAGACGTATAATGACAAAGATCAAACCTTTGACCAAAAGCCTGGAGGGAAACACAAACAGGCCACCATTCTTGTGAACCCCAGAGAACACCACTGACAACACTAGCTGTTGATGATGACATAGGACATATTTGCTTAGACCTGAGACGATGCAGAGAGCAAGCCATCATTAGTAAGGAAGTTTGTGGAAGAATATGTTCTTTTCAAAATTCTCAATTGTTTACATGATTTCCAAGGAAAGTTTACAATGTAACTTGTGATTATACAACATAAATCATATTGGCTAAGGGGAAGCAAATTATTTGCAATGAAAAGCGTGAGTCATGTTATACTTCGTATTTAGTATGATTGCACAAATATTATGCACTAGGAAAGAATTCAGTCTGCCAAGCCACAATCTTCATACAGAGGAACTTGCATCAGAAGCATATCATTTCTTTTTGTTTTATTTACAGAGGAACTTCCAAACAAAATATTCACTTTAAAGATGTATCTAATTTTTCCACATTCTTTGAATAATTTTAAAAATCTAAAATCTAAAACTGATTCAAATTGCAATTTAGTCAGGGCTGTAAGTGAGCAGTGGTCAGAGGTGTAATCATAATGAAAAATGTTTACAATCTTTGCAATGAGTAACAATGTTAGATTAAATATAGATTTTTCAGGAAACATTTGAGAGAAGTGGTAGTGACACAGTTCTTTATGGTTTAACAAAATCTATGATTAATGTTGTTGCTGAAAGTCATGATAAAACATATCTAGTAGGTAAAAACAAAAACAAAATGCTCAACTCAAATCATTTGCCATGCACAGCAACAGCCTTATAAAATAAATAAACATAAAGCTAAATAAAATAAGCATGCACAAATTAAGCAGAAACACAATCATGAAAAGCTGCATTACCATCCTTGGGTGCTAAGGCACTGCGAATGCTATGCCACAGCTGGTAGATCTCCTTGTCTGTGGGACTGCTTTCACTGTCTGCTAGCCCCCTCCTCGTACTGCTGCACAGGGAATCCTGCTGGCTGGGGATGTGGATGGCCTTGGTGACATTTTCAGAGGAGGAGACAGTACAGGAAGGTGGGAATGGTGTGAAGGTAACACCACCAGCTGTCCTGACAGAAAAGGGCTGAGGTGCAACACAGCCATCACAAATGTCTTTGAGCAAAGCCAGCTCCACTGTTGGACTGGCTCTGACATGAGATGGAGTGTAGTGGCCTTTGTTGTGCAGGGCCTTTGTGAGATTGCCCTCAGATTTGCCAGTCTTAGGTGGAGGGTGAGGAAAAATTATCCTTCCCCCCTGGGGTCTGGCCACCCGACTGCCCTCAATGGCAGACTGAGGCCTTATCAAAGCACCCTTCCCAGACTTCGAATCAGGACCCTGCCCAACTCTGGCAGAGGACGCTCTTCTGGAAGCCCTAGGTCCTCCCCTGTGAGGGCTGGTTATCTCCACCCTGTGCTCTCCTCCGCGTTCCTGAAGCTTGCCATCCTGACCTTTCATATCTGCCCAAGCTTGTTTAGCAAAGTGATATCCTGTGGATGTGATACGGGTGACTTGTGCAGCTTGGCTTGTTCTTGTTGAATCGGCCACCAGATGTTTGGAGTAGAGTGGATCCTTCTGATGGTCTGTTGACAGCTGTCGAAGTTGAGATGGATGCCCAAGCCCAGTCCTCCCTTGTCCTTTCCCTCGCTTATTTAGCTTTTGAAAGCCTCTTCTGTCTTCCTCATCCCCTTCATCAAACCACCGCAATTTCTTTTTCATGGTCTTGCTGCTCTCTGGTTCTTTCTCTGTCAGTGTTGCTGGCTCTACACTATCTCTGATGGATATTGACTCTTGTTTTGTGAAGCTAGCACTTCCAGAGGTTGGAATAGGTGTGGTGCTGTCTGACAGAAATTTGGACTGTTTTTTAAGTATTCCTTTAATTAACTTAGTTTCACTGGAACTAAAAACAGAAATGGAGGCTGGGATCATTGGTGTTGTTTGTGTGGTTTCGTCAGGGCTCTGGGAGCATTGAGAAATATTTTCTTCTATATGGTCACAATTGTATCCTGTGTTATTTGAAGGGTCTAGAATCCTTGACCTCTCATCTTTGATCTCACAGTTTGCATGTTCATTGCAGCTGGTGCTGGTATTAACATTTAGTTGGCTCTTGTGCAAATAACTTGTGTTCCATGGTTCTGTGGGTGTCGTAAAAGCACTCTCTGATACTGCAGTGGTCTGATTTATGGCATTCTGCAAAGAACCAGGCTTTTGGAAGGTATGGCCTGAGAACGTGTCACTGTTGCAATCATTGGTAGGCAAAGCAATCTGAGTGTCTGATGCATAGTTAGGACATTTGTCTATGATATTTCTTCTCTGCTGTCTGGCGTCCAATTTTACTCCCTGTACAAGACCTGCTTTTTCTGTACATGTTTCAACTGGGCTGGCCCATGCCCTGCAAGCCACAGCTATAGGTCCTTTGTCACATAAACTATTTTGCTGATTGGGTTTGCCACAGTAAATTGGGTGAGCTAAATTATCTGCAGTCCTGCTATGAGCTGACATACTTTGGTCACTCAGAGTGGATGGAGCTGCAGTAACTGGGGTTTGGTCCTCTGTGTTGACCTCTCCTCTGGGCTGTATGATCTTGTGTTGTGGCTGGCCATTGTCTCCTGGGTTTTCTTTCCTACTTGGAACTGTGGGCTGAGGACTCAGACTCGCCCCCTTCTGGTGGGTCCATAGATCACAGACAATTTCCCTTCTGCAGGATGTCATTTCAGATCTTGGATACACACCATTAAAGTTCTTTCGTAGTGACTGGGATCCAGTGCAGGTACAGAGATCTGAGTGATGTAAGGTGGAAGACGTACATCCAGCACTGGTGCCTGAGGCATGCTGGGAATCAGCAGAGTCTGAGCTGTCTAGGCTGGACAGGCTCTCTGTTTGACCAGGCCGACTGACTTCTTGTTGAAATTCCTGTTAAAAATGAATGGCAGAATGAATACCTCTGGGGAAAAAAACAATACTTCACCGTATGTATTACAAAGGTTAGTGAAGTAAAATAATAGCTAGCATCACACACAATTAATCTTAGCTCCAAACAAGATTTTCCCTCTACATGTGGTGTTTTAATAACTTTAAAAGAGACCCATTCAAGCAACCACTCATAAGATTGTGAGCATAAGATTGTGAGCATCAAATATTTAATGGTAATTCCTTGCACTAAAAGAAAGACTTCCACTTATTTTATGAGGGAAATTTTTGCCTTTAAATAACATGAGTGGCAGGTGGTTCTTATTTAAGAAAACAGCAAGGCAGTAGCCCTCAGGGCAAATTAATTAAATAGTCCCCCTTTGTATTTATTAAGTGAATGGTGTTCTTTACTTTCTAATTGGCTGAAGGCAATTATGTAATGCCCATTTTAGGTTTTATAAGGAAGGCTAGGGGCCTAATTTAGTGTTTCTGTACATTCGTAAAATGATTTTAAAGGTCTTTGAATTTTACATGTTTTATCTTACGTCCATTGAATGAGCATTGTACTTGGTCAGATAATTTCCACAAGTCTTATTATCAGACTTTTCAAAAATTATATTATAATGACAATCTGGATATATAAAGTTTCCTAATATTATTTTACTTTTCATGATGTGTAAATATTGAATCCGTGTTTACCACAATCAATCCATCATTTACCCTGCCATAATAAAAAAAAAAAAAAAAAAAAAAAAAAACTTCAGGTCACATTTAAAAAAGGTTCATAGAAGATTTATATATCACCTATAAGGAAGCAAAAAAAATGACAAAAATGCAAAATCACATTTGGTGGCCGTAATATCTAATGCATCAGTCATATCTACAATTAACTCTCAAGATGTTTAGAGCTTTGCAGTATGACACATCCGAATTCCATAAAACATAACTGAAATATGACACAGTGCGGAATATTTTAAACATGTGGTCACTGTGCCTGTCTGTTACATCAGCACTGAGCTTGTACCCCATGAACCCCCTGTACATCTGCAACATAGCTAATTCTAAAGCCTGAAAAAACAGACTCCTTGCTGATAAATAGGATTATGTTTGCATCCTGTAGTGTTTGAAGGGAGATTACGGGCTGGCCCATGCCCAGCCCAGGTAACATTCCGGTGTGTGCCGGCCCAGCTGCAGGAGCATGTCAGACGCAGCACGGAGGGCCCACAGGCTGTGATGGCACGCCGCTCTGAAAGAAACCTGTGTTCGCATCGCTGATCTTTCAGCAGGTCCCGGCAGGTGGAGCTCAGGGCTAAAATTACACGGTGTCATTTCTCTCACAACAAATTCTTCTCCAGTACGCTGTCAGCCACAAAGAAGGGGAAACACAGAGAAAGAGAAAGGTAAAACTATCTTTGCTAACCCTTTCGAGCAATAATAACATCAGGTAGCGTCAGAGATGAGCTTCAATAAAGTCACATGATTTGGAGAAGCATGTAAATGTTCAGAGCTATGCAAATTGCATTTTTAGAAATATATTTTTTAATGTGGATGGTAATATGTTAACAGTTCTTCTCGTATTTTTTCTGACTGATGTAGTAAAACAAATGTTTTAAACATATTCTCTTTGATTTCTAAATGTATCAATCCAACTAAGACAACAGGCATTAAAAAATAAAATAAAAAAAATTTGAAAAGAAAGAGCCTGCATCATGGACACAGCTTTTAAAATCAACATGATCTGATCTGTGTCGGCCAAAGACTTGGTATTGGGAAATGACTGACTCAGAAATTCAGGAACAAATATAAGTGTTCCATTTACTCAGGCTGTTGTTGTTGATGGTTCATGACAGCTGTGGCAGAAGTAGCACCACAGACTTGCCTCTCTGTGTGGTTTAAACATAAATTGGTGTGGTTTAATCATTCAAAAAAAAACCATGTGCTCCAACCCACCAGTTCCATACTCTCTTTAACACAGTATGTAGTGCTTTGATGTGTTGAATCGATACATTTTTGTTTCCAAGGGTTAATGTCCATATTGGAATTTGATCAGACCAATTCCTTAAAGAATAAATTGGTCAAATTATTTGCTTGGTTGTAAACAATCATCCAGACCTAAAACATTGTATAATAAAAGGTCTTGTGTTAAGGAAGCCCCTGAAACGGTTTTATATGTTAAACATATTCTGACCATCCCTTGCCATGCAAACCCAAACACAATCCTGCAATGAAATGAAGACAACAACACTATACTTGGGAGGAAAGGATGTAATTTAGCCTGATCACATGAATGTTTTATGTGGATTAAAATACACCTTCCTTGAATTCAGACAGAGCAGCAAACTGATCTGACACTTGAAGACACTTATTCCTGCAGCCACTGGCATGGCATGTGCGGGTTACGGGTGGGTAGGGGTCAGTAGGTTCAAACATGGCATGAAGAGTTGGATCCTACCTGCTTGCTGTTCACTTGCCTCTCCTCTAGGAGGCACTCTATCTCCCGCAGATCATTGGGAAAGAGCAGCTGGCTATTCTTGAGGTTGTTGTCATTCGTCTCTTGTAGCAACTTGGCATAAGCCACAGCTGCAGAGACCTGTCTCTTGTGTCGGAGCTGGTTGGAGACAGCTGAGGAGTTTGGGGAAGACAGGTAGCTCCTGCAGAAGATAAAAGAACATTGAGATGAACCAGAGGTTGACTACACTATCTTCACTCCATTTATAAGATGAACACAAACAGTTCTGAATGTAAAATGGCAGTTTAACTTGAAATTACATTTGCAATGTTTAATCTGAGGAATGTCTGGTGAAAGACCATTTTTTGTTCCAACTTGGAATAGGTCATTTTCTGCAATTCTTTGGTCAGTGTATTCCACACATAAGAATCACAGATAAGATAATCTATCAAAAATCAGCCAAAAGCCTGTCCTAGGGATAAAATAATCTAATCTTACATGAAAGTCCTTGCTGATAAGAATTAGTCTGATCAAAAGCATTTTGGACAAACCTCTTGTCAGTGCAGTACATTAGTAGTAGAAACATTAAAAAACACATACAGTTTGTAATTTGACATCTACAGAGTGTATGCTTGCAAATTACAGCTTTTCTCACCTGTTAGTTCTGGATCGACCAGAATAGTATGGAGACTGCACAGCATATGAGCTGAGAGTGCCTTGAATCTTTTTAAGAGCTTCATCGAGATTGTTTGCTCTGCTGAAAGCTTGGACACAAACATTTTAAATTGTACTTTAAATCACATGCAAGCTGTAACATCAGCTTCCTGTCTGCAAATGTTCATTTCAACACTGTTGATGCTTGAGGTATCAGACTTGTTAAGCACTTGGGTAGAGCTAAGATTAAACTCAGGACTGCTGACCCGGTCTCTTCCTCTGTGAGGGAGGCAGGTGGGCTCTCTGGTAACGCTCTGTCGCGTCCTGTTGTCTTTGCCTTCGCTGCTGCAGGATCTCCTCCCTCAGTGTCTGCTCTCTCATGTCCATTGCCTTTTTCCTCTCCTCCAGTGCCCTGTGGGTCAGACAGCACACAGAGTTACCCATGCCAAACCCACCTGTCATTCATGTCACCACCAAACCAGGCATCGCACATGCCATGAACAGGCATATTCAGTTCCTGCCAGCGCTCACTGTTGTGTGTTGAATACCAATCCCTTATATGACCAAACTGTTTTTTTTTATGTTGAGACTTAAACCGAGGAAAGCGATATCATGATATATAGAGATACTGACAGAACTTTTAGAAGTTATACCCTGATCCTCACTGCCAAGCTTTTTGCCTGCCTTGTTATCTTTTTTCTGCAATTTAACTTCAATTGAGTAGTCAGTAGATGTCAGTGGAGTCAGCAAATGCATATATATAAAAAATACTAGGAAAAATCCTTAGCAAGCCAGACAGGGCTACTAATTACTAACTTGCATGCAGTATGAAAACATGCATGCACCTAACGTAACTGCATTAATTGAAAAGGGTCACAAGCAAGCTGGTTATGAAACAAAATGATTAGTGAAAAAATCAATATACGACATTGTTACTATCATGTATAGTACAGAAGTATTATGGACACAAGATTGCAACAACGTTCAGGAATCTTATGAACATGGTTGACCACACAGATATCTTGAAAGGCTGTATATGTGAAGATGATTATTATTTTTGTATGACTTTATATCATTATAATTGTTTAATAATTTACCTTAATTTACAAAAAATTAAAATATAAATTGACCTACACATTCTTAATCACATATTTTCTTCACCTGTAAGTGCATCAACCCTGGCTTCAAGTGGCATTATAAGTAAGAAAACCCTAGCGCTGATCACTTTAAAACTTGAATTTATCCACTTTATATTTTACAGTCAGGAATGTGTTGTAAAATACAAGCTGGATACAATCAGGTTTTAAAATGATCCACGCTAGAGTTTTCCTGCACGTGAAAGGAATTTCAAACTGCGTCACCAAAGGCACCTGGAGTACCAAAAACACAAACAACTATTGCTCGATATTGAAGAATGAGTACTGTAGAAGAGAAGTAAAATGGAAATTTGTTATCTTGTAATCCTACAAAAGATACTCAGCTAATTAAAAGGAGGGATGCCATGTCTTGTGCTTTCAGCGGAAAAGAAACATGAGCCTATTCCTGAAGGTCACATTTTCAGGATGCTCATTAATTAGTGAAATTCACAATTCGCAGCCAAGTGTCTGCAACGTGCACAGAAAGGAGACCCAGAATCTGTGGAAAATCAGGACATCTTAGAGATGCCCTTAAAAAATAAGCAGATTTGCTAAGCTTGCCTGTCCTAGCACATTGCGGATTTCAGTGTGACTACCAATTATCTATTTTCAATGTCTGTTTAATATGAATTCAATTACATACATGCAAAAATTACACAAATGGCAGTGGAGAGGTGAGATATTCCAATAATATGCTATAATGCAAAAACAGACCAATACAAATACAATATGCATATGTTTTGTATACCTATTTTACATTTTAATGTCACATACTGTACCAAATTACTATCACATTAATTCTGTATTTTCTAGAGTGTACATTACAGTCTACCTTGCACCTGCAAGTCATTATCATATGAAGGTCTTTTGTGAAGTTATCTTAAAATAGTCAGTGGGTAAGTAGAATATAATGTGTGCATGTGTATGCACGCAAGTCTGTATTTGTAGAATATTAATGTATGTATTATTTAACACTATAAGTTGAATTGTTGAAGTTCCAATTGAAGATTCAGGAAAAGAATTTCCAGACATTTTCAACATACTGTAGATACACTGTACTGATATTTCCCCTGCAACACACCATCCACAAGATACAGTGTTTTTATTTTGTAAACTGTTGATCAAATCAATAATCTGAACACAATCATTATTTCCACTTATACACATGACACACATATACATCACAGGGGAATAAAACTGTAAGATCAGCAACTTGAGCTGCTTTTGTCATAGTTTGACATCAAATTACTGCTTTCAGATCATACTGTACTTATATTTAAAAGACTTTTGGGCTCACAGATTGTGAATCTGTTTCACAAAACTGCACCAACCTCTGAGAATAAACACCTCACCTGCCACCATGTTGCAGTAAACTGCTTGTTATGTAATGTGTAATAAAAGTACACATAAAAGTAGGCCTAAATAAAAAATACATAGCTGTGCTGTGGATATATGCAATCACACACCTTGCTTAATGGGCTTGCCTAAAATATCCTGTCACACAATGTGAAAAATGTTTTGAGTAACAGCACTGTTCACTTTCATCCTTGTCCAGAGACCTGTTAACCACCAGAGATTTAGTGGGTTATAAAGTGCTGGAGATTTTTTTGCTTCACCGCAATGTGAACTTTACATGGAACACACCAGGCAAGCCAGGCAAGCCAGCCAAGCGGTGGTTCTTATATAATGCATTACAGTTACGGATTAAAAGATCTATTTCAAGCAGACACCACCCGGCAGACAAGCTAAGTGTTAAATAAAGGAATCTTTCTCCTTTGGATCCAGGCTCTCCAACGAGGGAGGTGCTTGCCAATGTAAGCTTATACAGCAAGAGAGAGAGAAAAAAAAACTGGCCAGAAAAGAATAACATACATTAAATGGCTATTCCCAGTTATACATAACAAGAGAAAGTGAAATTGTGTTTCATCATACCACAAACACATTTAAAGTGTATTATTGAATGGTTTATGGTAATGCACTTCTACGATGCACGGGGGCACTAACATGCATCCCCTTCGCCCTTCGTGGTGGATGAAACTTACTTTCTACGCTGGTTAGTTTCCAAGGAGCACTTGCGTGCGCGAGCTCTGCATGCCTTTTGCTCCTCTGCCAAAATGTGGCGATCATCTTCTAAGGCAAGGTTTGTCCTGATATTTCTGACATCACTCCATGTTAAGGTCTTACACTGCTAAAAGCATCATTTAAGTTAGCACGTATTAACTTTTGAACACACCCAGACACCTCAGAAAATGCGAACGACAAAAAATGTTGGCATTTAGCTACGGATAAAAAAAATATGACTGCTTTCAGAGTAGCCCAAACATCACCATGACAATAAACTACCAAATCACAAACTACCTCACAAGCTGGTTATGGTATACAGTTAGACTAAATAGATATCTAAAGAATGCGTTAAAATGCGTCTACCAAAAATTCAGATGCATGCTTCAAACATAAGATTATGAATGGGGAAAAAACGAACGATAATCTCTAGCTAACGTTATCTAAGGCATTACAGAATGGGTACAAGTAGTTAGCTAGCCATATTAACGCATTTTTAGAACTTTGCTAGGATACATGTTACCAAGAGCTTTTATAAGTCTGGTTACAGCTATGTACTTAGCTACAGTCACTACCTATAAACCTCATTGACGTCATTTGCCACTTCAGTTGGTATAGCTGACACTGACGTTACAGCAACCTTGCCATCTTAAAGTACATCAGTAGCACAACGTAAATCATGATAATGTCAAATATATCTGAACCAGCCAAATGAAAAATACACCGAGATACTTAACGTTTCCAGGAAAATTTTGACTAAGAGTTCCTTAACGCTATGTGGTATAATAACCCTAGCAATGAATCTGTGCACATAGCAGGCTAGCGAGTTTGCTCATTAGGAAACCCGCAAAGTAGCTAGATAAATGTTAGCTAGCTATGTAAAAGGTACAGATAGGAGTTATCCGTCCAGTATTCCATCCTGAATCACAATATGGGACGGAGGCGACAGGATCGCCGAGTTGACCACAATCTTCATCCAAAGGAGTCCACCAGTAATCACACAAGAAGAAATACCGGGTGCCAACTAGATATCTATTAGATGGATAACTTAGATAGCCTAGCTGTTATACATTGCGTGAAATATATTCTAACTGCTAATAACATATTAGCTGTCAATACACTGCTTTAGCGACCTATCGGCTAAGAGACAATGCTAAGAAAACTCATAGTGTCTGAAAGTAGCTGTCTACTGCCAGGTAATAATACAGCATTTAACTCAGCCCAGACGTTTCACCAAGCTGCCTTTCTTATTAACTGCAGTTGCTGGGTTGAACCTGCGACTCAGCACTGCCTTCTTGACAACAAGGGACGCACCTCCTTGACAACCGAACACGAAGAGCCATAGGGGAAAAGAGTGAGAATCATAGTCAGCGGGGGTAACTAAGCGTTAGAGGAGGACACTGAAAGAAGCACGCACTTTTGTAGAAACTAGACACGGAAAACTGTTAACTTTGCCAACAGTTTGGCGTATAGCTATTTTTTGGAAGGATGAAGTGTAATATTTTAAAATAGACTGTATGCTAACGACACCTTAAACGATAATTTGAACTATTAATTAACAAATTATTTCAACCAGTTTGAACCAATATCATAAAAAAGCAATATTGTAATAGTTTGGTAGTGACATTTGGTGTGGTGCCTATTTCTTAAGAGGAAATGGATAAACAAAGATTATGTCTTTGCAACCCTCATGACTTGTGAAGTGAAATTGATAGCATTTGACAAGGACAAAGACGACGTTTGATTTCGACAAAGTTTTAATTCATGCAACAGGATCGTGAGTCAGCACGTTATTTTGATACTTCTTTCATTAAGGTGGTTAATGGTCGCAACAAACGTTATAGCCTTCAACCTCCATACGTTCACATTGCCGGCTTTATGTCAACCGAAGAACACTTAACTTATTTACGATGGAAGACATCTGCTCTGGGCATTACAACAAGCGGCGGAAAATGCTTGAGTTCACAACACCGCGTAACCCAACTGCGTGCTATTCAGCTTCCTCTTGTACACAAGCTGCAAGAGCACGATTCCACCAAAATAAAGTTCACGCACCCCTGGAGTCATGTGCGGCTCCGTCCAGCAGATGGCTCTGCTCTACTACCAAAAGGGAAAGAAGACACACATTACGACAGATCGAAAGTAAAATCAAAAGTGTGTGTGTGTCTGTGTCTGTGTCTGTCTGTCTGTCTGTCTGTGTATGCAAGTTAGGTCTGTCATTAGGCCTACATACCTTTTGGATATTTAGCTGAACATCCACCATAAAAATTTCTTTTAGTAGAGATGTTTTCCACTAGTTTCAGTTTATGTATATGACACATAAAGGAAGCATATATTTACAAAGAAAATATTTATACATGTACAGTAAATCACACAATTAAATTGTTATAACAAAAATGAATAGGTTATGCATTATACATGAAGACACTGTACTTTTCTACAGTATAATCACTTCTTTACCATACAAAATGCAGTTGTTAGTTAAATAATGTAAATGAGTCTATAACACAAATGGAGCAGCAGTGTAGCATAGTGGTAAGGAGCAGGGCTCATAACCAAATGGTTGCTGGTTCAAATCCTGTTGCAGCACTGTAGCTGTGACCTTGGGCAAAGTACTTAACCCAAAATTGCCTCCGTAAATTTCCAGCTGTATAAAATGGATAACATGCAAAAACTGTAACCTATGTAAGTCACTCTGGATAAGCGCATCTGCTAAATGACAATAAAGTAATGTGACATAATGAGTCTGAACCGAGATTGGTTCGCTACAGCAGGGGAGGAAGAACCTAGGTGGAGAGGAGCAGAGGGAAGGGCACTGACAGAGGTGACTGTTCCCATGTGCATCATAGAGTAACAACATGGGCCACATTGAGCTATGAATGTGGCATTGCATGATATGATAATAGGACATATAATATGAGACATAATTTATAATAATAACATAACATGGATTTCCAACTCAACTTTCAAAAAATATTACCATGACATTAAGCTGACTTAAAACAGCTGCAAGTGAGTAAACTATTTTATAGTATTTTTACAGCATGTAACTTTATTAGACTCTATGTGTGTGCATCAGTTAATCTTAATGTATACTGTATTTATTTTGAATATTGTAGACCAGTTGTTTTCAACTTGATGCCTATGTATTGTAATCCAGGCTGTTCTGTGCCTAGTGTTCAAATTGCTCATGTGATATTCATTTAAGGTATCACGTGCTATATTGTCATGTTAGTGACTCTGCAGAAAGGCATCTGTGAAATAACATGTAAAACTAGAAAAGTGCATTTCCTGAAGAAAATGCAGAGTGTGATTGCGACCCGGCAGTGAAAACGTGCTAATGTATATGAGACATTTGCTAGGATGTGGCTAAGTGGTTGCTAGGGTGTTGCTAGGTGGTTACTAGGGTGTTGCTAGGTTGCTAGGTGGACCACACAGTAAGACTTTGAAAAATGAATTGAAGTCAAGGGGAGGATGGAGGGATGAGTGAACAACAAAAAGAAGAGTGCGGGTCAGTATGGCTTTCAATGAATGTTGGGTGATTTGACCTGAGGCAGCATATGTGGTATGGTGGCTGTCAGGCCAAAGGTGACTGAGTGGTAAGACCTTAAAAATGAACTGAGGTGAATGGATGGATGGAGGGATGAGTGAACAACAAAAAGATGAGTGCAGGTCAGTATGGGTTTCAATGAGTGTTGGGTGGCATGACCTGAGCCAGCATAGGAGGTATTATGACCGTAGGCTGAGAGGTGACTGAGTGGTAAGACTTTGAAAAATGAATTGAAGTCAATGGGAGGATGGAAGGATGAATAAACGAGTAAAAGATGAGTGCGGGTCAGTATGGATTTCAATGAGTGTTGGATGGCATGACATGAGCCAGCATATGAGGTACGTTTGCTGACAGCCTAAGTGTGACCGCGTGATAGGGCTTTGAAAAATGAATTGACGTCAATGGCAGGATGGAGGAATGAAGAAATTAGTAAAAAAAACTGATCAAAAAATGACAAAAAGATGAGTGCGGGTCAAGACGGTCTTGCATGACTGTTGGGTGATTTGAGGCAACATATGAGGAATGGTGGCTCTGGGGTGAAAAGTGGCCGAGTGGGAAGACCATGAAGTGTGAGGGGGGTGATTTTGGAAATGAATGGGAGTCTATGGGAAAAAAGGGATGGAAAAAATTACAAAAACCGGAGAATGAGCGCAGGTACGGCTTAGCTGCATACAGGCACACCGATTGGGGTCAGACCGGACGCTTCGCGATCACACTAATAAAAATTAATATCATATTTATTCCCTTAATTAATGCGACACCTGGCTTCACACTGTATATCCTTGTAAAACAAGAAGCATTTAGATTACTCGCCTCGATGTTAGATATACATTTTCTTTAGCAATTCCTGGAATTTACTCATCAATTAATTTTAGACTCAGGAAACAACTCAAATCATTATTTATACTTGTTATGTCCATGCTAAATCACCTACACAAAAACAAAACCTCGAGTTTCCGCAAAAAACGCCCAAGATACAACACCTCTCTTCTTTTAACAACGATAGAGAACTGCTACATCAGTGACAAACGAATTATTCCAATAAGCAAGACAAACTTGTGAAACCCTTCCACCATATGGGAAGCGCGGGATGCACATTTGTTTAACATTCTCTACCGCCCTCGCAAAACGTCACGAATTGGAAGACTTCACACTGGAGGCAGACGGGAGGTTAGGCTTGCAGCTGAAGTAGCGGGTAGTTTGGTCTCACAAATGTCCTGTCTCATTCTGCGGTGAGTCACCCAGCAGGAGGAACATTCAAGAAATGAACCAAAGGCAACCAATCCTGGCCGAAAACGATTATTTAAACAAACGTTCTGCTATTAGAGATAGAGATATTTGTGAGGATTATCTACTTATGAGAACAAACTTTGGTGAAGAAAGCTATACAAATTATCAAGGATATCTCCATGGGTGAGTGATGTCCCTTCAACGGTATTTCAAGGTCTTCTGCAATGCCACGTTACAAATGTGATCATTCTGAATATTACGTTTATTGGAAGGAATGTATCCTTTCCCCGGAGGAATTTTCAGGAAGAGTTTTCATGACTCTACAAAAGATGTAATACGTGAGTCATATTGAATCCCTGTTGAATACTTTTATGAGTACAGGTATTAATTAGGTCGTGATCCGACTCGTGAAATGACCGATTCATTAATTGATATATTTAACAATTAATCGCAAGTAGAAATATTTATTTATTTATTAGGCTAATTGATGTATTATTTTGTAAGTATATTATGGTGTCAACTTTCATTTTTACAGTTTTGTAAAGTTCCCTATTTGCAAGACCTAAGCAGTGTTCAAACGCCCAAAACTAGATTATACTAGGTGTTTACCACCTGGTTTCTTATTTGTTTTCTGATTTCCAATTTGGCATATTTATATAATTTAAAAGTAAGTGGGTAGAGCAGATACATAACTACGCTTTTGCTGTTGAGAAATAGTGACGTTTGGACTATCTCCTTTGGTAAAATACTTGTTATTTCTACTTTACTGCATTGAGGTTTTTGTTGTCAACATCTGCCCGGATAATTAACATTGTCACAAAAGCACCAGGTTTACAGGGCAGCAACGCATGCATTTTGTTCAAGTGCAAATATAATAAATATAGTATGAATGTTAAAAGCAGACATTTGATTTAGTATTTGAGAGAAAGAAACAACAATAACAAAAACAGTATGGATGTTTTATTTAATATGTTAAATGAATCGGCAGCAGATTGTTCGTGTGCACTGTTTCAACACGTCGGCTTATTTCATCTATCCTCAAACAAAAGGCACAAATGGTTGTGGGGAACACGTTTACAATATATTTGCATGTCCTCCATTAGTGTCAAACAATATCGATACCCGATTAGGCATTGATATGTCAAAGAAGTTGATTAGAGTTTGAAGAATCACATGAACTCATTAAAATAGCAACGGGTAGTTCAGCATGTGTCCTAGGCGCAGGCCCTCTCACTAACACAGTGAATGAATGTTCGTGGTTGAATATATCATTCTAGATAAGAGCATCTGCTAAACAAGAAAATAGTATAGTGTCACATACAGCATGTGAAGTGATTGCCAGGTGCACGCAAACGTGCCTGGACACTCTTGGCATTGATACAGGCCACCTGCATGGCCATGGCCTATAATTTGTGTGTAGATTGAGGGAAGGATAAAATCTGGCTTTTCATACCTATGGTCAAAGGCAAATAATCAGCAGAAAGGGCAGGTGGTAGCTTAAGCATGAGGGATAAGTTATACAATTCAATAAATGTATTTTAATGCTTGTCAGTGTAAATAGGAGATGTTGACATATAATTGAAGTTTTAGATAAACTTAATATCTTTCTGAAAGTTGAGCTGCAAGTTGTGCTTGTTATTGAGCATGTTGTGTGCAAAAATGATACATTTGTTTATTGATAATTGTAGTTGTTAGAGACAGTAATCTTGCTTTTCAGGCAAACAGTGTATGTATCCAATAAAGGCTACAGAGACAGTATAATTATGAGCAAAAACTGAAATATTAACATTCACATTGAGAAAGAACAACAGCAATTTACAGACTCCACAGGCATGAGGCATTAGAGTAACATTTGTCACCATGGCAACCAATTACAAGCAAACTGTAATGCACTTATTCATAACTGTATATCATACTGCCTCTTAGGATATCAGTTGTGTGAAGGGTACAAAAAGGTGTCTGACATTAGGGTGTTGAGGTCCTGACACATGTACAAGTACAATGCTAGTTGCACAATATTAGTCAGGCATTATTTTGAACACATTGATCAAGGTTGTGGAAACATGTAAATAGCCTTTAAAATGTATTATTAAAGGTAAGTCTTATGGGAGTAAATACATAGCTTTGAAAATTTTGTCTAGATATGTTTTCTTCAAGGCAAAATATTCTCTGCCTGGTACCTGTTTAAAATGTAATGGAGGGCTCTTTTATACACAACTTGATTAGAAATAGACAGAAAAAAGTATGTAAAGTTGGAAGGATTAACAGGCATGCAGTCAGTATTTTCACTTGTCTTCACTTTTTATAAGAAGACCTTCCTTCAGAGTTTGGAAGAGGTGAGACTGGTGTATCTCTAATCAAGTAGCAAGAGACTGACAAAGTTCCCCTTTCTTCTGGAATTCACTACTGATGTCTGAAGGAAAAATTGTTTAAATGAAGTACAGTCTTTATATTACGATCTTGAGATGTGCCTTATTGAGATATGATTTCAGTTTTAGGCCTGTATAAATTGTAATATCCTTGCTTTAAACAGAATTGTGTTGCACATCATAGTTTTGTGGTGCAAGTATCTGCAAAATGTAGATGGCCTTTTTCAACATGCAACACGCTGTCATAGTTTTAAAAATAAACCATGAAACCATATCTTGACTATTGAACCAGCTAGAAATCCTTACAATCCTACTATTATTATTATTCCTACAGTAAATCATTTCAACTGAAGGATAAAAGAGGGCCACTTAAAGAGTGTAGCCTAACTAGTTAATATATGCTTTGTGAATGTTTCATTCAGGGATACAAAAATTATATCAACAATGTATGTTCACATATTTCCCACCTGGGTGGTGAAAACTGTTCAGATGGCTAAGTGTTGCATTTAAAAGGCAATTAATGTCTCATAAATGGCAGATTTTTGATGCTTACACCTTAAAAGTGAAAATGCAGTGGCATGGTTCATGAATAAAGTTCTGTTAATTTTAGTATAAGTGTTGTATAAAGACCTGCTTATTCATCACACCAATCATTATTATTTCACCAGCCTCTTGACACCACAGCAAACATAGACCCTGTATGGACAAAACAGTCAGATTTCAAAATGCTGCCTTCTGGCTTGATTTGAGTAATTCAGTTATATAGTCATTTTGGGTGGCCCTCTGGGTCCATGGGGCCTGTGTTCCAGGGCCCCGCCTTATCAGGCACTCAGCTCATCCATGCCCAATCCCTTACATGTGACAGCTGATTAGGTGACCTCTACTAGTCTCCCACCCCCCCCATTTGCTGTATGGTCTCTGTCATTTTAGTGACAGCGGTGAAAAGCCTTGTGCTCTGTATCAACCTTTGTGCTTGCAGACCCTTTGACTTATTTACTCAGCTTTCGCAAATGAATCCCAAATGAAGAGGGACCCATTCAGGCCCACTCTGACTGGGCTCTTTAATAGAATATTGCTAACATACTACACCATTAAAAAGGCTTTAGGCCTGTGATGTTTACCTCTTGTTACTTGTCTTGTTTGTTGAGGTTTTTTGTCCGTTGAGTTCAAAGTGGGGGTGAGAGCAGTCACCCCACCCAGGCTCGAACCTGGGTCTACAGGGTACCAAACTGCAACTTTGACCACAACACCAAAGAGCCAGGCTCTTTGGTATGGCAGTCAGAGCGCATACTCAACTGTAGTGACGGCACTCCGTCACACTGCCCTCCCCTTCGGGAAGCGCGCCCATGCGCTTCACGTACAGAGGCCTACCTTGTGCATTCCCCCACCGTATTTCTCCCATCCCAGGGTGCCCCACTCACTCGTGCTTCACCCATCTCTAGGGTCCCTCACACTGTGCTTCACCCATCTCTGGGGTCCCTCACACCGGGGTCAACCTAACCTGGGGGTTCCTCATACGGCTCACACACTGGGCACACCTCCGATGGCCTCACAGCCAGCCATCCCACTCTGACACCATATGTAGCTAAGGGCGAGAGCTGTCACCCCACCCAGGCTTGAACCCAGGGCTACAGGGTACCAAACTGCAACTTTGACCGCAATGCCAAAGAGCCAGCCTCTTTGGTATGGCAGTCAGAGTGCATACTCAACCGTAGTGACGGCACTCCGTCACAGTGGGTCTGTTTTCAGCTGAAACCATGGAAGTCGCATCACTCAAGGAAGAACTAACAAAAATGTGCTCCCTTAAAGAGCTCATCTAGGTTGACCTTTACAAAGACTTAGGTTTATCATGGAAGAGGATAGGACCAAAAACATCCATGTTTAATAAACTAAAGTTACACTGAACACACAATTTCTAATTCAGATCGTTTCAGATTTTTCTGTGATTCAGGAAACATGTCATATGAATCACAATGGCTGCTTCTTCTAAAAGCACTGGTTATGTTCATAAGCAGAAATGACAGATTTTGTGTGGGAGGGCCCACCATAATTGCTTGTTAAGGTCCAAATGAAAATCATTGGTTCAACTTGCTGTTACAACTGTGTTTACTGCAGAGCTTCAGCTTGTGCTCTGTGCCTATATCTTGGGTACAGTTCATGTTCATGCAGTGCATTTTAAGGCGATGGCTATCCAATATTACAGCTTTTGACATTGCTTTACAACACATTTGGTATTTCCTTTATGTTGAACAGTATGCGGTAGTCATTTGCTGTCCACGCTGTAGCAGCTGTGTCATTGCCTTCTTTTACTTGACAGTAAGGTGTACCCGGAGAAGGGAAAGATATGATCTATAACCAGTGTCAAGAATCTACTCAGAAAACATCCTTCCCACGACAGTCCTTCAGATAAAGACAAACATTATTTTATTGGCATAGATCATCAAAGAGATATGATAATTAATGATAGTGCAGCGTGGGTGCATATTCTGCAAATGCAGCACGTAACAGCAAAAATATAAATGTTGGATGAGCAAGCTGTTAACAGTTGACTCAACACCCTGGAAATTTGCATTGTGAACCCTACCCTTTCCAAACTAGGAGTAGTGAGTCACCATTCAAAGTGCCAGAATATGGCAGCTGGTCTCCTACTCCTCTCAGTTTGGCCCAAAAGGCCTGATTGAACAGAACTTAATAAAATGAAGTTGCCACAAAGCATTGATTTTCAGAAAAGTAAGAAAGAAAAAATGATCTCCAAAGAAGAGTGTTCTTCATCTCAATTTCAATTCTGTTTTCTTTCAGCTGGTATCTGAATGCCTTTAATGGTAATAATATACAATGAATGGTAATGAATCAGGGAAATTGTCTCAGATCTTCTTATAAATAATTGGTGGTAAGTACTTGGTGGCCAAGTTTTCTACACTCTGGTGTGGAAGAGTTGCTGAAAAGGCCATTTTGACATTCATAGAAGACATTCGTAAAAGACAGCCATCTTCATATTTGCAATGGGGGAGCATGCATTTTTGTATGACTGAGTTTTCTTTATTGAAACAGCCCTCCTAAGAACAGCAACAGGAAAGAACAGCTTTACCAACACTCAGGCATGCACGTAACACTTTTCATCCCTGCAGACATCAAAAATATGATATGGATCTTATGAGCACTATGTGAGTAACAGAGGATTCTACACAGTCATCACCAAATGTGCACCCTTTTCTGAATATGAATTTGGTCTAATTTAACTTTTTATTTTTTCCCTCAGTTCCTCAGCAGATAGACTACGGTATGTAAGGCTGTTACTTTGTTTCTTAAAATTTCCAGAAAAATGTATTGGTGTTTTTTTTTGTTTTTAATCTGACAAGACATGTCATTTACTTAAAAATACCTATAATAATTTGTTTCACTGCAGTGCAGCAAAGCTCCATGGAATGAGCTCACTGGAATCCTCAGAATCAACCAAAAAAGATTACATAATGAACAGATGAATGTTTAAGAGTTGTGAAGATACCTGAATTCTGTTCATAAAGCCCCTTCTCTTCCTTGTTAGGCGGAATGATGGTGACAGACAGATGCTCTTGAGGCAGACCCAGGGGAAGACGAGGCGGCAGGCGGCGCGTGGACCGGCCTACATGTTCAGCGCACGCTCCAACAGTCTCTCTGTGATGGAGGAGCGCTTCCTGGAGGCGGCCGAGTACGGCAACATCCCCGTGGTGCGCAAGATGCTGGAGGAGCTGCCCGAGCTCAACTTCAACTGCGTGGACTACATGGGCCAGAATGCACTGCAGCTGGCCGTGGCCAATGAGCACTTGGAGGTGACAGAACTCCTGCTGAAGAAGGACAACCTGGCCCGGATAGGGGATGCCCTACTGCTGGCCATCAGCAAAGGCTACATCCGGATTGTGGAGGCCATCCTGGGCCACCGGGCCTTCGCCGACACCAAGTGGCTGACGGCGAGCCCCAGCCAGGCCGAGATGCACAGCGACTTCTTCGCTTACGACGAGGACGGCACGCGTTTCTCGCACGACATCACCCCCATACTGCTGGCCTCCCACTGCCACGAGTACGAGATCGTGCACATCTTGCTGGGGAAGGGCGCTCGCATCGAGCGGCCACACGACTACTTCTGCAAATGCAATACCTGCTGCTACCACCAGAAGCATGACTCCTTCAGCCACTCGCGTTCTCGCATCAACGCCTACAAGGGTCTGGCCAGTCCGGCTTACCTGTCTCTCTCCAGTGAAGATCCTGTGCTGGCTGCTTTGGAACTTAGCAATGAGCTAGCTGTACTGGCAAACATTGAGAAGGAATTCAAGGTATGTAGTATGATCCAGCTCCAAGCATTATTTACCATTATTCACCCAAACCAATAGAAGTATTGCCCTGTGTTCTTGAAATTGTCCTGGGCTGCAGAAAGGTTTGTCCAATGTAAAAGGCAGTACAGGACCAGTGAGTGGTAAATTTCCAAAAGCATTGATTTTCTGTGAGTAGCTGCTTTCCAGCCATTAATTTAATTCAAAAGCAACTCAATTTTTTACCAAACCTACCATTCCAGTACTGTATGTGTGTTCAACTATTTTTGTGTTACACTCCATTTATTTATTGTGAGATGTAATTAATAAATGTAGAGCATACATGCATACTGTAATCCAAAAAATGCTAATTCTGGGAATACTTTCAGAGTACAGACTAAATTGAGTTTAAAATAGAAAGAAAATCAATCAAATGAAAGAAAGCAATCATTCAGATAATTTAAAAATCATTGGGCTGTTTAAATGAGCATAATCAACTATATGACATTTACTAAAAGATTAATGTGTATGACAAAAATAAGATTGAATTTATTCCAGAGAATGTAATTTTTTTACCAAGAGTAGAGGCATAGAACTAGGAATAGACCAAATGGGAGAGAAGGAGCTGGAAATTTCAACTTGTCAGAGAGCAGTGGTTTGAAATAAAAAAGAATGATAATATTACAGTTGCACGAATAAAGCTCCAAGATGATTTTTTACTTTAACATATACCCTCATTTTACAGAATTAGTGGGTCACAGAGGAGATGTGTCCTGAATATTAAACTGGATTTAAAATTGTTTCCTTGATACTCTAATACAGCTAATTGAATGTTGTATGCATTGTATATTGTGTGAAGGTTTTTTCCGTGCCTCAAGGATAGGAACTGTATGTACATTTTGAGCGGAAAATTCACTGGTCTGTAGTCTGTGACAATATGTGGGCGGGTTTTTTCCCAAATGAATTCATGTTCTTGATGAATGCCTTTTAGAACCTGCTTTGTTTATGTCATTTACTTTTTCAACAAATAAGCCTTTCTGCATCTGTTGGAAACAGTTTAGGTATGACAGGAAAGGACAGCTTAACCTATACTATTGAACCAGGATTTTTTTTCCACCGGGGCAAACAGTGACGGTACTTTGAGTGGGTATTCACACTGGTTATATCTATATTTGTATTTTGATAACTATTACTCACTTAGAAAAAACAGGACTTTTCTAGACTTCCAATTCAGTGTATGTTTGTGAAATTGGTCCCCCGACAAAATCGATTAGCATATATAGCAATAGGGTGGCAGTATAGCATAGTGGTTAAGGAGCAGGACTTGTAACTGAAAGGTTGCCGGTTCAATCCCCGCTGGGACACTGCTGCTGTACCCTTGGGCAAGGTACTTAACCCAAAATTGTCTCAGTAAATATCCTGCTGAATAAATAGATAACATTGTAATGAACGGTAACCTATGTAAGTCGCTTTGGATAAAAGCTTCTGCCAAATGAATAAATGTAAAAATCTAACATTTGTGTTAGAAACTTCACTTGAAGAGATCATTGTACAGTCTTGTAAAGCAGCCCAGTTTTCATAATGGAAATATTCAGTAAATGGTATGCCCCAGAAGCTCACTGCATGTTGGAGGCATGCTTGTTTTATTGACTGAACAGTCTAGCACAGGAAGCTGGGGGCAACAGTACTCTTCTCGGCAAGATATGCATGTCTCCCTTCATAATGATTTACTGCCCATTTGAAATGAAAAACACAGTTGTGGTTTTATTTTTTCCTTCCTTTATTACATGCTTATGTCAGGAATTTACGAGATTTTGCCAGCATCTGTGAATTTTACATGATTTGTGATGTTTGTGACTGCTGTGGAAAAAAACAGAGGGTCATAGGTCACAGTGTGTTCACAGTCCAATGAGACATACAGAACAGAGACAGGGCCTCAGAAACCTAGTAGACCCACAGCTTGAGAGTAGATATTCCCATTTCTTGTCAGTACCTCAGTGCATATATTTTATTGTATATGGTTGCCACCCCCAAGGACAGCTCATATCTGATTCATTGCCTATCGTAACACATTTGTTTTGTATGTTTTTTAAACACAATTTTCATCATTTCAGAATGATTATATGAAACTCTCTATGCAATGCAAAGATTTTGTGGTGGGACTTTTGGACTTGTGTCGGAACACAGAAGAGGTGGAAGCCATTCTGAATGGTGATGTTGACGCAAGTAAGGGCTCTCAGCTGTTGGACGGATCCAGCCGACCCAGCCTTATTCGCTTAAAACTAGCCTTAAAATATGAAATGAAAAAGGTAAGGGTGAACCAATATCATTGCAGTTAAGATGCAGTGGTTTATGACTCAGCAATTAAAACATATGATGGCCCAGGCATAAAACTGCTTAAAGTTTAATTTGCATAGGGACAAGTACACTAATCACTGGATTTTTAACTGGTGTGAGTGAAACAATGTAGAAATATTAACAAAGTTGTCTGTCACTCTAGCAACATATTGTGGTTATTCACATTGTCAGGATTAAATGAGATATTTGAGACTTGCTGAGTTGAGTCTTGTTTTGAACTTGACTGAAAGCATCACAGTGTACTTCTCTTAGCTTTTCTTCCTGTCCTTCCCTCTCCCACACAGTTTGTAGCTCATCCCAACTGTCAGCAACAGCTCCTCTCCATTTGGTACGAGAACCTGTCTGGACTGCGACAGCAAACCACAGCAGTCAAGTTCCTGGTGGTCCTGGGCGTGGCTGTGGGGCTGCCCCTCCTGGCCCTGGTGTACTGGATAGCACCCTGCAGCAAGGTCAGCTTGTCCAGCCCTGCCCCTCTCGAGGAACTGTGATGCATGGCACACTCCAGCCCCTTAGGGCTAGCAACCGTTCTGTCATTCAATAACCGACTACATCTCAACAAGTGATTGTGCTGATTCTCTCTTTGAAGAGACAGATGCATCTTAGCACTCATACTATTTTAAAAAGTGGTAAAATACATTAAAAAACACAAAAAAGAAGTCCTCAATATGCTAAAATAAGCTAAAATATTCTGAAAACATTGTGCTGAAAAAGCACAGCATTGTGGTGTTGTGGCAGTAAATGTACACATTTTTGCATTGGTACTTACAGACCCACACTATATTTTATGTGGTGGACAAATTAGCAATAATTGGTCACATAATGTATATAAATTAGATTCACCACCTTAGAAAAAGAGAAATCTTTTTGACTTCCATTTTCCTTTTGAATTCCATTTTGACAAATACATGATGTATCCTGTTTAATTGTCACTTCTTTGTGACGTGCAATGAACTGAGACCAAATGAATGTTACAGAGGTGACTTCCTGGTGTGGGATCAAATGGGAAAACTGACAACATTTTTACAATGAGTTTTCTCTAGCTAATACATGCAGAGGTAATGTAGAAATAATAAATTATTATGGTCCCAACTAGTCATGTGCATGCTACTCATGATCATTTCAGTGAGAATTTGTACTTGAAAGCTTTTTATGTTTATACTTTTTGGAGTGGCCTTGTGATTTAGATTGACAGCACTACTTTAGGAATTTCATTAAAATTTACACAGGCATAAAATATCATTCCTGTTCAAACAGTGCACAGGATTGCCTTCCAAAGTCCTCTAAATGATGGCAATATTTCTACTGATATGGATTATTTTGTGTTGTATTTCCTCTACTTAGTAATGTGTCGCTTTCCATTACAAGCCTATGCTGGTTATGAACATCAATTATATTGTTCTCAATTTGTCTCTCATCATACACCACTTGTATATCTGTCCGATTATTCTGTCTACTTAAACGTCTGTCTTACTAGGTAAAAATAAATCATATTAAAATACCCTTTATCATGAAACAAAGGATATTCAGTTTTCAACTTGTTAAGATGCATTACTAAATGCTTTGAAAGGTGGCATAACCAGAATGCATCCAGTTATCTGCTCTTGATGTGCTCTTTTTCTTCTAGCTGGGGAAGATAATGCGTGCTCCCTTTATGAAATTCGTGGCCCATGCTGCCTCCTTCACTATTTTTCTTGGCCTGCTTGTCATGAATGCAGCAGACCGTTTCAAGGGCACGACATTGCTACCCAATATGACGACCCATGACCACCCACTGCAGCTGTTTCGCATGAAGACCACCCCCTTCACCTGGATGGAGATGCTCATCATTTCCTGGGTCATAGGTCAGATAACTTGGCCTTACAGAGGTTACAGAGAAAATAATGGGCAAGAGAACCAACGTGTGCCTACTTTTCAGATTAGACAAAACAGCACCTTTTATCTGTTTTGCTGTTGAGTGGAGAGTGTCAAAGTTCTTCCCTAGGACTGTAATCTTCCATGTTAAAAGCTTGGAACTTACTTTAGCCAAATATACCATGATAGCAATGTGTTCCAGACAAAATGAACTGAAAATATTACCATGTTACCACTTTTTTAGAGTGCATCATCTGTACCTTTGTACATCAGGAATTATGTTTCCACTTGGTGGTTTAAAAAACTGGTAATGCAATTTTGATTTGTGGCTTTGTCTTGTTTTTATTTAGAGTGACGGGATACATTGACAGCTTTGACTTTATGATAGCCGTGTAAATGGCAGCACTTTAAGAATGTAATTGAGAAGCATTGGGGAAACTGAAAACCACCTTCAATCCTCTGCCACCATACACCTTTAACACACAAATGCATTAACCTGTGAATTTGTCTGTGACATTCACATAAAACAGATTTACTGCCAATCTCATCTTGTGGTCATGAACTCAGAGGAAGATATGGTGCAATTGTCAAATATCTTTCTATATCTAGGTTATATTCTAGGTTTGGGGTTTTGAAGAGCAAAATCAGGTCAATAATGAAGCCCAGCAACGTGAACATAATGGAACTTTATGCAACAGTTAAAACATGTAATACCTTCAAAGTTTTAGTATGTGTGCTCCCATCAAAATGCACAGTCATTATCAATGATATCAATAACATTTACTCAGTAAGATCCTATAGTCAGTAAGATCATAGAGTCTCACATTTTGAATAATATAGTGTAACAGAAACAGATTTGTAAAGGTCTCAAAGTGACACCTGTAGGCAAATTGACAGTGTTTGTGTGGTAGATATTTGAAATTTAAAACAATTGCAATAAATCTGTGAAAAAAATTACAAAAGCTTTTAAAATAAGCTTGTTTTCATAATATCTATACAAGAAGTAATGTGTTTTCATAAGAATTAACATTATTGCAGAATAGAGCTGCTTGCTTCAAATAGCATAGTGGGCAGCCTTTAATTTTTGGCTGCCCAGTTTTTTGATGTATCTCTGTATAGAATAAAAGAGGCTTGTTAGTTATTTCATAAATTTTTATGGCTATTTTACAAACATTCAATATGATCCATTGTTTTCTTCCTATCCATGAGATTGTTATGGCAGAAGCTATAGCTGTCTCTCTCTGTCTCTCTCGTCACTTGCCTCTCAGTTGAAGTGAAATTCCCACATTGTCCCTCACTGGGGCATTCCCAGTAATGTGTCAATAGACCATATTAACATTATGTGAACATTTTATTTAACGTAAATTAGTTCTGATGGATGAAATGCTAATGAATAAAATGGCTGCATCTTTCTTTATTTCCGTATTCAATGTGATAACGTTTCATTTATTGTTGGCAAGAATGATTTTTGCCTAGCTTGAGGCCAAGTTTTGGGTGCTTTGATATGATTTGTAATAAAAGCAGTGATATTAGTCAGTCACTTGGCTTACCACCCAAATCATTATTATTATTATTTACCAGGAAGTTCTGTTTAGATGAGGAAACCTCTTTTGCAAGGGAGACCTGAAAAAACATGGAAAAAAAAAAAACTTTTTCATATATTTTTTTTTTTTTAAAGGCATGATCTGGGCAGAATGCAAGGAGATCTGGTCTGAGGGTCCTCGAGAGTACATGCTGGAACCCTGGAACCTGCTGGACTTTGGAATGCTGGCAATATTTGTGACATCCTTCATTGCAAGATTCATGGCCTTCTGGCATGCCTACTTAGCACAGAGCTATGTGGACAAGCACTACACTGACTTATCGAACATAACTCTGCCCTTTGAGATAGAATACTACCGGCTGGGTGAGTATGACAAGGCAAATATAATAAAATTGACAGAGATATGCAGAAATGCATTCCAGCTAAATGCACAAACAGTACCAACTGTCTCCTGACCCTACAATCTGTCAGTGTTATAACATTTTCAGATTAATATTAAATGATGGAAAGAGAGGTAAAATTGCTCCTATTGAACAATCAGCTATGGCTAGACTTCTTTGAAAGTTATTGCAAGTCTGGTTAATGTGAATCTGATTAAAGTCAACTAAATCCAAGATGATAAAATTGGTTTTTGACCGGAGAAATTACGTCAGGAAAAAGGAAAGTGATGCTCTTGTACTTTTCCTTCCAAGCCCGTAGTGGTTGTAGTGTAGTTTCAGCATGTGTGTTCTCATCACTTTTAAAAATAACAGTATTCAATGAAAGTATGTTAAAGCTAGTGACCTCTAACATGTAAGATTCTACCCAGGATAATTACTTCAGTTTTACACCATCAGTCCATAAATGTCATTTTCATTTATACACCATGGTTGCAGCTACTGCACCTCAAGGTTGCTCCACACATTATTGATGAATCTGTCCTGTGGAGGGATAAAATCTACTGTGCAATTACCCAGACAGAAAAGTCCAGTGACTGCATGCTGGAACATAGTGGAGTCTATTAGAGGCAATTGCCTGAAGCTTCAGCAAGATTTGTTGTTTAATTTGGATTTTAGACCTGTTTGCAAAATGGAAATGAATGGTTTCTGTCCTCCTGCTGCAGCCCGCATCAAGTGGCTACCTTCCGACCCTCAGCTTATATCGGAAGGCCTTTATGCCATTGCTGTCGTTCTGAGTTTCTCCCGCATTGCGTACATCCTCCCTGCCAACGAGAGCTTCGGGCCCCTGCAGATTTCGCTAGGGAGGACAGTGAAAGATATCTTCAAGTTCATGGTGATTTTCATCATGGTTTTTGTTGCCTTCATGATCGGAATGTTTAACCTCTACTCCTACTACCTGGGAGCCAAGCAGAATGATGCCTTTACAACGTGAGTTTATTGTACTAACATTCTACCAATAGATCATGTATTTATTAATGTAATAATAGATCATGGTCATTGAACTGGGCTGGTATAAGACCAGCAGAGCCTTAGATATCAGTACTGCAGGAATATGCATACCTGTATAATCATTTAATCTGAGCAATGAGCATTACCATAAAAGCTTGACATCTCACCAAAATGCCAAAATATTGCTTATCTCAACCACATTCCAAATGGCATTTTTCCCCATATTCTAAGTTTAAAGCATGGTGTCTGCTCAGTAATTCTGAATTGTAATCAATATGAAATGAATGATATTTGTAGCATTTAAAATCTGCAAAGACATAACCAGTGTTCCTCTGCTGTTGAGCCTACTGTAGAGAAGCTGGCTGACACTTCTCTCATAAATGAATAGAAAAGAACAAAAGGTTAAAACAATTTATTTTAAAATCAACAAACAAAACAAAGGAAACCAGCCTATGCACCAACAGCAGGGACACAACAAGCCTTCCCCTGCTCCCCAGCCACACCTGTATTTAATCAGGCTTCCATTAGTGGGGTGTGGCTCGTTACCCAATAGGCTGGTACCCCACACAAATTAACACAAGTGCACACAATTAACAAATGATTGCCACAATTAACAATTAGTCTCTAGGGAGAGGTGGTGAAGGCTCTCCTTCACACCTACCAATATCATGAGTTATATACTAATGCTTTAGAGTGTTTTTATGTTCTGTAAAAATAAACCATATTACATACTGAGATATTCTTGTTATAATATTGTAAAATATGCTCAGAAAATTAAATAGCAACCTGTGCTGAAAGCACAGAATGGTACTAAATAGTAATCTGTGGCCCAGATTGAATTTAACTGTTGTGCACTTTGTGTTATACATTGACAGCACAGTAAACAAATAAAGACAGAGTTCAATTGATATTTTTAGACCCTTTTTAGCATTTGTTACTATATGACTGTGGAAGAGCTGGTCAACACTTTTCACAAAAAAATGAAAACAAGAAGCAAAAGTATTTAAGAACTGTATTTAACAAGCCTGATTGGACAGGTGAGGCTCATTAATGGCTGGCTTACGCAGACAATTACAAACCGAGAAGTAAAAATTAAACAATTAACTGGTTAGCTACTAGCAATTAGTAATTTGAAAGACAGAGATGCTTCAGAGTTTTAACAATTAAACAATTAAAAAGCTCACAATTAAACCATTCACAGTTTTGGGGACAGGTGAAGGTTCTCCTTCACAATGACCCATACATTTTTGTCTGCCTCAATGAAAAAGAAAAGAAATTTGCATTTAGTATAGTACAATGATTTTGAACAAGGATGTTAAATGTTCCATTTCAAATCCCCTCCAACCCCGTCAAGTGATGTTGAGACATATAGCCCTACACTTACCTGATGCACATTAATACATTTTATAAGCCTGCTTGTCAGTAGTGAGATAATTGCAGATATTTGCAACATTAAAAAGTAAAATAAAATCTTGGAGAACTAAAAAAAACTTTACTGCAAATGCATTTGAGGGCAATTACAGCAGTTGATAGACCTAGCTACTGTGGAAGTACAAAAAAATGTTTTGTGTTGCATGATGCTCTCAAGCAAATTTCAGAAGACCAAAATACACTTGTTGCTGGTAGCCTTCTCCCAAAATTATGGCTTTTCCTATCAGACTAGAACTTATAACTGCAGAAAAAAATAGGAAAATTATTTTCTCTGTAAAGTGGACCCTACAAATTCAGCATGAAAGGTTACCGTTGTTAA
The DNA here is from genome assembly GCA_019176425.1 of Megalops atlanticus. Taxonomy (NCBI): domain Eukaryota; kingdom Metazoa; phylum Chordata; class Actinopteri; order Elopiformes; family Megalopidae; genus Megalops; species Megalops atlanticus. The sequence goes on along the minus strand of CM032883.1, from coordinate 27,739,243 downwards.
CATCTTTACTTCTGTGAATGAACTGCATCTGTCCTTGAAGTGGGGGGTATTTAGGCCAATGTTAATCAATGGCATGATTGATCCTTTTACCAGCAACCACTCATGGCCCAAGCTGCACTTACTTGCAAAATTTATTTGAGTAACAGACTAACATCACATTTTTCCAGTAAAGGGAGACCACTTAACTTTAGTGCACTATTTTAAGAAAAACTTGTTATACTCAGAAAAAAGAGATGGGTTTCTGTCCATTAGAGGTGTAGTTTGTGGAAGACAGTGCAAACCCAAATCCCAGTATTTCAGAAGATAGAGATTTGAGCCTCTGCATTTTTATTGGAATTGTTCACATATTCAAATTTGGTGACATCAAATAAGGTTCTCACTGTTCCTTTTGTCTTTTATGGTGTTATGACTATTACCAATTGATGTTTTTGACTCTGCTGGTGCACTGTAATGTACTTTACATGTCAGAGTGAAATCCTCGTTTCATGGTTGTGGTTGGTTTGTTTTTACTACAACTGAATTTAATCCTTTACTAAAGCATGTACATGTTAATTATTGGTCAGCATTTCTGTTTGTATACATTGCTGTATATTTAATAGCATTTCTCTTTTCTTCATTTTCTACTTCCAGAGTTGAAGAAAGCTTTAAGACATTATTCTGGGCGATATTCGGGCTGTCGGAAGTGAAGTCTGTTGTTATAAATAACGGACATAAGTTCATTGAAAACATTGGCTATGTCCTGTATGGTGTTTACAATGTCACCGTGGTCATTGTGCTGCTAAACATGCTCATAGCCATGATAAATAACTCCTTCCAGGAAATTGAGGTAACTCAGAGCGGGTTCAGCAAAACAGCTCATTCCATCTAATGAAACATCTAATGTACAGCTATTTAAAGGCCTGATTCAGTCCCTTTCTTTTGCAATTCATCTTAAAATTTGCACACTGAATTAAAATGCTCTGTTTATGTAATTTGTACAAAGAAGTGAAAAAAATCAGTCGCCAGGAAACTAATAAAGTTGTGTATTCTACAAAAAGAATAAGATAGCATCAAGAATTTTCAGTTAAAATAGGACTGAATCATGCTTGAAACCAAACATGTATTTGGAGACTGAAAACAAATTGTCTGTTCAAGAGGACTGTTAGATTGTTGAAGAAGGATCACTCAGTGCTATTTATGAGGTGCTTTTCATTAATTTTTGTGATCTGCAAAACTCTGAAAGCTGTAGGATGTGCAGTATTTGGCTAACATACTGCTGTTTGCAGCCAAATTGAAATGTACATAACACCACATAGAGTGCTGTTCACCAAATCAGGCCTCTTTAACTTATTCTACATAATTACACTGTTTCATAAGCAGCTGGTTCAGGAAATTAGCCAATTCTTCAAGGTATGCAGAGAAGATACAAAAAAATTAGGTATAATGTGTAAACTAAATATAAATGTGCCTGCATATTTTACAGCATGGCAGACTGCACTTTCCTGTTCCCTGAGGACAGTGATGTCTGATTGCATGTTATTTTAGCGTGATGGTTTAGTTCAGCAGTCCATTGTGCTGTCTTAGCTGCACCGTGGTCGGTTGAAAAAGCTCATCTGTTCTGTTGTCCAGAATCACTGCAGTCATCTTAATTATGCTTTTACCAATAGTCTCATCTGCTTATTTTCAGTCCTTCAAAACCAGTGCAATTACATCAGAACCAGACTTTTTAAAATGGAAAATTAGAAAAGGTAATTTGAAGTTGTATACAATTGGAGAGACACCATGAGGGTATGCCAGTGGCTTTGCCCAGGTGCAGCATAATTTCCCCCTAATTTCCCTTTAGCCTCAAAGCATTTATTCCAGTTTAAATGCACTTTCGTCAGTGACATCCAGCTATAAATATTGGCTTATTTTTCCGATTTCATCTTACCCCTTCTATATCATCTCCAGCATCATTTACCAAATTTCCAATGGAGAAAAGTCCATGTGTATGAGTCTGTATGTTAGGATCATGAGAAAAAGAGCACAAGGGAACAGTTTTCCTGCAGATACTATATTATGCCTAATTTTTCAGTTTTTTTTCCTGTTGTCCAGGTAAGAATTTATGTTGCCATCCTTCAATGATTATCTTCAATATATTAAAATATATAAAATGAAGTTTGCTTCTGTTTTAAGTAATAAAAAACTGCTATCTGAGTGGGACTATTACATTTTCGATCCACCCTCATATACCCTTGGTTTGTCTGGATCTGTAGATGCATCCATTTCTGAAGACAGAATGTAATTGTTGAAATTATACAGATGTTTTGTACAAGCTGCATGTCTGAGTAATGTACACTAATACTTTTAGGATGTGCCACACATGCTCCAGTCCATGGTATACATGTTTCCTGTATATGCAAAGTAGGGACAGTCCTGTCCAGGCTTCTCTCCCTCATGTCACCTCTCTTTCTGAGAACAGGACGATGCTGATGTGGAGTGGAAGTTTGCCAGAGCTAAACTTTGGTTCTCCTACTTTGAGGAGGGCAGGACACTGCCTGTCCCTTTCAACCTTGTCCCCAGCCCCAAATCTGTGGTCAGCATGGTGTTGTGGCTCAGAGACCTTGTGCTGTTTCCTGTGCGTAGGCAAAGTGGGGACCAGAAGGGGGACATGGAGCTGAATGAGGTGGGTGGTTCCCCCCCAACACCCATCTGCACTCTTCTTTCATTACAGCCTAATGCCCCATAAATTGCTTTGCATTCATTTATGTTTACATTCAGTCACTTGGCATAACCAGAGTTACAAAAGTACCTTTGTTTTGTACATACAGTAGAATGATAGACCACATGTAAACATGTGCCAGGCTGTCACCCAGTACTTTAATAATACAGAATACAGTGTTGTACAGAATACAGAAGTGTTAGAATAAAAAAAAATCAACAAATGAATAAATACCCAACAGCACTACACAAGATCAGGAATTAATTAAGTGTTATGATTTTAAAGGGCTTTTATTATGTCTGCAGTCTCGAAACTCACCTGTTAAATTTACAGCACCTTACCATCACATTCTAAATGGCAGGTTGCTGGTAGTGAAGTTTTCATGAGGAAAATAGGAGGATGACAAATTTGGTGAAGGAGGCCCTCAAGTGGTGTGATGGAGTAGTGCAGCATAAGAATGAAAAAGATGGACAGAGGAAACTGAACTTTAGTAGTTTTTTGTCTGTGTAACGTACTGTTTATAGTAGGTTCAGTGAATTCTCCTGTTTGTGTTTATTGGTACAATAAGTAGTTTCCTGTAGCTCTGAGAGCCTGAATTGTAATGGAAAAACTAGGCCTGAGCTAGAAAAAATATTATGCACACTTGATGGTGATCTTGGAGACATGGCTTTCCTTGTACTTTCTCACTGCAGAATTTGAGTCACATTTTAGTAGAAATTTAGCAAAGTTACTTTTTGTTAACATCCTGCTTCCTTGAATAAATAAAGTATGTGTAGTATTTCATTTCCATTGATCTTAGGTATATTATATTATGTTTATTCCTGAAATAAGATTTGTCATATTAATATTCCTTGTGTATTAAGTGTGGGACTTCTGTGTGTAATTTCAGCTGGGACAAAGCAAGGATTCAAGTGGAGGAAGTTCACCGTGTCCAAGTCGTTATCAGGCAAAACTAATATTCCTCCACTTACTGGAGCATATTATAGGAAATATTCAATAAAATATAGTTGTTAAGAGGTTTAGTCATCCAAATTAGGGTACTGTACTTTTCATTGTTTTATCATAATTCTTGTTTATTATATGCTTAATTTTGTGGTACTTCTGTTAATCCAGTGCTTGTTTACTTCTGAAGCGCCTGTGTATTGTATATAATAACAGTGTAAAAAGTTCTCTGCAATGCTTTTTGTTTTATAGAAAGTAATGAAGCGTTTAATCAAGAGATACATCCTTAAAGCACAAACTGATAAAGAAAGTGATGAAGTGAATGAAGGTAAGGATGAAATTAGACCAAAACAGACCATGTACCACCTTCCGTTCTTAGTAAAAGTAACGCGTTTGCAATGTTATCAATTAAAACCTTAAACAGATATGTTCCTACACACACATATATACACAACCACATATACGCAAACACACACAAACACACACACACACACAAACAAACACACACACACATGCACACACACAGCCTTTCTCTGCTGCTGTAGTCTGAGAATTTATTTACCTAGCAAAACGTCTGTCATGAAGCCGTTCGTTCGTACTTTCCTTTGCACAGGTGAGCTGAAGGAAATCAAACAGGACATTTCCAGTTTACGCTATGAGCTCCTAGAGGACAAATCCACCAACATGGAGGAACTTGCAGAGCTGATCAGGCGACTGGGAGAGAAACTGTCCCTGGAGCCCAAGCACCAATGACTCCTAGCAGAGTACAGGATGTTCAACTCAACAGGAAACCTGTCAGGACGTAGAAAAAGACACCTGAACTGTATGCTTATGCCAGATTTCTCATACTTTCAATTATCAAGCTCCATGTCTTATCTGTGGTGTATCATTTTTGTACATTTGAGATAGAAACATTTGTGATACAACCCAGGCACAGGGGTCACTCAAAAATGGCCCCATGAAAGCCAAGACAGTCACTTTCATAGAACTTAGTTTCAGGTTTAGACCACAGGGAAGTTAGGGCAACAGGGTAACAGTTAAGATGAAAAAAAAATTTTTTTTTGTTTTTTTGTTATGTTGTTTTATCCCTTAAGAATGAAAAGCCATATTGTTTTACAGTGATTGTTGTATGTATGTATGATGTATAGTATGAACATGTCAGAGCATTCAGCAGAATCATTTGGTGTGGACTTGACATTCTAATGCCAAAATATCAGATCAGTTACATTTTGTCTAAAGCCTGATGTTCCTTACACTAATACATTGTACAGGGCATTACAGTTTCTGGTTATTACCAGAGGAATTGGCCCAAGAAATTGTTATGGTCCTCACTAAATTACTGATTGGTTCACTCACTCCCTCACTAAGTGAAAAGCTCCTAAGCCAGTGAAAGACAGAAACAACATCATACCACTAGAGGGCAAGCCAGCAAAAGTCTCCAAAGTAGTTGCAGTCAGAAAGACAACTCATTAAAAGACTGTAGTAGATACATGTAAAACAATTTATGAAGTGATTTAATGGAAAGATTTCACCTATGTCCAGTCAACTATTATGGCAGAAAAATACATTGAATTTTCTCTTTTGCAACTTCACACAGAATATTTTAATGAAATGTTGTGACATATATTCTGAATAAACTCATACTGTGAGTACTTTTGAAGAATTCCAATATCACTTTGTACAGTATGGATTTATGTAATCTATAAAGGAGTTCTGCTTACATTATGTGTTGTTGCAGCTTCTCTGTTGTTAACTTTGGAAAAAGGAAAATATCATAAAATGCCCTGCCTTAAATATCAACAACCATGTTTGTGTTATTAAAATACATTTTGACAAGATATAAATTTAAGGTTGGTTTACTGTAATGCAGGTGCATTTGAGTTGTCATAAATCACACGCATACAGTACATTATATCAGTGATCTGTTACCTCACTTACTAAACAAACATGCTGACAGTGGTTGACACTTTAACAGTGTGTAAATGCTATAGAAACATCAGACAAATATGACAGAAACATGCACATTAGCAAATGACACAACCATCCTGTGAAGTTTTTACTGATGCAAGAACATATTAGTGTAACATATTGCCTAGGATGTAGGATGCCATTCATTTTCACATTTCAATATGACTGAGGAAATTCCCACCGGGATACAACAGCCACAATGACAAAGAAAATTCACAGCCATTATCTGTCCCCTTATATAAAGGTTAGAATATAAAGGTTAGAATGTCTTTCATTTTCAGACTGTACTTCAGCTGAAAGAAAAGCAAATGACTGAAAAAATGATTACTGATTGTGTTGCAGCTGTCCCCCAAAAAAGCAACAGAATACCAGTGCTACCGCTGTTCAACTGGAGACACCGTTGAGACATTGAAAAATTTCCATCTTAAAACAAATAAAATAATTTGTCTGCTTTTATCCTGCTCATTCATTTGTTAAACTCAGCAGCCAAGGCATTGTCATACTGAACTAAATTATAGAGCTTTGTGTGCAGTTTGTATATTTTGTGACTGTTTTAAAAGGGCACCGAATCCTGCCCTGTTTGTCTGCATCCTTGAACACAGCACAGTGTTCCCTCACCTGCTGCTCTGCAGAGTGAATATCTACCATAATAAGCAAAGATGATGCTCAGAGGAACAGTGTGACCTCTCAGGCGGGCTGTTGGCCTAGCAACCCCCCTGTGCTGCCCCTCTCTGGGGCCCTGATAGAAACCAGCAGCCCATAATTAAGAGTGAAGTCTGTGTCACCTAGCAACCTGTACTACAAAAGACTAAGCCATGTAGGTGTGCTGATCTTGAATGTAGTTTAGTGTGATGCAGTTATAACTACCTGTGTTATATATAGACAGCAGCAACACTACTTACCTGATTACTGTTAGACCCACAGATGTTTTGTCATTTGAAACTATGTCATATGTGGCATTCAGTTATTACAGACCTAGCATGAGGTTTATGTGCTACCCATTCCTGCAGTGTACTTGAATGTACACAACAGCATTGCATACTTTGAGGCACAGGGGAGCATGTTGTAGGATGACATGAAATGTAAGTCACTGCATTTTGTGCGTTTGATTTGAGGACCTTCCCCAGCAAATGGAAAGCCTTACAATGCCATCCTGAAGCCTGGTTGTCAAGGTGACCAAAAATAGTGTTCAAAGATGTAGTAGATGAGGAAAATAAAATTGGTCATCTTGACACTCCTTGTGCAATTTCCAGCTTTCAAAAAGGAGTAATGGGATTTGAATGAGGTTTTAAGAAAAAAATGTTTATATACTTGAATTGATGCAGATTTTAAACCAAGTACACAAGGAATTTTCCCAATGTACATTTTGAAATATATTCCTCTGAAATTCATTTTTATATTGGGCCTCTTATGAGAAACACAATGTAACCCAACATTCCTACAGCGTAATTAGATCAGATTCAAGAGCAAAAAGAGACTTTCTGGTGATGATATTGTCAAGAAAGGAGCTAACATCTCACTAATTTCATCAGTCACCCCTTTTTAAGGGCCTGTTCATACTGTCAGAAGACAGCAAATAAAAATATTCACTACAGTCTGCATGTCATAAATAGGTCATAAACTGCTGCATTGTAAACTTGCATTCAATGTGCATACTACCACAACTGAAGCAAACATTTGGTAAATTGATCTAGAGTAGAAAAAAAATCATTGCATTTTGCATCAAAACTGGTGGCTACAGAGGCTCCTGAATATCCCAATGTTCAAGGCAGTCCCTTTGAATGCAAGCTGAGCTCTACAACCTGGGTGTGGTCCTGGTCGTGCCATAAGCTGTTGCTGACCAGGAGCTGACCAGAAGCCAACAAACTAGCTTCATTCTGCCCACTGTCTGCCACTGTAAAGCTGCACATGAAACATCTTCCTCCAGCTTGCGTCTGTGCTAACTTAAATTCTGGACTGGTGTGAAAAGACAGCAGTGCCAGGCATCATGTGCTTCAGAGGAGAGCATGTGTTGGGCTGTGCTCTCCTGTATTGTTAGCAGAGGTTGTAGATATGAGCGGTATCTCTGGCCATTCCAAATTTGGAGAGAAATGGGCAAAAGCAGCTGGCATTCCAAATTTAAAAAAAGACTAGTGGCTACAGAATGGTTTGAAATTGAATATTGTCAAGAATAGCCATAAGCAAGAAAAATATTGCACATATACTGTGGCAATATTTTCAGGGACTTATGAAGAGCATCAATCACAAATACAAAATTTGTGTTACAGGCCAACACAAGTTTTGTATAAAACACAAAACTTGTGTTAGGCTGTAAGAAAGACTTCACAGAAGAGAGGTCAGTTAATTTCCTGAATATTTTTTTCATTCTGATCCATTAAAATTCTGTCTCACACTGTGGTCTTTTGTCGGAAAGGTGGTGCATACAGCATGGTTGAAAATAAGTCCCAAAACAAATCCCAAACCACCAGCTCAGTGCAGTACAACAAAACCATAGATAGTCAGAGTTGCGCTCAAGTAAGCACTCTGCACATGCTCAGTGCTGCTTCTCAACAATTTCATGAAACAGTGGGATTCTGAGGTTTCATATCCCTCTTTTAGTGATGCAGTCTGTTTTGTCCTTCGATGAGCTGAAGGAACAAGGACACATGGGAAAGACTGTGAAGATAACATGGTTACAGAATGTCATCTGCTAGACTACCTTGAATTTCGAGGAGATGGACCACATGGCACTACAACCTTCATGGGACTTTGTAAAGGTCAGCTCCACACGGATTTTCTTTTCATCAAAACCAAAAATATTTTGAGAAGGCTTTTAAAGAATCCTTATTGCCTTCTGCCAACGGAATGGTAAATTTATGTTGCTCTTGGACACAGAAAACTTTGCATAACAAATGCAGAGTCAACTTCATATCACTAAAATGATGAAAGCGTGAATACGAAAAAAAAAAAAAAGAATAGGAATGGGAATCAGGACAGAAACCTCTGTGTTTTTGAGGGCATGCTTCTGAAACTAGTGATGTTCTTGCTGATTTCTATTAGACATAAACTGCTTCATGGACTCCGTCTTGGTATTTGTGCCAGTTGATCTCAAATCTCGTCATATTGAGCGTTTCGGTTCATTTGGTTAAACAACCTTTTTTATGAAAAGTTCAGAACTCAGCTTTTTTGTGCAACTGTTTATGTTTGAAATGGTAAAACTCAGTTTTCCTCTATAGTTTCATTAATGATATTTTTGTTTCAACGAAAACGCACAAGTACCCCACAAGTTGAACATTAATGCAGCACGGAGAATAACACAGTGGTAGAATAATATGTCTCGTTTTGGTGCGAAGTGCAAATATTCTGCTTGTCTGAAGAATGGCACACTCGCAAAACTGCTCTCTGCGTTCGGTGGATTCAAATGGTCTCAGTAGGGATATTGAAGGAAAGGAGACGGCAGTGACATCGATGTCAGAACCGTCCACTTCCAACGCCAACTCCAAAAAAAGAACCAGTGGTCTGACTGAAGTTTGCACTGACTGCAGTTATAGTTACATGGAAGGATATTGCCAAGGAGTCGATTCAAATAACACACACTCCTTATACACAGACTCCTGCGTGTCTACTACCTTGCGTAATTTTGGAAATGTGGACACTCTGTGCAGTGCACCTGGCTCAGCTAGTTACAGTGCTGATTGGAAAGATCTCTCCATTTTTGAAAACGCAGTGACAATCCATAACAGTTGCGAAAATGAGGAAAAAGAGCCCAACCTCGACAGTTTGATGTGGACTGCGCTAGTGAAAAACAACGCAGAACACGAGCAATCTCTAGCCGCTGCGTCAAAAGAAAGTTTGCGAAGTTCGAGCGGAACGTCCATTGCAGTCATTGGAATCAGGAAAGGTATTAAAGATGAGCAGGAGCCGAAGGAGATAATGGAAATACAGTCTTCCGACATTGATCTCGCAGTCAATACATTACCTTTGAACCCCTGCTACGAGACTGGGAGGACACAGGCACTCGGACTCGAAGACTCCGTGACGCTCCTCCATTATTCAGTTGATCGGCGGCTACTTTTAGACAATAAAAGCAATTTTGCGAATTCAGCTAGTATCAATCCATTGCACCCCATTCCTCAAATCAGGTCGGATCAACGTAGTTTGCCGTGCCTTGCCAGTGAAGGGATCCCAAATACAGATCTGATTGGGTGTGGACAACAGTCGCCTCAAAATGTGCTTATGTGCAAGAATGACTTGTCCAGATTGTCAGTTCCAACCTCATTCTCAGACTGTCACATTTGGTGCCAGTCGACAGGTCTGCCAGAGAACCAGCATTTGCAGGCTGGGTATCTGTCTCCGGTCGGAATCCACAATACTTACACGATGCACCGTACTAATATTGGGTAAGATTGCTACCAAGGGCGTCAGTTGCTAATTGACACAGACTTAATGATAATAATACCTCTCGTTTTCAGTTAATATACCATATACACCTTTAGTCACAAAAAAGTAAAGATAAGAATGTTGTTAAAGAATGCATATTATTTTGCATTGCATTTAGTGTGTGCATAGTTCTTTAGGCTGTTTGACTTTACAGTCATGTCGATTTATTAAGTGTTAACGGTCGACCCTTGTCAGCAAAGACTATGGGAAATGTAATGACACTGGAGGTCCTAGAAAATAGAAAAACTAAAATAAAAGCAAAATGTTTATTCTTGACAGTGTGATTCAGTGAATAGAATTTTATTTTTATAAGGAAAACCTGAGGAACGAGTAAACCTGAATATGTTTGTGCAACTAGGGTGTTCTCCCAGAAAGTTTGCACTATCTGTGGGGATGAAGCTTCAGGGTATCACTATGGTGTCCTCACCTGTGGCAGTTGCAAGGTCTTCTTCAAGCGAGCCATAGAAGGTGAGCAAACCTGACTACATGCCTCAGAGCCACATGTAATAATCAGTGCACTCACACTGACACAGAATGTATTTCACCATTGTGACCATGAACTCAAGCAAGCCAGAAGGGCACACCTTAATCATTTATTCCTTGTGATTGACATGGATGATGATAAGGGTAGGGATGCAAAAAAAAGTTTCTCTTTCACATCGACAGTCACAGTTAAAATCAAAACTAACACTGCTGTAAGACAGACAAAAAAGGGAAGGTGTTTGAGGCTGTTATTTAAGTATCACAAAAGTGAACAAAAGCATTAACCTTCAAGAGGAAAGTCTGTGTGCAAATTACTAGGCAGTGATTACAGATCGGGTAAATTGTCTCCAAATAAGCTTCAGCATTTTAAAGGTCAGTAGCTGTCACATTTAAGAAGAAACATAGTGTCTCTTTTTCCTGTCTGATTGTATGTTATCTAGCAAAGGCAGATATATAGAAGCCTCTATGTCTGACCGTGTCCATGTCATCCTGTACTGAAATCTATTTTAGCACACGTAACAAAAGATGCTTTCTTGTCAAGTGGTAGAGCAGGTCCCTGTCCTGAATAAATGCAGTCATTGACATCTTTGTAACTGTTATTTCTGCCTTACTATTTCTGCCTTTTTTCTGTAAGACCAATATTCAGAATATAGAGGCTATGTGTTCATTGACATTACTCTTTTTCCGGAACAGGACACCCTAACTACCTGTGTGCAGGAAGAAATGACTGCATTGTCGATAAAATTCGCAGGAAGAATTGCCCAGCATGCCGACTCAGAAAGTGCTACCAAGCTGGGATGATCCTTGGAGGTACCTTATTTTGTTGGGGAGGCAAGACTGTATTAAGGCATTTCATGGCGATCTTCCTTCAAGTTTAATGCATGAAACTAAAAAGGCTCTAGACCTTTATTTATTTCAATGGTATCTCACATTAAGTTCAAGAACAGTTTTAAAATATGAAGTTTCAGAAGAGCAGTACAAGTATAGAAGCTACTTCCCTTGAGGGATGAAACTACTGAGTAATGTTGAACTAAACCATAAAAAGAGAATTCTGTTCAGAAGTTGCAATTTGAGTTCTATGATATTTATCAAGTGCTTACACGCACGATTGAGGTTTCCAAGAAAGACATCTAACCCTCCCCTTCCACTGGATGAAACAAAGCAGCCTTACTATCAGCCGAAGCTTTTTAACAGACAGAAATAAAAAAAATACAAAACCCTGCCAAATATATCACTTTTCCATGGATAGATCTATGACTACTTTAAGAAAAGTCCATGTTACAAAGTCAAACAATCCATGTGAACCATTGTTATGGCTGCTGAAAAGAGTCAATGAGTGCATTTATGTAGATTTAATGCTGTCTTCAGGTTACAGTGCTCTCTGATATTTATTTTTTCAAATTTTAATCTTCTAGATTATCAATGGTCACAAGCACTAAATCCAGATGGTAATGTTGGAACACAAATTTAATGTGCACGCATAACTTGTCAGGCTTGTCCTATCCAATGAAAATGCTTTGTCAAATATGTCTGTTGTGCAAGGTCGGAAGCTGAAGAAGTCTAGGGCGTGGAAGTCCACGGGTCTGACCCAGACTCTCACTGTCCAATCCCTGCCGGGCCAGTCCTATGACAGCCAGGCTCTACTGTCCTTCCCCAGCATGCCCAGGGTCCGAGAGCTGCAGTTCTCTCCACAGATAATCACAATTCTGGAGAATATTGAGCCGGAGGTGGTGTACTCTGGGTATGATAACTCCCAGCCTGAGAGTCCCCATGTGTTGCTCAACAGTCTCAACCGCCTCTGTGAGAGGCAGCTGCTCTGGATCATCAGGTGGTCCAAGTCCCTTCCAGGTAACAGCAAGCATCCAGTTATGATCAACCAAAGCGCAGTGGCTTGCTGGGTCTCCTGTCATCATAAGTGAAGATAGTGATCCACAGCTTTGTTTAGTTTTTAGTCTAATTCTGTGGTCATTACTGTATGTGAACAGATAATCCAAGAGGTGATGAGTTGACCATGTGACATCTGAGACTTAATTGTTGTGGTGAAATTAGTGAATGCCCTCAGGTAGAGGTGCCATTACGGACATACAAATAGGACACGTGTTTGTAGTGGATTTTGTTTACACTGCACATAAAAAAGGAAAAAAGGGGAGATCAAGAAAGTCACAATCCACAAAGGTTCACACACCTGTGAAGTGTTTTCACTGATAATCTCTGCTGTATGCTGAAAAGGCCAATTTTTTATATTTTCTCTATGTAATCCAAGTTATTAGAACCAAAATGACAAGACCTTTATGAAGTATTAATAATGTCTGGGTGGTATTTTGCATTGATACACCTTTGGAATTAAAAAGTGGTCATTAAAATGTTGTACACAAAACACAGTCACTGTAATGGATCCCTTAGCTGAATAATAATAGAATATTGTTTTGCGTGTATTTGCCAAACAAATGGGTAAGATTAGTGCAACCATACTGGATGCAGCACAAAGAAAACACACAAAAGGAGAAAACGTATAGAAAAAATAGTAAATAATTAAACAAAACCACACAAACCCAGAACCACAAACTACTCTGTTCAAGCCCACACTCTCCACCCACACACCTGTATTTAATAGCAGGCTAACTGATTGGAACAGGTGAAGTTCATTAACCCAATGGCTGACCTCACATCCAACATTAAACACAAATTGACAATTAAACAAATACCATTAAACCATTTGCAATGGAGCTGATAGAATGAGCTCTGACAGGGGTAAGTTGCAAATAGAAAACAAGGATCCTTAATTATTACTGACACTTTTCCACATCAGCAGTTTTTGGGGAAAGACTCTCGTTCACAATTAATGAAGTTAGTAAGTCATTTACTAATTACTTTATTGTTTTGTTCCCAAAAGGATTTCGCAGTTTACATATCAATGACCAAATGACTCTCATCCAGCACTCCATGATGAGTTTGATGGTGTTTTCTTTGGGTTGGAGGTCATTTCAGAATGTGACCAGGGATTACTTGTATTTTGCGCCTGATCTCATTCTCAGTGAGTAAGTACTCAGCCATGTGCATTCTGACATATTTAAGTTTCAGTGTTAATGTCTAATCTCACTATTCATGGAATCTTACAAATTAATTTTAAACTATGCAAATAAGCTGCATTATGATTATTTCCAGGGAGTGCATGAGGAGATCTCCCATTTATGACTTGTGCCTGGCAATGCAAATGATACCCCAAGAATTTGCCAGTCTTCAAGTGACCAGGGAAGAGTTTTTGTGCATGAAGGCCTTAATGTTGCTCAGCACTGGTAGGTCTAATGCAGTTGTTCTCAAAGTGCGGTCTCCGGACCCCTCGGGGTCTCTGACCCATAGCCAGGGGGTCCGGGAAATAATTTGTTATAATATATATAAATTTTAGTAGCACAATTAGAATGCTTATTGGTGAGCAGCCAATTAACAGACTCAAGTAGAGACATGTATACCTCTGGTTTTCATTCCATATGAATCCAGTTTTATGACCAAATGGATCATGAGCCTAAATTGAGAGGTGACATTGGAATGTGCACATTGGTCACAGAGTAGTAAACCAAGAAGATAAACAGGATCACAGCCCTTTGTAACAGGGTTGCCAACCTTTGTCCTGCACTTATTCTGAAGACATACACCTGTCCAGTTCGCTGAGACTTTGGATTCGCTTATTTGCATTTTCTCTGGATTAACAAAGGAGTGGCTGTCAGGGAGTGGAGAGGCTGTCACAGAGAGGTCTAATGCATTTTGCTCTGTCACCCCTAAGTGCCACTAGAGGGCTTGAAAAGCCAGGCTCAGTTTGATGAGATGCGACAGAGCTACATCTATGAGCTCACCAAGGCCATTCACCTGAGGGAGAAAGGTGTGGTGGCCAGCTCTCAGCGCTTCTACCACCTGACCACACTGATGGATGCCATGCATGAGGTACATACAGTATATCCTTTCATCTTTGCTATTAGTATCAAAGTGGCTTTTGCCTCTCCATGTGTGTCTTGTGTTCAGTTCTAGAGGAAAAAGTCATTGTATTTCTCACCCAAGTCTGGCACAAATCCATTTGAATCCCATGTGTGGTTATGGGAGGCTATGTCTCAGTGTTGCTAGGGGCCATGTAGTACATCAAACTACTGTGTTTCGTTGGGTACACTCTTAGAAAAAGGGTTCCAGTTAGAACCATATAGTCTTCTTTGGCTTGTCCCTGTTGGAGAACCTAAGGGTGTATTTTTCCAAAGGATGTATGTGATATCAGGTTCAGGTCCTCTATCAGATAATATACCAATAAATCTTACTTATTGGTCACCAATAAATCTTACTTCTTGGTCAAAATAAATGATAGATTCAAACATCAGTGCAAAGGACTCAACTGTATCTGATGGTGTCATCTGTTTTTGCCCACTCATATTCACCTGAATTTAAATCATGTTACAGAACATCCCTATCTTTTCCCATGAACTTTAATTGCGTCACAGAAAATGGGTGATGTTCACATTGATGTGAAGAAAGTTCAAGATTTATCAGGGACACATCTGCAGTATAACAAACACAATGGTGAAACACTGACTCTCACTGGATTACAACTGAGTAATTAAAGACACACTGTGATTAATGTGATCAAAGAGGCGATTTTAGTAGCTAACAATGAAATGAGATAGCGCTTTAGCTGTACTTTGCTAATAATGAAATGAATAATGATATTCGTATTAGTAACAATGTGTCTCATCACAATCTGATTCAAAATCTAAACAGGACCTCTGAGGAACAGTATCAGAATTGAACATAAATTCCCATTGGGAAGAAAGTGATAGCTGTTAGCTGTTGTTAGAAATCATTCTAAAGAGCATTCTTTTGGGAAGCAAGCAGTAAAATTTGTTCTTTGACCTATCTGAGCAGATCGTGAAGAAGGTGAACTTGTACTGCCTGAGCACCTTCATCCAGGCTGAGGCACTGCAGGTGGAGTTCCCAGAGATGATGTCAGAGGTCATTGCCTCACAGCTGCCCAAGGTTCTGGCAGGCATGGTGAAGCCACTACTCTTCCACAGAAAATGATACCCCTGAATCATGGTAGAGATCTATAGCAGAACCTCAATAGATCATGGGAAAATCGGTAATTGCTCCTATAAACTTGCCAGAATACATAAAAGACCAGCTCTCTAAGTTGATTCTAGGGGAGCATCTCCCATTGGCATTTGGCAGCAGAAGTCTTCATTTTCTGTATTTTTCCTTTTTGTGGCCTTAACAACAACAACATACTGAAATTATGCGAGCAACTGGGATTTTTTCATGATAAATAACAATAAAATGTTCTTGCAATGAATGACTGAACATTAATAGTCTGACCAGATCTGTTAAATTCCAGAAGTACCAGTGCTTTAAGGATATAAACCATTCATATTGTGGTTCAAAATGTGTGTATTAGGGCAATTAAATTACTTCAGCACATCCTTACATTACCAGAGAGAATTTAAATGGTGTTTTAAATGTGTACTTATTGTAACATTTGTCATGCACATTTAAAATGTACCGTAAAGTTTGTTTTTCATTGCCTTGCCTTCATAAACAATAATGAATTCTTATAACACTGGCCAAAGCCATTTTCCTATAAGCTAATAGTAATATAAGCTACAAGTGATCGCTTTCATTCTTTGGGGGTTTATAAAAAGAAAGGGGAGAAAGGGGTTTGTAAATACAACATTTTCCATGCAAATGTAAGTTCCCTTAAAAGACCTAGTGGGTCCAAGAGGAGGGGAGTATCATTTCAGCTTGAATTCAAGGTCATGTCACATCGTCATGTGTTTATATGGAAAAGAACACATTGACCTTGGCAACTGCTTTTATCCCAAATACCTTCGATGTTGCTGTTTTCTAACTTGTTGAAACAGAGGTTCCCTGTTTGATATTTCTGTTTTGAGTCAGATGGAGCTGGTTGGATTGCAAATGTAAAGTATGTATTCACTTATTTCTTAATAATAAATGATAATCGTACCTGACTCTTCATTTTACATGTCCAAATATTAACTTTTATTCAATACATAGTACATCAAGAGTTTACAACAGTGAAAGTGGAGTAAAAGAAACATAAAACTCATTTTAAGGCTTTAAAATTATTACAACTAATACTTTTACATAACTTGTTGAAATAATACCATACTGACCATGCTAGTACACCAGTGTACTAGAGAAATCATTTTATAGTTATATATGTACTTCCTTGCTTCTTCTCAAGTAATAATAATCATAAATGATTAACCATCAAGAATAAATTATCATTAAGAAACAGAACTTTTGGTAAAAAAAGAAGTCCAGGAAGAACGTGCAGAAATGAACTCAGTGGTGAGTATGAGAGCAATGATGAGCTACAACAATGAATCATGCTGACCGCTAGTTTCTGTTGCTTGATCAAGTGATTCCATGATAACAACCAGTGTAACAATCAATGAAACAATTTAAATTTCAATATTTCAGTTGTAAGTGTAAACCTGTTGATGCACATACACAGAATTGTATTAATTTTTGTCATTTAATCAGAGTGTTTGCAACAGTCATTTTAAGATGATTTCACTTAGTAATTGGAACTACTCAGAGCTGAAATATGCATATTTGCTTCACTAAATATAATTCACCTATGTGACTGTGGTATATGAGTACATCTGAGCCCAGCTCAAGTTTGGAAGATCTGTAAAAAACCAATGGAGGCAAATGTGATATGTGACATTAACTAATAGACAACATGAAAAAGGATAATATAGAGCTTAAGTGACACAATAATACTGATTAACTTCAACAAACGACAACTCACTCACCCACATATACTGTATGGAAAATGTATTACGATCATAGGCCCACCAAAAGTAGAGTTACATTTTACAAGTGTTTTTATGTGGTCTGCAGTGTAGCATAGTGGTAAGGAGCAAGGCTTGTAAGTGAAAGGTTGCTGGTTCCCCTCTGGGGGTGTTGCTGTACACCTGGGCAAGGTAATTAACCCACACTTGCCTCAGTATAAATGGGTACCCAGCTGTATAAATGGGTAAAATGTAAAGGTTATAACCTGTGTAAGTCAATCTGGATAAGAGCATCTGCTAAATGACAATGACAAAAATGTAATGCTTTCCTTTGGTGGTTACATTAGAACTTGATGGAATAGTAACACCAGTGTCAGCAAAAAAAAAAAGTATGTGATTATTTCAGATGAAAACAAAATCTCTACTTATTAAGTACTGCATGGTACTTCTCAACACTTCTTAATATACAAGTCTTAGTATTTCTCCTTGCAGGGAACTAATAAATGTACTCTAATGTTGAATTTCTGCAGCATATCAGCTGTCATAGGGACAGCTGTGCTGAGAGGAAGCTGACTTTATCAGACCCACTGTAAAGGGTATCGTTACCATGGATACCATGAAAAATACTGCCATTTCCCCAGAGTCTGTTAGAGAAATACCACATAATTTTCAGGGATTAGACCGGTTTTGCCTTCATATGTTGCTTGGAGCCAGCCAGGTTCCACTGAAGGATATACTGTGAGGAAAACAACAGAACAGACTTCCTCAATAAAAAGTACAAGCAAAGATAATGAATTATAATTTCTCCATATAGGACAGTCCAATCATAGGCAGCTCTCTCTCATACACAGACTGACATTTGTAAGGCTGAAAGAATGTTGCTATAACCATTTCATTTGCATTCGGTTCTTCTTCAACTAAGAGTCCTTAACCAATACCAACAGCATGTCATATTTTAACCTTATAATAAGGCACTGTCTGCATTTGCTGTTATCTACACACAAATTGTGCTACAATGCTTGGCAGCATGGTGAACAAGTGTCAGAATTAGTGATGCAGGCTAGCATCAAGGAGGTCAGGCCGCTTTTGTCGATGACCTCTATAAAATGTCTCAGATTCAGAATCTCAGTAATAATTCTTCATTCAAGTACACAGCAAAGACAGGCTGGTCCCTTCACAGTAAGAATCCTGTAATGACAGGTCAGATATTTAACCATGCATTTCAGTCATTTTATGGACATTCAATTCATACTGAATCCCTGAAGTTTGAAATTTAAACAGAAAATAACATACAACTTGAGGTTTACATAACTAGCATTGGGCTTTGTGGAAAATTCCTATTGGCAGTAGTCCAAAAACAACAGCAACAACAAAAACCTACAAATATACAAAGCACTGTAATATAAAAGAGCTAGTTATTCAATACTGTTGCTGTTAACGCTATGGTCTCTAACTCAAAGTCTGGGTTTGAAGAAAACAGGAGGCGGAAGTTCCAAGCAGTAAGTTACAGTGACCTGGCAGCCTGTGCTAAAAATACAACACACATAAATCCTTAATTCATCTTGCTGAAATGTGTAGGAGGTGTATAAAGATATTGTGTATCCTTTGTGTTTTGCTGAAATACAGAATTACAGACTTCACAGCCTGAAACATTTTTTTTTAATGTCATTGTACATTCAAAATCAACGGGAGATTTCATACTGTTTTCTTACTGTGTGTCTACATATAATACATTCAACATTCAGATTTCACATGGTGAGTGTGTTGTTGCTTGTAATAAACTTAGGGCTAATTGATGTCTCTACTGTTGGTTGTGGTGACTCACCATTTGAGAATAGAGCTCCCTGGGGGAAACTGAGCTCATGGCTGTGTTCTGCCTTGCAGGAGTACATTGCCTTAGCATCTCTATAAGGTCACAAGACAAGAACGTAGTTAGAGGCCCTTTAGTATGGAAGTATCAGAGGATCTTCAGTAAGAAAGGGATTAACAACAGTCCTGTTTAAATTACAACCCCCTGCCTACAGTTAATGGCAATAACCTTATGAATTTAACATACTTGATAGCTCTAAGGTTTCATTGTGTAAGGGTAAGGTTTTGTTGTGTGTTTTCCCCCTATGCATTACAAATAAAATGCAAGCCATTTATAACAGCTTTCCAATGCGGTTGAAACCATGAGAGGAAGCATGCTGATTACATTTCACAGTTGACAGATATTTCGGAACTCTGCTAAAGGCTAATCAATTTGACAAGCAATGATTTTAGAAGAGCAAAGGAATGAGTGATTTTTGGTATTTAAAAAAAAATCACATCAGCAACAGCTCAGCAACAAAAGCAATATTAAGCCAACGAGGGCACATTTACAATGATATAAAAATTAATACAACAGAAAAATCAATATGTTACCTTCCGACAGAAGCTGGCTGGAAAGCTGCAGGGTTTTCAAAGAGCATGGCTCTTGCAGCGACCCTAAAGATAAAATCACAGATGATCATAACAGAGAGATGACTGACCCATTTTGTTTATGACAACTGTGAAGTAAATGTGTTATTTTTATATTAATGCCAAAGAAATATACTTTAATCAGAAATCAGCCAACACTGACACATATTTGCTTTGTATTCTTTTAGACAATAGAGCTCCAAAAGAATACAAAATGGTATTATACATTGTAATACAAATGATGTATTTATATGTTCATGTGGAGTCTTATGCCTGGTAAGAATGCAGGTTTCAGTTTCAACATCCACTTGCCATTTGGTTATTAATTCTCTACTGTCACAACCAAAGCAGGGCACGGTGTCAAATTAGGATGGCCAAGCATCAAAGTTACAAGATTGACAATTTTGCATGAAACAATCAGTTTGGAATACACTCACTAGCCATAAAAACTCAGACCTCAGTATGAACTGCTTAGATGATATTGAAGCAACAAACTTCCACCAGGGCCCTGTGCACCAAACAACCTGACTGTGACTGTGGGGTACTGAGGTGACAACTCTGAGTGACAAAGCAAGCATTTCTGATTTTTTTTAATGTCAACACGTCATTGTCATGTGACTGACTACTGGATACATGGTGTGTTCCTGTTGTTGAACTCAAAATAAACTTACAACCCGCTTAAATTCATTACTTGGAGTTAAGGACAAAGCAGCACTGTGGTTAGATTGAATGCTCCCCTGAGACTGATTTCCACATGATGGACGGTATGAGCATCCACAAATAGCGCCCCCTTTCCTGACAAATGGAACAATGTATTTGTCCCATGAGTAGCAGCAACAGAAGGACTGCTGGGTCATGACAACCCCATCAGCAGTGGGAAACTAATCATACCTCCCTCCTGCATATGGGAAATGCAATAATTCTCCTCTTGCATTCCAGGCTGATCTTGGACACAGAGCCAACCTCTCGCCTTGGAGATAGCAATCTTTTCACATGGACTGAAATAACACTGTATTCTTATAGTCTGTTTAACAGCTTTGTTCCACTACACACTCACCTCAGGAAGTCAGTGCTGATCAAACTATGTTTCCATATGAACTTTTATCAGGGACTTTTATCATTGATACAGATGCTACATTATGTGAGAGGCTGACAGTAGGTGTCTGAGTTCCAAATATCACACTTTGAGCTGGAAAAACACATACACACCATAATCAAAAGGAAATTGTTTGGCAAGGAAACTAATTTTTAATGAAATTTGTGAGGTTGGTTCAAGAAGACAGGCTGCCGTGTCCCCTTACACTGAGCCAGGCCTCTGATAACCGTTGCTCGCTGAGGCGTCTGTCTTGCGGCGGGGAGTCCGTTTAGGTGGGAGATCTGGGTGTGCAGAAGGCTTTGGACAGTCCCGCTGGACCTGTGGTACCAGACTCTGGACAGAACTACTGCAGCTCCGCTGGCCTAGAGAGAGAGAAAGGCCTCATCAATCACAGCTTCAATAAAGTCTGTCACATCCTCTTCTAAACAACTAACAAAGACGCATATTCCCAAGCTCTTCCCAAGCTTGGTCGACTCTGTGATCTTCAGATCTTTTTGACAAAATGACCACACCAGCAACAGAAGAGCAGGGCTGGAAAACAACAGGGCTGGAACAGAGTGTGATCAAAGACTTTGTTTTTAATTAAGCACATCATCAGGGCAGTCTTTGTAGCTAAAGATCTCATTACTCCAAGTACATGCATCTCAGCCTGGCCAACAGTATGTCTGATATTCTTCCATGTGTACACTGGAGACAGATGAACAGCAGACTGAGAGACAGTCCACCTTCAGAGATGTGCAGTGATCTGAGGGACGGGGAGACTGAGCACTCCATTGCTGCAGGTTCCTGCTCCGTCAGGGCGCGCTGTGATTTTGTGGGCCTGGGTGAGGGCTTGCTGGGCACGCTGACAGAGGACAGGCTCTGAGTGTCCTCGGACTCCCCGTCTGTCCTGGCCGCGTCCTCCTTGGAGCTGGAGTCTGGGCTGGTGGTGGAGGTGGGGCTCTTCAGCCTGTTGGAGGAGGCCTGCGAGGGTGTCCACCGCATGCTGTCCATGGACTGATGTTGGGTTTGTGATGGGGAGCCCGTCTTGGAGGAGCTGTTCTGCTCGGAGGAGTGTGAGGACAAGGACTCGATGCTGCCTGGGGGAGTGCTAACCGGGCTGCTGCTGAAAGTGTCACCTGGGGAGAAGACAGGGGAAGGTCAGCAGTAAGTAAAAGGAGGAGCCACAAAGACCCAGAGTGTAACTGTCAACTCAAAAAACTCAATGAAAACAGAGGGTGTGGTCGACCCGCACAGGAGATCCCACGTTTGGAAGGGAGCTGCCCTGGGACTCACTGTCTGCATCAGCAAGGCACAGCGTTGGGGTGTAGAGACTCTTGGGCTTCCGAGAGCCCGTGGACAAACAGATGGCCCTACTCCTGCGGGAGCTGGAGTGAGACTGAGGGTGGGGCACGGGCACATTGGGATCAGGGGCCTGCTGGAAAATCTGTGAAATACAATCAGGCACCTGTTCGGTCACCTAAATGGCTTATTCTCACTAGATTCAAAAAGAAAAAAAGTGGTTATTTTCTATTAAAAATTACACATTAAAACTCATTAACACACTGACTTTCCAAAAAGTAAGGCCTATGCTACAGATAATGTGTGCCTCTCAGACAGCAACAAAAAGGTAAACAACACAACAACAAAAACTAAGAATCACGGACAACAGTTAAAATAACCCTCAAACAATAATTGTGTTCTTAGCGCCACCTGTTGTCTATTGGAGGTACATACAGAAAAATGTGACATAACTAAATAAATCACAGATAATTTACAATCTACACAGCTGCAAGCATCAACTCCAGACTCAAAAGATGACAAGGATCATCAGTACTTAGATATTAAGAGATATTAGATATCAGTTTAAATAGTCCTTATCAGGTCTGCTGAAGAAGAGATATTAACATTCAGAGTGCAGTGTCTATGAGTTGCTGCAAGATACACTAGAGAACTGGAACCGTCCATGTCTTTTGTCTTGACCAGGTGAAATGACAGTTCAATGCCACTCACCTTCTCAAAGTTCTCGATCAGAATTTCCACCACAATGTTCTGGAATTTGATGTTCATCATGGCTGCCACCGTCTCCTCCTGCGAGCGCATCAGCGTGGGGCCGAAGATCACCCCCAGGTTGGACACAGTCATCATGTTGGTCTGGCTATGAGTGGACACCCTACGGATGAGGACAGCAGTGTGTCATGCTGTGACGTTGAGATTAAGAAAATTGCATTGCATTAAGAAAACTGTACATTTAAAAAAAATGGCACATTGAATACAATTATGCCTGAATATCTTCCTAGATACTGATGATAATATTTTTTGTGAATATTTTTGCTTTTGAAAGACTTCAAATTTGGAACCAAAGTCAATGGAGAAAACTTTTTAGTTCTGTCCTTCTCATGTCAGTTATAGGATAGATACAACTTAGGGATGTCCCATCATGTCACAAGGGCTTAAGTAAAATATTAATGGAAATGCATAAGAAAGAGGTATCTGACAAAAAAATCATTTTCTCATTGTCACTCAAATGTGATATTGGTGACTCTCATCTCCTCCCTCCCTGCTGTTACTATGGTGACTGGATGAGTAACAGTTGTACTGCTCTTTGTTGGAGAGGCCTTACGTGACCAGGTGTTGGATCAGAATCTCCAGCATTTCTCTGTTCTTGTCCGGAAGCTTGTGGACCAAGGAGTGGACAGAGCAGACCCTGTAGTTCTGATCATCTGACTCTGCAAAGTAAAGTGACAGAGGCCTGTGACCACACAGTTACAGCGCCTTATGTATACTGTGTATCTATTCCTTGCATCAATTGGGTATCTAAATGCCTTCCATAGTGATCTGTTCTGATAGGTTCAGCTGACATACTTTGCTGTTTGTCTGAGCTAGGAAAGAAGAAATAAGAACTCAGAAACTCCTATGATTAAAAATATTCTGCAGCTCTCTGGCTTCCAAATATCTGGAGAAAAGGGGGACATAATGACAAACTTGAGAACCCTTCAGAACTTACTGACAGCCATGATGAAGTCTTTATGGAGCTTGTACGTCATGAGTGGTTCCGAGAGACATCTGGTGCAAAAGAAAAGCAAACACATGGCAGGAGGAATGTGGGACAAGACATTTCACCACTTTCCGACATGCTCTTTTAATTTAACAGGCATTGCATCTTGTGAGTCACCACCATGATTGGATGACGTAACCAAAGTTGCTTAGAGAGGCTGAAGGCATACTGTGTTGCCTCATAATGACTATAATAGAGGTTGGTGGGGCAGACCGACCTGAGGTAATTCTTCAGGCCACTGGTGATGGTCTTGTTGTCCCAGACTTCTGGGTCCAGGTCCATGTCAGAGGAAGCTTTGGCTGCAGGAGGTCACATTTTTTATGGCATGACACACTGGACAAGAATCACACTCACTTACTTTGTGTGACCTGGTTTCACATGGTTGCTAGCTGGGTCACACAATCAAGCCACGCTTCAATGCCTAACTAACCTTAGCTAAACCATTTTAAAGGAGAAGACCAAGTAAATGCCGCAGGGCTTACCAAACATGGAAGTCATCAGCTTCTGCACTTTAGAATTAACCCCTCCTATCCTGTACAGTCCCATGGTGTCAATTCCTGTGCGTGAAACACAATGAAATAACAGGATAGCACACTTCACTCTCGTCCAGCTTCTACTTACTCTCCTACAATTCTAACGCTTATAATTTAAGAGCACCTGGAGTGGTCCTCTGAAATATCATCAGTACTTTATCTTATGCTGTAATTATCATTATAGCTGGGCAGCAAAAGTAATTTTACTTGATATAAAAACACAAGTGTGTTTGAAAATGTGCTTGTAGGGAGAGCATTCATCTGTACATACTCTACTCATTACACAAAATTTGAGTAATGATTAAGCACCTTGTCTTAGGTGCTATTCTTTAGACAACAGTTAACAAATGCCCTCTGGTAGAGACAGTGTTAAAGAGCTGGTTTGTAAATGTTTGGTTGACCATGCACATTCACTGTGTTACATTTTAGCCTATAGTCTATATAAATGTAAAACAGCAATCAACTGTTTACATAATAATACTAATGGAAATTATGGTATGATCAATAAAGGATTTTCTCCACTGACACATTCAAGGACCATTTTGAAAAACAGTTGGTGGAAAAATGGCACCAACGACAAACAACTCACCCCTCATCTCCACCAAGTCGATACACTTCTTCACAAAATTAAAGCCGGCCTCATTCAGAAAGGCTGTGAAACACAGTGGCACATCAATTACTTGCACTAGGCCTCACGCTGGGACAACAGCACAGAATAGCTCAGTCTGCAGTACTGCAGACTGATTCCAGTATTGCGTTACTTTAATATAAAGAGAATACTCTTTTGTTCTGTTATCCACCTGACATACAGACTTGGTGCATGGAGGGAGGCTTCTGTGTGCTGTGAAACACCATTGTTCAGTTCATGGCCTAACCCAACTGTGAAAGACCTTTAAAGTTATGCTGATCACAACCAATCAAATACATAAACTTAATAGCATGTAAGGGTGTATGAAATGTATACATATTAAAAAAAACACTTACTCTCATCTTTCTTGCTCAGAATTGCTGGGAGGGTATATATCTACAAAAGCACACCAAAACATGCTTTATAATGCACAAGAAAATATACACAATTCAAACAGAAGAGGGCGCCAAATAAACTAAAATCAGCATGATAACATAAGCCTCTCTGATCATATTGTTTCATCCCAGTTTGAACTGCAAAAAATCAAAGTGTGACACTTCTAGGACCCTGGGAGGGTGAATCTCTTGGAGGAAACATGCTTACTGGCTCTTTTCCATCCATGGCCTCCAGCCACAGCCTTCTGTTAGACTCAGACAGTGCTTGGAGCGTGACGATGCCATGCCTGATGGAAAGACAGAGGGGACCAGGTGCTTACAGGATCTATGGAACATGGAGAACCTGCGGACCATTACTCCACAAGTTGGTACACCTTCATTGTGCTGATATTTTTCAAAACATAACTACTTCATTTGTCTGGGCTGTCGATGTGTGATCAAGTGTCTTAGATTAAACAACTCAATTGCGCCATAGGTGACAACTAGCAATGATCAATTCCCCTCCCCAGCATGCATTTTTTTCACTTTTGAGATCAGTAGAAACACCAGTGCTTGATGTGCTAATTCACTCCTTCATTCACTATGTGAGAGTGACAGTGAACTGTGGATGCCGCAGTGAGGTGGTGCTCCATGACCCCCTGCCCAAATTAACATCAAACAGGACCATTAGTGGCAACACAGAACTGATGGATGCCTGTTCTTAACAGAGCTCCTTCCACCCACCGAGTGAATTGTGCAGTGCATTTAAAAAAAAAAAAAAAAAAAAAGATCACAACCTCTTGCTTTGACAATTGTGTGTCCTGACAAGGGCAATAAGTGACTTACTAGAAAAAAACCAGCATGCCTTAAAGAAGCTGTGGCCTGTTTTTGAGTCCTTGAGGCTACACATGCCCTGAATTCCACAGCATACCTTTCCATAAATATTTACTTATATATTTCTGCAAAATAATGAAACTGATACATTTACAATATACCATATATTTTTCAGGAATTATATATTGCATGAATTTACAGATTTGATAGCACACGCCCATACAGCTATCGAAAATACACTTAGTCATACATGTATGAAGGTTGCAGGAACAGCATAGTCAGGGAGAGCTGTGGCATTTTCTTTATTGACAGCACTTTAATTACACTGTTCCTGAGTGGATTAGTTAGTGCTGCTTCAGCTGACAGGCATTTATAGTAGATGGTGTAATTATCACTGGATGAAATGAAGTGCAGCCAACGTTTGCTACTAAGCAGAGGAAAGACTTTCTTTGATGTGACAAAAATTAATGGATAGAGGTACAAGTGCAATTGTCTAGAGCTCAGACTGAATCGAGATGGGAGTTAGTGCAAGCACCTTTGAGCAGCAACTCTGAGTTTCATGGGTTTTCCATCATGCAAGCTTCATGTTCCTGCTCAACTGCTCTAAGAACTGGTGACTTCAGCTCTAGGGTACATGACAACATAACTTGCTGAACCCTCTGCAATATGGCATGATACCATACAAAAATAGGTAATTTGTGTGTCTTTACAGTAATCCCTTGTTATTCACAGCTCTGGGATAAATGATATCTTGAGTATTCTCAAAGCTCTCCCTATTCCTGCAACTGCAGTGCAGTGCACCACGTCATTTGCATAACTTCATTTTTGCATTCATTTAATACGTTGCTGTATCATAAGTAAAAGAAATTTCAATGAAAGGAATTCATTATTCAGAGATTTTGTGTTTGTGGCAATATATAGAATTTACCACAAGCAAATGAGGGATTACTGTGCAAGTATGAACAGTGAGATAGAACAATTTATTCCACTGCTCATTTATATGAAGGTGATTGCCTAAGGGGTGTAAACTGTGAAATTTATGTCTTCATAGCAGTCTTTTCCAGAATTTCGTTCTTTAAAACAGTTCAAACCTTAGCACAACTGAGTGTCTGGCAGCCACTGAGATCTTTCAAAACAGAGCTGAGTACTTTATCGACTTTATTCCAAATTACTTGCTAGCCTTCTTAAAGCTAATATTACGATAATTGTGAGTGCATGGAAATTATTACAGAAAATTTATTTTTACATTACATGCATCATTCAAAACTGAACAAATAAGGCATGATTTAGTGGAGATGGATGAATGAAGTTTAACAGTGCACATGCAAAACCATGCAACTGCACTATGAAAGACTTAATGCTGGTAACATACCGGACTTTACAGAAAAACTGAAGTGGTCTGAAAAGATTTCCATGATTTCTACATTAACACGAAAAACAGAGAGAGGGGAAATGGGTACACACAGAAAAACACACTAACTAGTTTTAAGGGCCAGTCACATGTCAACACGAGAGTGTCACTGAGGTCATGCAGCATACAAAGGAAGTGAAAACATTTAAAAAATGATAACAAACATCATAAAAAGAAGGGGACACTTTAACTGAGCTGATATGGCAGAAAAGAGATCTCAAACTACAATCTCAAACTACAATCTACTGGATACAATCCCTGTTCCCTAACCACCACACAGTATTAAGGTATACTGCATGAAAATTAATTGACAAATTCTCACATCAACAGCCAAATTAAATATCTGTAATTAATGTTTTTTACTGGAAAAACTGAGGCACAGTACCTTGCTTAAGGCTACAATCATGGAGTGCCAACTGGGATTGGTTCCAGAATCACAGCAATAGGCCTGTTACATCATTCAGATATATTAGAATATTCAACTAAAAAATCCTGGTCATTCAGGGAATGTGCATCAATTAAAAATATCTACATCAATTCATTATTATCACCAGTTGTTACTCACTTTCAACAATAATTATATGTTTAGTAATTCTGTTAAAACCCTCTACAATTCCTGAATTGAAGCCCTGCTCTGTCTTCAGATTGCTTTGCCTTTGGCTAACTTTACACTGTTGCTCCTGTATCCAGCTTGTTGCAGTGTTGACCAATCTCTGCTTCTCTCAGTGCACATGTGACCCTGGGCCAGATTCAGTCTTGCTTCAACATTTATCCTTTGCTTTGAGTAACAAATTTAAGCAAGTGTTGTTTTTTCCCCACATCCTACACAGAGTATTTCATTAATTAATTTATTTCACCCGGTTCATGATAAGATATTAGTGACTACCAAAGCCACCATCGCATGAAGCTGTTATTCAAAGTTAACAACCTTGCTTTGCATTTATTTCGAACCTTGGTCCGTATGTGCCAAGTGTTTAGAAGGATATAAATCAGCAGAGTAAGCACAGACCTCTCCACCACCTCAATGTCGAAACAGAAGCGCTTATCAATGGAGTCTGTCTTCCTCCGCACACAGGACTTGAGCTTGAACATCTCCGGGGGACTGGTGACAAGACCGTTCTTTTGAAACAAAGAAAAAAACTCAAGATGGAAATGTTCCATGTTCATCTGGGACATACATCAACCATTAATGCAAACTTACTGATGATTATATACAACAAACAGCAACATCTGCATGATCCACCGTTTTGAGAGCAGTAATTTTAGAGTGAGGCATCTTCTGAATGATGCCCAGTGTTTGTCAGTGATTTTTAAAGGCCATTCAAGCTGCCACCTGTTCAAGCACTCAAGCCATTCATGTTCAATATGATTACAGAGCATTTACAGTATCTCCTCTTTTTCAACGTGAGTCCCATGAGTGACGTCATCTGGCACAAAATTCACAACTACAGCTATATAGCCATAATTTCAGTGGTGAGAGGACGCTGGCATAATATGGTATGAATGGTTTATAATTGCATGCCAAATATTGTGTCCTACTGGTTACTTAATACACAAAATAACATTTAGGGATATTTCATGATCTATCAGTTTCAGACTGACAATGTGACATGAGGGAAGTAAATTAATTCAATGTACTTAAAATGCAATTTTAACACTGCCCTGGACACCCAGATATATACATACAATCACAAAGGTATGCTCTAAGTAGGAGGGAGAAAATGTATGCATGTTAAGTTATTATTTGCCATTCCAAAACCACACCATAGTGTACCTGTTTGCCACCTGACTTATTTTCTGTATTGCTCATGGTGAACGTCTTGCTCCCCTTGTCAAACGTGCAGTAGTGTCGGACCCATGTGCATCCCAGGGGCCCTGGAAAACGTGAATCACAATGTACGACACATCAACGCAAACCGGGCTATTTCCTGGAACACTGGGTTCTGGGACAACTTTCAAAAAGTTTGAATCCACAATTAAGGCAGATAGGCCCAGATAGCCGGTGCTTATCTACAAAGATGTAAGACTTGTTCCAGCCGCCAGACACTGGCTTTTCTTGATCCTGTTGGAGAGAATTTTATCTAGCGCTGAACACAATCCAAGTGAAGTCAGTCAGCGCTCAGTGTTAGCTGTGTGAGACAGTGTCTTAGATCAGCTGGCATTCCCCACTGTGAGAAATTGCAAAGATGTTACAGACGGACGTTCTTACAGATAACGGTGATGGTATTGAATCCCATGAAGATGTTTACATGGGGAAATCTATTCTCCTGGGGACAGGGAGACTTACGCTTTTCCTGGACGTACAGAAAGCCCTCCATGGTCCACTGCCCTGGGGGTTTGTAGTCCTGGTCCGCAGACCTTATCCTCTTCATCAGCTTCTCCACTTCCTGCTTGGTGCTCTCAAAGTTGTTCCTTGTCTTTAGCAAGCAAACATAAATGAAACATCATTACATTACATTATAGTACATTCATTTAGCAGATGCTGTTATTCAGAGCAACTTCCAGCACAAAAGAACAGAAGTGTATCCACCACTAGTATAAATTAAAACAGCATTGAGAAACTGACAAATAAGCACTAAAGCACAGATCAGCACAGAGGAGGTATTCCTTAGTGAGTGGCCATTGGTCTCACCCCAAATGTAACAGATAAGTGGCACTGGTTTGCAAGGTCAGTTATACTACACAATCACAGCATGCCATGCATGCTCTTTCACCATCATCAAAGTGGAGATGAAGCACATACTGCCAATGGTGCACTGGGTTACGGAGCTCTATAAGCATCTAAAGCAAGACACAAAAACATTTTTGTAGCAGCAGTTTATTTCTCAAATACTGATTAAAGGTGGAAATGAGCTGGGTGAATTATTTTGATATCAGAAGAGGGACAGCTATGTGTTTGTAGTGCATTTCAAAGAGAGACTACACATGAGATAAAGTGATAGAAAAATTGATGTTTTTACAGATGAGAATGCATTCTCATTTTATTGACACAAGGAAAAGATCTTGTCTCTGATAGATACGGCTTCTCCTTGTAATGTTGTTCCAAAGGTCTTACCACTTTAAGATTGCACCATTCCAATTTTAACACGAAAACAAAGAAGAGAAATTGAAAGATGCTTTGTTTTTGGGACAGAGCAACAATTCAACAATTGTCTGAACACCACTCTTTCCTCTGGCCCCTCTCTCTCCTCTCTGACCGTCAGCCCCCAGACCCCAGACAAAGACTTACATTCTGCAGATTGAACTGCAGCTGTTGCTTGTAGGGCTCAAACTCCTGAGCCAGCTCATAGCCCTCATGGTAGAAGGTGAACAGGCCCTGAAGGAAGGCTAGCAACTGGGAAGAGCAGGAAATACAGAACTTAAATTAGACACTTTGAATGATTGGTTGCCTTTAAGTGGGTTTAATGTTCCCTTATTGCTGTTGTCTGCACGCACCTTTAGAAATAATAGTCCCTAGTGAAAAAAATCATGCCCTGTTGGATTGCCTAGGCAGCCACTTTCCTTGTGTTAGCCCCATGGGATGGTACAGGCAAGGCAGTTGCTTTCATAGTCTCACTTATGAGACAGGTGCCAGGCCTGACAGCACATCAGCTGACAACTGTGCTCTGAACTAAGATAATGTTTGAACAAAGGCTGAGCAGTCAAATGCAGTGGGTGATTCACCTGCTCAACCAGCACACAATGGCGCCTTTCCCATTGAAATTCAGGGTTTAGTGACTAACAGGACTAAATGATTGACAGGCCCATTGGCCTTGAGGTACAGCCCATAGCACAAAGCACTTGCATTTGTATGCCTGTTAACTGCCCACCTAAACTGTCTAACAACAAACAAGTGTGAAAGAAACCTAAAGGTGTATTTGATGATCCTACTGCTGTATGTGACATATGAAACTCACATTCAATGCAGTCATTGAAAGCTTTTTGCAAGAGGCTCTTAGATCTCGGTTTTATCAAGCTACACCTGTCTGCATGCATTACTGTACTTATCTGCACCAACAAATATCATTAGCTATGTCATTGCAGTCAAAACAGCACAAGTACCCTGACACTCTTGGACTGGCTGCCACCTTTTCCAACTGAGCTCACCGCAAGCAATAAAGCCACATCTTCAGTTTGATCATGACTGGTTGCTAAAATAATGTATAAGCAGACAACAAGCAAAGCTCCTACCTGAAACTCACCAGAGGTGTATAACTTGCACTAAATGAGACAGGACTGGCCCACAACTGGAAAGAGAGCCAATAGCTTAGTTGCCCTATTACTGTTTTCTCAGAGAAGTATGATTTGTTCAATGTTGAATCAACAAAAGGAGGCTCTCTGTTCTCTGTTGATCTAAATTTGCCATGTCCACAAATCTCTCATCATCAGCTCATAATTCCAAGGTGTAAAAAGTATAGCTCTTAGTAAGTCTTTCCATAGTGGGGAAACTAAAACTGCCAACAGACTGCACCTGGAATGGGGAATTTGCACTGTAAATACTGATCTTTGATACTAATTACGATGTTTGGAGCTCCAGGATGAATCATGGTAATAATGTCCTTTTTATTATTATTTCTGTGCGACTTTGTCACATTCCTGAGCCAAACTCGTCTCCCCGACTTGCATTTGGCCACATTCCGGCACATTCATTGCCAGCGGATGTAAACAAATGGGACGTCAACCTTTGAAAGGCACACTTAGCTCTCTTCTCACGCTCCCAGCCTCTTAATACCCAAGAACTTAATGTTTCCTGTAAACCTCTCCCACTTAAAAGAGGTTAGCACCCATGGCTGAGAGCCTCGTTCCTTTTAAAGGTTAAGAAGAGCCTTTGAATTGCACGTTGTATTTTACCTCGTTTGCCAGTTACTTTTTTACTTTCCTTCATTCCTACATTTCCTATTCCAATAAAAAACACACTACACACTAAGCAAGTGAATACTTTAGATGTAGATTCAAAATATTCAAAACACACACACACAATCATACTTATCGATGGATATATGTGTATTTAATGCTGTGAAGTTATCTACTATGGTACGATATAACTTCCAGCATGAAGTGAGCAGAATTATTCATTCATACAAAACAATCATCAGATTCTTCACTCTGGCCTTCGCACTCTCATCCGATCTATTTAACATGTACATATGAGTTGTTGGATCTACACCTCTTACTCCTACAGGAAATGATGGTTGTCATCACAGAAACATGCTTTCCATGGCTGTGAACCCCAAACAGGGAGGGAGTGATTGGAGGATCATCACATCCCAATCAAAGTTTCAGGCTTATTGAACGGTCTTTTTTTCTCCCTCTCTAGGTTCAGTAGCTCAATGGAGACAGTTCAACATGGTGTCTTCAGTGAGACAGAGCAGTAGTGCCATATGAGTTAGAGTTACATTTACATCACATTACATTTATTTGCTTAGTAGACACTCTTATCCATAGCGACTTACATAGGATATCCATTTTTACAGCTGGATATTGTGAGGGAATTATGGGTTAAATACCTTGCACAATGGTACAACAGCCGTGGTCCGAGGGGAATCAAACCAGCATCCTATCGGTTATGAGCCCTGTTCTTTACCTCTACACCACACTGCTGCTGTATGTGGTTTGTTCTCACAAATGGAGAAGTGTAGCAAAGTTACTGAATACTTATATCATTTTGATCTCGGCAAGCGCTTTCTCTTCATCCCACTTTGATGAAAACTCACGTACAAGGCACGTAGGGACATAAACTCACCGGCTCAACAAATTCAAATTTCTTCTTCTCTTGAACTTCTTGTATTTTGAAGACATATTCAAGGGAGGCATCATAAAATACCTGCCTGTCTTTATTAATCTGTGCATCTGCCTGTGAAAAGAAAGGCATTCATTATGAGAGGAACAGTCAGTGAACCTGTTTTAGTTACACCTGAATTAAATGCAATAACATAAACATGTAATATCATAAATTGCAAACTTGTGTTCCACCATAGTTTCTGTGGAGCTAATGTAACTTATGTGGAATGTATTGGTAGAACATTAGTGTATACAGCTGTAATACTGCTAAATGTCTGTATAACTTACATTCTTCTTTGATTCTGAATAAAGTGCTTAATTACAACGGAACAAACTTTAATATACTATGTAAATACTGTGTTCTTTCAAAAGGCAAATGCCACAGTTAAGAGGGAGCAGATTCTTTATATCTGAATTACCATTAGGTGAGGACTTATCATATTTCATTTCTAACAATATTTTACCTCTTGTAAGAAAGCTTCTTTCTTTTTAGATGACAAATTCAGGTGCTTCTCTAAAACAGAGTAATACTTCTCTGTTTCCTTGTCAAATTTCTTCTTTCCTTCCTACAAAAACATAAGCAACGACAAGCATTTGTATGAACGGTGGCATTTCCTGTGTAAATAGAGACAAATTTTCACAGAGAGAATACATTATGCAAGGCATGGTACATCCACACATCTATTTGCCTCACTGTGCAGTCTAAGTACTTCTGTTCATAATCTAGTCTACTGAATCCCTTTGAAGCCCCATAACCCGACAGACAAAAAGCTTGCTTTTCTTCCTTTACTTTGAAAGCAGGAATTTCAACAGTGATTTGACCATTGAGCCACTAGATGGAGGTATAATGCCATATCTTTATCATTACCTTTCACAAGGAGTCACACAGTACAGATACCTTCAAGACAATAGGTTCTTCTGGGAAATAATATATATGCATGTACATAAATATATATGATATTTCATTCAACCCATCAAATTTTGACTTGATACAATATTTGAGCTATACTGTCTGGTACACAAAGAGATGTCCTGATGAAGATACCTTATTCCCTTTTTATTACGTAAGAGAGGAAAAGTACATTTATACAGCTATGAAATAACATCCCAACACACCCCCTGCAGTGAGCCAGTGCTGTCTATTGATGATATACGGGGTCTGCATGCATTTTAGTCCTGTTTCACATGTAGATTCAGGATGGGTACTTCCATCTGAATACAAACAACAGGACTGCACCAATACCAGGTGCTTTTTCTTTTCAGTTCAAAGACCAACAACCCTGCTATCATTTGCTGCAGATTTCTTTGAACTATACAATGACACAGATTTCATGATAAACCTTTCCACCTCAGCCCTGGAGCCCTTAATTAGATGGTACACCTGTTGTCTGATGTCTAATGTCGACATCATCTGGTTTCTCAGCTGAGTCAGCTTTGAGTCACATGGGGTTAGCCAGAGTGGGAAAGAGTTAACAGCGAAGATCTCCTATCAGACAACCATTAAAAAGAAAAACTAAGGGCTTTTACACCTCTCCAACAAAACCCATTCATAGGGTGTAATGAGGTTCTGTCCCTGGAGAAATGATTTCTCCATATGCTGGCTGCCACACTGACCAGGGTTTAAAGTCCTGCATGACTTGAGTTCCAACAGGCTCTCTCTCACCACCTCTCTTCCCCACACACCCAACAAACACATGAGTGCTTCTACTTCCCCAGTGGCCAGACGCCTTCCGGAAAGTACCCCTGAAACCAGATCCTTGTTTGTTTTGCTTCCCAGGACCCTGACGTTAACCCTAAACCTAGACCATTAGCCTCTGTTATGAGCTGGCCAAACATTAAACCAGAGAAATCTCACTGCCATTTTACCCATCTGATATATGTATCTATGTGGTAAAATATTGCTCCTCATAACAATTACCACATAACACAATGAATAATTTTACTCACTATTTTTTGCAGTGTCACAGAAGACAGATTCTTTTGGAGGAACAATGGATTGTGCGTGTGTGTGTGTGTGTGTGTGTGTGTGTGTGTGTGTGTGTGTGTGTGTGTGTGTGTGTGTGTGTGTGTGTGTGTGTGTGTGTGTGTGTGTGTGTGTGTGCATTTGAGAATATATATATCCCCAGAGATGGCAAAACTAAAATAAGTGTTATGTTGACAGAAAATAAATTCTCCTGCAGGTTTGTTTTGTTCTTTTATGTGAGGCAAAAAAAGGTGAACAAAGCTGTGGCATGATTTTGTTGACAGCACAGAATCCCTTTGCATCAGCCTCCGGTGGTTCTTCCAGGAGTGCGCAGCTGGGACACAGGAGAGGCCACACACTTGGGGACTTTTTTTCACAGTGAATTAGGAGCTAGAGAAACAGTCTTTCCCCTGGGGTCAGAGAGCTCCCAGCATTATCTGGGTAAGGGGTGCATCGAACACCCTGCCAGCGTGAGGACGCTTGCCACTCTAAATGCCGCGGTTTATTGGACTTTCCTGCAGAGATGTGCATTGTTTTGCGCAAGCTTTTATTGCGGTCATCTCCCATTAAGGGAATTTTAAAGTGTGTGCATCCTGATGGAGAGCTGTTACACTGCTGGGAGAGGCTCCCAGGCCCTTGGGGAATGGAAAGAAAGTGCTCCGGCATCCAGATACCCGCAGACAGCATGCTGGAGTGCATCAGAATTCTACCCCGACAACACATCACATATATAAAAGGATGCAAAGGCAGTGCCACAAACAGAATTTAAATGGACAACTTTGTGTTTTTCAAGCCTGCGTCTCTAACCACGGCTCCACATTTTAAGTGACTCTGCGTGAGGAGTGCATGCTGGGAAAATCATGGACTGCTGTTTCTCTTGCTATGTGGCTTGTGGCTTACGGCACACGTTGTGCTGAGGGATACAGTATGTGACGTTGTTTGGAAAGAAGCTCAAATGGTCCTCAAGGCAATGGCATAAAACTAAGTCACATAACAGCAACGAGCAAGGAGTGGGAGACAGGATGAGCTAGGAATGTGTGGACCCCTGCAGAAATCAGACACAGCCACTCTACTAAGTTCAGAGACATCTAAGTGCACCCTATTTCAATAAATCAAAATGTATTTGTTACAGTGCATTTTTACAATAGCACTGTCACAAAGCATTGGACAGAGAATGTTTTCCAGAGGTGAAAAAAAAGTTAAAAAGGAAACCAACAGCTGTGGAAAACTTCATATATTCCCTAACCCCAGGAGGAGGCCATTGAAAGAAACTCTTATCCACAAGTAGACAGAAGCTCTTAGCTGGCTGAAGGAATGGCATTTGGTGATGGTCTATAGCAGGCTATGGGTAGGGGTGGGACATGGTGCTCCTTCTATCCAACAACAGACCAGGGTTCTCAACCCACTGAAATTTTATGTACATATCTAAAAGCATCACAGAATGAGGGGCCAAATATATAGGATATTTAACAATGGCCTGCTTCAATAAACTATTAGTCTGAGGGTAAAATGTAAATCTTTACCCAACAAAACAGGTGTACATAGCAGCCTTAAGCTTAAAAAAGTAGAGTGTTTGCTACAGAGTATTAGGAACCACTATTTAGTGATGACAGGAGTGCACAGACGGTCAGTGCTCGTTAAGAAAGGAAGGCTAATTGGACCGCTGGCCCAGAAAGGCGATTAAACAGGAACACCTCCATCGGTTGTGCTGTTTTGATACTCTGCCGTGTGAGACCTGCTATTGCATCCTGTGAGAGACAGGAAAAAGCCTTCAGCTGAAACCCAGCTCTTTATGAGACAGCAGTGAAAGGCTTTGTTCCACCTCTCAGCCTGTGTTTGTTCACAAGGCTTTGTTTCTAAAATCAGCCTCTAATTAACACTGAATAATCATCAACATCTGCTCATACTATAATACAAGGAAACAGAGAAAACAAAACAAAGCACGTCAAAGTAACTTAGTGCTTCGGTTAAATAAAAAAAAGGAAAAAAAATATATAATCACTGTAAGAAAAGTGGTTTGCAGGGTTCATTTTCCTCTAAGCTACATGTTTTACCATGGTTTCTGGTAAATTAGTTCATGTACAGCTACATTTTATCATTTTTCTTTTATAGTACAAATCTGGCTGAATGAATCAGAGCCTCAACTGACTGCTTGCATTTGACAAGCATACACAGAAGAGCTGGGTTTAGTTCACTGGAATTGCGTGAAGGGATGGAGGGAGGGTGTCAAAAACAGTCCTCATCCTGCCACTCCTGCCAGAGGTAGTGATGGGAGACTGAGGCTTCATGAACCCCACTTTGGGGGAAACAACCGGTCACTGATAACAAGGTAATCAAAATACATTAATCTTTATACGAATATGCCATGGTAAGTTCAAAACAGTGAGCGACTGACAGCACTAAATAGCTCCACCCATTGGCTCACAAAGCCTGCCTCTCCCAGCTGTACAGAGATGCTACAGCACGCAGACACAACCTGCTTCCCTGCCATGTTCTGACATGTCTCTCGTCTTCCTGTGCAGGACGGCAGGAGACCTGCTGACTGCTTTTCTTCTCGCAAACTCTCTTTTAGTTGTCGGCTCTGGTGCAACGCTTCCTGACAGAAACCTAAGAAGAGGCAATGCCTGAGGGGTAAAGCGGCTCGATCACAGCAGTGATCACAGAGACTTTTTAATTCTGTTTTAGGCGCACGACTTGCTCTAAAGCGTCCGCTGCTGGATGTTACCTTCGCACCGCAGCTGATGACAAAACTCTCATTAGGAGCTATTAGTTGTGCATGCATAACCTAAGATCAAATACAATTTTTTAAAATTGCTAATTATCTGGTACTCCATAAGACTCCAACTGCACTGAGAGCAAAAATTGGGCAATACAAAATAAATACTTTTACTAATACAGCACAAGATAACAGTATTAATGTTCCTTTTGATCCTTCTTCAACTTACAAATGCTCATAAAAATGCAGCCATTTTATTCATGAACAGGATACAACTCGCAAACTCAAGAGGTTGTTTCATCTTCATTGTACTTTGACCAGGCACCTCCCACAGATATTTCCAGCCAGCAAAAGTGACAAGGAGAATAACAGCTTCACACTACGGTTTGTGAAGCAGGCTCTTCTTATGGCATGGCACTCTCTAACATGACTTGTTTCCCACATTGGATCCTTTGAGGTTACTGTGAGAAATGGCCTTTCGCTCTATTGCCTCAGTATAAGCAATTTGGGGGAGTGAAATAAAGTCTGTATCACAGTAAATAAAAGCTCATGCACTTTCACAGTTTCACAATATAAAGAGGGAAACACTATCCTTTACAAAATTGCGGAATGCAGTTTGCTTTCTACAAAAAAAGCCCTTACCACATATTGCCTTTCTGACAGAGAGAGGTGATCCGAACACATTTAACTGCACAATGAAATTCAAAAAAAGAACTTAATGTCATATATGTAACACATATAATTTTATTTTCACATATTAGCCTTCTCCTTCAGTGTAGAAGTAATCAGTATGATCTGTATGGTCAGTGGTATTTGCAGATGAGCGGAGAGATGTATTAGGATTCACAGAAGTTGGGGCTTTGATCTACCTCTTCCCCAAACTGTCTCTCTAGTGGTTTTGCCTGGACTGATCTGAGCTATGTTACTGCTTACACTCAGCTGAATGGTGAACCGCGTAAACCCAACAAAGAAATACACTAGTTAAACATCAATGTTGAAATAATAGCCAAAGCTGGAGGTCGGCTATGGAACCCAGCATAATCTCTGCAGTGTCTGTTTGAGTGAAACATTACACAAACTCCAAGGTCTTGAGGTGTTAGGAAAACACATATGCAACACAAACATTGGTTTTTGATTGGAACATAACCTTGGGTGTGCAGTGAAGGATCATGGATGTTGCACCGAGTGAGAGGCCTCTGGGAAAACTCTAGCTCCACCCTTGAACCCAGGCCTTGCTACTGAAGACATAAAAATTGCAGGACCTTTAAAACCACACACTTACGTAAATGTACCACAAACTTTCTCAACAGCATAATCTCACTGAGTTGAATTAAACATGTTCTTCAGTTTAGGAATGTACGATTTCACTCAGAGCCTGATTCAACCTTGCCACAAAGGTTTTGACAGCATCTCTATGAGTCAATGCCTCATGCTGAGTTTATGCCTGTTAAACTGCTCATCTTAGAGGCTGGATCACTACCCAGATGAAGGCATCTGAGACTGAGGAATTGTAGAATCTTACTCAACATATTTAGTGCCATTAGAATACGGACATTGGTTTCATTTCCATACCAGATTTCTGAAAACATATATCCCTCTACAGCTTAAACAGGAGCATCACAACTGTCATTAAAGTATCACAATGAGATGGGCGTATCTGCTCCAAAAACAATGCTCATTATAGCAAGCTACAAATAGTCAGTTGTAATATAATAACCAAAACAATTATACACTGTATAACACAATATGGATATGCATAAATTGTTAAATAGCAGATTTCCTCTGGAAAAGGTACTATAAAACAACAGTCTATTTCATCTAACGTGAGTCTGCTTATGACTTTTTCTATGGACCAACATATGCGGTAATCAGTAAAATGTGAGGCAGGTAAAATGTACTGTCTTCTCACTGGGAGTCTAAACTGAAGCATAAATCATGAAGCTTCTTAAAACACAGTAATTTATTATTACTTTAAAAAGTAGAATGTTTTACAGTTCCTTGTCTACACCCTACAAATGGATGTCCTATGACCATTACAAGCATTACAATAAAATAACTGAAGTGGGGGATATTTGGAATCATGTGGCTTGAGCACAAAACTTTAAAACAGGCAACCATGTGATATAAGACACTGAACAACTTATTTAGTAGACATGCATTAATGTTGTTAATATCTGCAACTTGAAACCACTTTTGACATTTCACAGCTGTTGAAATTTCAACTATTTTTAACATTTCACACCTAGTGAAATACCACTGCCCTTTCCTGTTCTTTATTCACATGACTGAAACAGTTTTTTCTTTCTTTAGAAACAATTCAGCTTAAATGTTAGTAATAAACTGTTCTTATACTGGCAAAACAAATGTAAACAATAGGCTGTAGTGCAAGATAATAACCACAATCTATAAGTTGTTCAAATGGCTTCATGTGTTACATGTGCTATACGGTAATGGCACTACACTAAAAAAACAATGGTCTAAATCAACTCACTTTCCTCTGACAGCTCACAAATCTCATTCATAAATATTCATATGAAAGAGAAATGCAAAAAAAAAAAGAATGACAAACAGCTGTCTCTAAATGGGTCTCGCTGGGAGATCCCTGTTAGATGAAGAGACTGCATTTGACAAAGGATAAATCAATCTTGCAGAAGCTAATAGGAAATAACTAGACACAAAAGGATTATTGTAAGGACAGCGATTAACTCCCCCTTTCATTTCTCCCTCAATGGGACTTGGACATTTTGTTTAATATGGCTCATAATGTCTTTGATAATTTCAATATCGTTAAAAAAAGCCAATGAACTTCTGAGCAGATATTGCTTAAGCGCTCCTAATGGCCTGTCGACAAGAGGAAGTGGAGCGCGTGTGAGCGGGCCCGAAAAACGCTTCACTTTGGCTTGAGCAGACAATACATCAATGGATGACCTCGCTCACAGCAGCAGCCAGGGAGCAAGAGACCAGCAGGCCCAAAAAAGGCAAGCTATTAAGTATGGCAGATCTTTACTCAGCTAGCTCATCTGACTGCTTCTACTTGGGGAATGGTAATTGCAGGGGTCAGGCTTTTACCGTCTGTCAGGATTCCCAGAATTGAGAAAGGTTA
The DNA here is from genome assembly GCA_019176425.1 of Megalops atlanticus. Classification (NCBI taxonomy): domain Eukaryota; kingdom Metazoa; phylum Chordata; class Actinopteri; order Elopiformes; family Megalopidae; genus Megalops; species Megalops atlanticus. The sequence continues at coordinate 27,698,066 of CM032883.1, read as the reverse complement.
CTCCAGGCATTTCTGATTGTTGCCTTTTATCTCACTCTGCATAAAGCGTGGTCATATGGAGGGGGAACAACTATTAGGAGGAAATGGTCTGAGGAAATAAAAGACCACATCGGTGACAAGGGTAGGGGGCTTAGGGGGCTACTGACATTTGACAAGCCATGTATAGCTGTTTTGAGACTAATAAGCAAGCCATCTCCTTGCAGCTGAAGACTGGTAACAAGGAAACACATAGCATGGAAAGAGACACCTGATCTGTTAAAATAAGCATATAAATAACTGCATAGCTATTACTGTCCAATGTATTCAATAGTGAGGCTGTGGTCTACAGAAAAATTACTTTTCAACAATTCACAGAGGTCTGAGGAAAAGGGCCTAGAGCTAATGGAAAAGTTTTCACAGCTCTGCCTATTGACTTTTGCATTGTAAAACACTGCTAAATGTCACAATCAGGTCTGTACTTCCTTATAAATAACTTTGTACTTTTTATAACACTTTGAAAAAATAAAATTGTCCTGAACAACATCTTAATTTTCTTAAACACCTGAACAACCACTAGCAACCAACTATCAGCCATTACGGCCACCTGGAGTTTAACTCATTTCACGAGCCATGTGCGTTGAATCAACTCGTGTGGTACACCACAAGTTTGAGTTTGTTGTTCATGTTGAAAGGTATCACGGGCCTTTGGTCATCGACAGGGAGGCACAGGCTCATCCTGAGAAAGGGAAAGGTCGTGGATCTCTGTGGGGGATCGCATGTGGGAGCTGGAACTCTACCAGCGTGTGATCTCACCATAGGCAGGGCCCCTAATGTTTTCTCTCCAACCACTTTCTATTCCTCAGATTTGCACTGTGATGAAAGTGTGCCTCCTAGCAACAAGACCACACTCAGCAGTGTGGTCAACATCAACTGTAAACAGAACGCCTAATTATGCTTCTACAAGGTACAGTGCAGTAAGAGCACTGGGGAGGGAGCTACAACTGCTACATCTTCATGGATAATAGACAGATTGAACAGTGAACAGTCAGTACTCTTGCAAGCAGCGGAAATGTGGATGACATTTTGTTGTACATCTGATTTAAACGTTTGTTAGACCCTGTTTCCATGGTTTAATGCATCCACAATGGAAAGATTGAAGCTTAGTTCCCCATGGAGTGGCCACTGCTTTGAAGGCCATTGGCAGACGAGTTTTCAGATTTTTATCTAACATCCATCAGATCAGTGTCCAAGGTATGCTGGAGTGAATCATCACTTGCAATCCATTTAATCTTGCAATGGAATCAAATCTTGTGAATTAATTTCCACGTAAGACACATATTCATCCATGTCCAATCAGACAACATATTTGAACCTTATCAATATAGTATTGGGCTTTATTTTTTCCCTGTTTCACTGCCAGTGAACTTCCTTCAAGTGTAGATTAGACATAAAAAGCACAACCATCTCTCGCAATAAAATAATAAAACCACTCCCCAGGTTTTCAGAGAGAAGAGTAAACTGCTGTGTTGTTTTGGCAATGAAATGTCTTAGGGCAGAGTGAAGGATGGAAAAGTACAACACTACACTTCTCAGACGGTGATGTCTTTGAACACAACTTTACAGAAGGATTGGAAAATATCAGTGCATCAAAATGACTTTGCTGAGACTGATTTTTGGAGTAATAAGAACATAATGCAACTGTGCTGCAAATGTTGAAATAGGGCCAACAATCTGACATTTCATACCTGTAAATGCTTCAGCAGTTACTTTGAAAAAGAATACGGAAGGTTATTTAAGATATGCATCGTCTGTGTTGCAGATAACTACACAATGGACATAACTTTGCATTTTCAAAACTATCAGGACATCTGACCGCGTTTGTTGATGTGGCCTGTGTTGTATTTTACACTGTCTAATTCAGTCAGATCCAGCTGAAAACAACTTAGGTGATAAAACAGTTTTAATTTCATGCATGAAACACCCCTACTAACAAGAGAAGAACAAACTGATGGCACTGAAATGCACTTTTGTCAGAGAACAATGAGCCATAAGGATAGTGGCACTGAGTTACTTTTGCGGCGCCAATTTGCTCCTTCCGAAACTTCTCCAACGGCGAAATCAGGACATCATCTGCGTTCTGTATCTGAAATCAAATTTAAAAAAAGTGTAAGAACAAAGTGTACACTGCACTGTACTGTGCTATTAAACAACATGCAATGTGCAGACCTGTCAGAATGAGACTGCTGCTTTATTAAATAAGGAGATCCAGTTTATCAGCACAAATGCCAAAAAAGATCAACTTAAAAATTCAATTTACTAACAGATGTCCCGAATTCTTATTAAAGGTAGACTCATATTGAGGGTTTAAGAAATGATAATTTGTGGCATATAATACCCAGAATAATGGGATCAAACGCCTCCCTTCACTAAATATGAGTACAAAATACCAGTGATGTGCAACCCAGAAACAATGCAGCTTATAGTGGACGAAAAAGAGCAACAACTCTAGATTCCAATGCCTTTAAAATGTTGATTTATGCCTCCATGTCCATGCGTCTCACCATGTACCAGAGTACAACCTAGCTTGGTGTGCTAAGACCCCGCTAAATGCTCTTCACTGCATTGACAGTCTTATTCCATGCAGAAAGAGATAAGACCAGATACATTGCGCTGATTGCAGCGGATATGTCACCATGATATTATTAATTCTCCACTGGGTGCTCTGCGGACTCTCTCCTCTCCTCTGAGATCAAGAGCTAACAACAAACAGGTCTGGCTGATGCAGCAGGCATCTGGGAGTGACACAGCACTTGGCTTGATTTAGTGGTATTCTGTGCCTTGAGTGTGAGAGATAAACTAGGGGCTGAGCTCTGTGATCTGCCCGTAACACCAGCTTTAATTCTGGAGGTGGCTGCTGTGCTGGTGTTAGCTTCAATGCCCCTACCCTCTTGGCACACACAAGTGCTCTTTCTGCGTAATGCGTGTGGCGGATCCAATGCCATGAGTCACAGCATGGCTTCAGTGTCATAAAATGCTCACTTCCACACCAACAGCTGCTGCACAGTGTCTGCATTTGTGGACCATTCACATTTTTACTTATTTCTGATTGATCTTGGCTTATATTAATACAGGAAAATCTTGAAACAAAAATGACAAACACAAACTGTAAGGATGACAATCCACAAATATTTGATCTTAACCTAATCTAAAAAACTCTGTTTGATCCACAAAATCATCAAAGGCATAAGTATCTTAAAGTATACTTCTCTGGGGAATAAATTGTGGAAAAACCCATGTCTTAGCTGAGATGTTTAGTATTGAAAACACTGAAATGTTTTTTCAGGAACTTGATAGCAATATGTAATTTGATGAAAAGCATCTTTAAAATGTTATGTAAAATCCACATGTTTCAGCTAATTTTCAAAGAATATATTTTTCTTACTATGAAGTATTTCAGAGATGGATATTGAAAAATCCAAAGGCTGTATTAAAACAAATTCAATACTGTCTGAGTTGTTTTCAGACAACACTACGCCAGTATGCTTTCAGACATTACAGTGATTAGAAAACTTGTCTTACAAAAAATATATATGTATTAATGGTTCAATCTTATGTAGGGCACTGCTTTTGTACTTAACCTTCAGTAAAATATATTTAAATAATTAAATCAGGCAAATAAATAACATTACATCTACCACACTAGTTGCTATCTAAATGCCTATCAGTGAAGAGTTTTCCTTTTGTAGCACATGGTGAAATTTCATGAAGTAAATGCATCACCTACAAATGTTTCATTATTAACTTTACGTGCTGTTTTTACTACTAAGTGAACTGTATATTTTACAAATATATCTCATTTGCTTACAGTATACAAGGATTAGACACTGTTGATATCTGTATTAAATTACTGTTTGTATTCAATATTGCCAAGTGTAAAGGAAAACTTGACATGACCATCTATGCTGTACAGTAAGTTATTTATATAGATGCATTCCAATTGTGGGAATTTTGGGGAGCATTAAGGTAGTGTGTAAATCAGATTTCCTTCTGAAGACTTAAGCACCTAGCAAAAAGAGTGGATAGAGTCTGATTATTGCAAGTGATTATTTCATTTGAGGATACTCCACAACTCTTGATTACCAAACTAAACTTAAAACTTAAAACTGTGACAACTTCTATTAGTTACATATGTGTATCAAGTTTAATAACTGACACATATGCATAATTGTTACTATAAAAGGTCTTTGCAACATAGATTTCAAACCCCACAATTATACCAGTAAATCAGCTGGTAACTGTATTTGGAGTAGTACTAATTCATGTTTTTGGTACTACATAATCAGGGCATATGAAAAAAATGTGACACTGCATGTGCAAATCAGAGGAAGTATGCAATTAAATACCTGCAAATTCCTATCATGAAATTCACATTTTGATTTTCATTAAAATAATAAGGTGTATTTGTAATGTAATCATCCTCAGTGCACTGTTGCTATCTCAACCTAGTTACCTTTAACTTCTTTGTCTTTCAATAATTTTAATTTTATAACATTGAGCATATTAACAATTGTTTACCATATATATTTCCAAACCCTAGAGATATTTGAAAACACTTGCCTAAGGCTCAATACCAGACTGGTTCACCAAAAGGTTGACAGGCTTAGGGTAACTATGAGACTAGTAGCCTGGGATGCAAATTCTTGGCCAGAAAAGCCAGAATACATCCAGAGGCACAGATGGGTTACACATTTGGTTTGGGTATATGAGTAAGAACATATCCACAGTGTATGTTTTTTATAGGTCAAACAAAATGGCTTACAATAAGTCTGTATTTAAATAAACCACTAGACATTTGTTACAATTAAATAAAGTCATTTGGTTTGGCTCTGTAAAATCATTTCAAGACAACAAGAGTTTGGACTTCTTACTAAAATGGGCTGGAGCAACTGTTGCAAATCCACATGTTGAAAACACACTTGATCCAAACACTGTTTACTTCTAGGTCAAACAAAATGACTCATTCCTTTTTGTCCAGCAGACATGTAATTCTGCTGTGGTATCTGACAAATGTCAAACCTCACATAAATGATTATGTCAGATCCATAGATGAAATTGTGAAATAGCTGGGCTGTACATGGTTTGTGAGACATGCATTCATCTATTTTCATTGCTCAACCTTACTTTGATATAAATGCCAATCTGCCATTAAAACACCTGTTCACACAAATGAATGACAGTTACAGCTGGAATACACATACAAAAAATCTAAGCACATTCTCTGATTTACAACATGATAGTAATACTATAATTAGTAATGGACTATTGTGAGTCTCACAAGAAAGAGAAAACATATAATTATACACATTTCATATTTGTAATTTTCCCAGGAAAAGCAATGACTTGTAGTCTCACTTGAGCATTCATTGAAAATAAGTTCCACATGCCTTGCTGCACATCTCTGATAACTGACTCTGTATGTACAAAAAAAAAAAAAAAAAAAAAAAAAAAGGAAGCATGCACACAGAAATAACTCCATGCATCAGGTCTTGAAGTTTATTGTGTGTAGGTGTTGTGCCTAGCACCAGGGGCAATTTCACTTAAACTGGTTGCTGTGAGGGCAACCAAGGTTTGTTCTCTGAGAAAAAAATTACAACATTCGACCTTGCTATTTTAATTTAACACACAGCCCTATGTCTAAATGGAACTTGAAATATATTCCACCTTTTTAGTTGATAAGGGCTTGAATAGAAAAGAAATTCAGAGAAAGGTTTGGGGTTGGCCATGCCAAATACATACTAAATAGCTTCCCCTTACAGGCTTACAGATTGGCAACACATTTGCATGGCAAAGTCACCTTGATTTCACTAAACGTCCTTTCTTTATCAAGGGTCGGTTGTGCTGGGTGCTGGGTACTCTCAGTAGTGACATGGCATGTACCTCTCTGTAAAATATTCTCTCTGTACCTCTAGCAGAACAAGAGCCAAATACTGTCTGTGTCCTCATATATGCAGAGAGCAGAAAGCTGGTCTCTAAGCAAATTTCACACCAACCCATGCGGAATGTTCTCCTGCATCCCAGTGACTTGGATGAATTTCTGTCTCTGGGGCTCATCCTATCCAACATGTGGGAGAATATTTCACGCCCAAAGGATTTATGACCTTATAGACTCCTTGCCTCAGATGACATGTGCGCTCACGGTGCCCAGACAGTGATCCTAGGTGGGAGAATGTAATGTACAGGGGAGGAATGTGAATGGCAGACTCACACCAGAGGATTGCCTCATGGCCTCCCATCACACATAGCTTGCTGTGAGAAACAGTCATGAGGCAGGAGGTGTTACAGAGGGCACTCGGGATTCTGAAAGACACTATCAGTTTATGCCACGATCATCATATAAGACATATATCGAAATGGATCTTGAAAGTAGCTGATGTTTACCAGAGAACGTACTGTAGAAGTATTTTAAAGTAGTATTTTAAAATATAACCCTGAGGAAATGCCCTGATGATCTTAAAAAGTAGGCAATTCAGCCTAACAAGAGTCATTAATCTACTTATAGAGTGTTACCTACTGCTGTGTCAAGCCTGGTCTTGAATACTCTATGCTTTCACTTGGAATCCTAGTGAGCTATTTCCAAAATTTATAACTGTAGGAAAGAGTCTTCCTAGTGCCAGTGTGAAATTCACCTTTAACTAATTTTTGTCTGTCTTCTCATGTTTCTGACTGAACTCGTCTTTAACTATCTGCCCTTACAAGGCATTTCTGAAAGATTTGCACATCAAACCAAACACATTCCCAGGGTCTTACCTTCCCGTGGAACAACCTTGGGTACCTTTAAACTAGGAAATGTCTCTGTCAAGTTCTGCTCTGAAGAACAATTTTATCTCCTGGTGTCAGTAAGATGCACACAAATGAGTACAAAGCCAATCACAAGTCTTAGTGTAACAGCAATTCACTGTGATAGGGGCATACACCTGAGCTGACTACTGCCTTGCTGTTAAAAGGGCCTCAGAGGTTTTTTTTTTTTTCATTTATTTGTTGTATCTAATTGAGACATTTATCATCCTGAGAGGGCAGTCTGACAAAGTAGCTGGTAGGAGAGGGGAGCGCACTGCCTGTAGCGGGTGGTTAGTGGGGGCCGAGCCGGTGGTGGTGCGTTCAACTGAGATTCCTCTCCAGTGTCTCATTAACACAGCTCTGGTAACCTTGGGAACAATCCCCTTCTTTCTCTGCCGTGGTCAATGTGACATTCCACAGCCCTGGCCCAGCGCAAAAGGCGCCCACACTCTGGAGTAATATCAAATCTGTGCTCGAAAGCTGTATTGTCTACCCCTCCCCCTCTCTGCCACATTCATCTGAGCTTTGAGTCAGTGAAATGGTTAAGAGGTTGACTCTTCATGTTTACTGTTGCCATGGGTTGAATAAACTAAATTATGGAGTGGATGAATAAACTGAACTAAATCATAAAGTGCTGTATCTTGGAGTGACTGACTCAATGTTATGTTTTGTTTCCCCATTTCAATGCATTGCTGTGTGTATGAAAACTGATTAATTGAAGATATCCAAATCCAGCAATACATTAAAGATAACTGATCATCTTAAATAATAGTCTCATAGTCTGTTAATCTGTTACAACTGAGCTAAACCTCCCTATTTAAGAATGCAGGACTATCCTAAACTGGATTCAGAACCATAACCCCTTTGATCCAGTCCTCTAACCACACTCCTAAGCTGAGTAATAATAAATATTTTACACTACACTACATTTATTCTCAGAAGAAATGTGATTTGGTTTGTGATTAATCTTTGGATGAAGATAAAAAAGAAAGAGGAAAGAGGACTAGCAAGAGGTGGCACTTATGACACCTCGAGCTGGACAAGCCACAGGAGTCTCAGTCTCTGAATGAAGAACTAACACCTGATACATTCTCCTCTTAGGAGATGACCGAGTGCAAAACGCAGCTAACAGAAAAGCACATTTTAGGCTGTGGCTTCAAAGGTGTCACCTTAGAGATCTGTTCACAGCCACAATGCCAGGGAAGTGGCACCTCCCACTCTTAAATGCCAATAGCGAAACACAAGCCCAGACCTTGTAGAAGTGTGCCTTGTCACACTCTCTCCCCTTCCCACTGAAGGAGCTGAAGACCAGCAAAATTTTACAGTGGCACCCTTACGATGGAGGAATTGAATAAGCTGGTCTGTGTACAATAAAAGACTGGTTCTGCTGGCAGACCCATCACAAAGCACACTGGAGTTAGGACTCCAGGCCTGGAGACCTGCCAAGCTGCAGACAATAAAACTGTTCATGGCTGATGACGCCCACATACTTTCTGCTACCAGTGAGGCTGGGGCTCCTTCAGTGTGGGCAGCACCTTTAAATACCTGTTAGTTAATAATCCACCGTAACAGTGTGGGGTCTTAATTCAAGCCACATGGAGTCCATTTAGGGGGAGGCAGGTGGGGGGATGGTGGTGGTGATGTGTGTGTAGGGTTAAGAATCTGAAAGCATCATATCAATCTCTCCCCTTCAGTTTTTTTTTTTATTTTTGGTCTTTTAAATTGAGTCCAGATGCAAAATGCAGTGACTACAGTACGGAAGGGAGAGTGTGTGTGTGTGTGTGTGTGTGTGTGTGTGTGTGTGTGTGTGTGTGTGTGTGTGTGTGTGTGTGTGTGTGTGTGTGTGTGTGTGTGCGTGCACACAAGTACGGGGTGGTGGGGGTAAAATGGAAAGCCCAGGGTCAGATCCTTGTTTCTTACTCCCGTGTGAGGAAGTTCAGAGTCACACTGAAAAAGTCATGTCCCACATTTGCATGTTGACAAGACTGCTTTTTTTCACACCAGATTCCCATGGATGACGCTTTATTTTCAGAGTTTAAAAAGCCCTGTAGCTGTCACAGGTGATTTATAATTGCACATGTCATCATATCTCCCCCCTGAATTTCAAGGAGGTCACATGATCATTTTGTAAATCTGTTCTAGTGTGAGTTCTTTCAGATCAGATACTGCAATCATGTATTTTAAGGAAATGAAAACTTTAAAATTGTCAAGATCTGTACAGTGTCTGTGATACTATAAATATGTATTAGTGACACTATTTAGATATATTAAATATTATTAACATTACATAAATAGTGTATATTTTAGCCCCAGATAATGTTAATTAATATTAATATTGAAACAGCTGTCACAATGCAATTAATTACTGTTAAGAATGTTGTATTTATGGTTAATTTTTGGCACCGTAGTATAAAGTGCTACCTATTTTTCTCAAAGGCATCCAACTGCAGTGGGAGGGTTCCATAATATCAGAAAGCACTGACCTGGTTTACAATGGAAAACATCTAGAGGCTCTCCTTTCCTTTCAACTGCCATGTTACAGATTTACGACGCTCGCAATGCAGCAAATTGTGAACCACAGCAACCAGTTCACTCGAGCTTTAAATCTCCTGCAGCACAGAGGTTGTGCTCTGATGGACTGACCTACCCTCTCTGCCTTTCATCCTCTCTTCTTTCCCTCCAGTTTTTTTTCCCAATGAAAATGAAGGCTGGCTAAGGTTACATCACTGACAGCTGAAGTGAAAATTCACTGAGGCCTAGCCAATATAAACGAGCGCGTATGTGTTAAGTCACTCACAGGTTTAATCTTTTCCAGCATTTTGGTTCTCCTTTCCACTGATAATTTATCCTGTCTTCTCCTGGATTGTGTACCGTAATGATTCAAGGCGAAGTAGACGTGCAGTTCATAAAAAACAGAAAACAATGGGGCAAAAAACACTGCAGACGTGGTCATATGCACGTAACGTTGGCCTCAAAGTGTTGCCCTTCACTTAGCAGAGTCTAAATCCTGGGAAGAATAAAGATGGTACAGTATAACATCTACTCAAGGAATCCTCTCAGTGCAACTGGTGTCACAGAAGCGATGTTTTCCTTTTTCCCTAGTTAAGTTGTTCCCCTTTTAACACAGTCAAAGTCGAACACACTATGGCCCTCTTCAATGACATCATCAGTGTGGCTAAGAACCAACTGGGAAGACTCTATTACCACACCATTATGCCATGCTAATGAATATGGAGGAGAATGACTTTGTACTTGGGTCTAGCATCAGTTCAGACTTAGCTCAGTTCAGAGGTAATGTACCGTATACCATAGGCTCATAACCAATCATCCTCAAAAGACTGTGAGTCCTGGAGTGTTTTAAAGAGGGCTACACCTAGCTAAACGGGTCACACCAATTAGTTTATCGGCATGATAAATTCATTAGTAATTGGTCCAAGAAAAATATAATCACTATCGGAATGCTGGTTGCATTAAAGAGACTATTACTCTTTCCAGTAATGTTTGAACTCTCAACCCTTTCCTTTCTACCATACATGGAGGGTGAATGCAGTTTGGAATGCATGGTCTGGGGGATGTCAGGAGAACATTAATCTGCCAAAAAAATTTCCCTTGCTGAAAAGCTAGTTATTGGGCTTCAAAGGGTCCATCTAAAGTAACATGCAGCCCAGTCAAACTGAGGTTAAAAAAATCACTTTCAACACTTTTTTGAAGATCCCTTTAAAAACTCGCTTTTATTTTTGCCAGAGTAATTATAGTATGTTCAGTTTATCAAAAGCTCATTAAATTTGCTGGGAGAGTTCCACACACCACCTAATAAGTTCTCTTGATATAGGGCTTTGCTCAGAGGTTTTCATTAACAGGCAAGCTACCCTGCTGTCAAGCAACCCAGCTGAGGCAAGGCCAGATTTTTCACTCAGTCTATGCCCTGCTTCATTAGGTCAGGCAGTCTGCCACCCTGTCAGCATGAACCAGTGCCAAGCTGGCAAGCCTGGCACCATGGCCTGACCAACAAACTGCTCATCAGAACAAACATGTGCTTTTAAATCCTTCCTAACACTCCATAATGAAATGAGAAAATCCAATTCATGCCCTCAGGTGCATCAGATTCAGAGGTCAGCTTTCCAGCTGTAATGAAAATTAATCTGATATAATCTCTGACACATATTAAAAATTAATTCATGTACTGTATATATCAAATGCAGCTAACTTTCATCTTGTCACATGTGAAGATGCTTGCTACTAATTTTCAAGTAATTCGCTCTTTCACATTCATTAAATACTAAAATAAATAACAATAAACTAAATATTACATTAATTTATAGGCTCACAAATAACAGCATTCATAATAACAACAACAACAACAACAACAAAAACAATACTACTACTGCTACTACTACTACTACTACTACTACTAATAATAATAATAATAACAGATGATGGAAATATATATACATGATAAATACATAATTCATTTTTATTGTTATTGAAAATATGACCATGGTACCACATTACCAGAACTCTTTACAATGTACAGGTTCACCACAGCTCCATATTTGTGGGTAATTATCCAAGTTTGTGAGTTCATCAGAAAAATCAGACAAAGCTGCATGCTTACCAATCGCCTTCTCTCTTCTTCTACTGTATTCAACAGTTGAGAGAATTCTTTGAAGAATTGAGCTGAAAGGAGAAAAAGCTATTATCACTCAATTTCTCAAACATGGCAAAAGTCAGCTCTTGGCTGCAGATATACTGCATCTTCACAAATGTACTTCTTTGATGGAGTGAGGAGATGGCCATAGTAATACTGAGGTGGACACTTTTTCATGCTTTTTTTTCCCCCTGTTTTGGAATTGCCAATTGCATACAAGACTTGTCTCATAGTAACAACCTCTGTCTTCCTGTGAGACTGCTGAGGTGAGACAAATGCAACCCTCTGATACACTTACATGGAGACGATGGCTAGTTTTTGTACGTCACACAGGGAACAGTGGAGTAAAGGATAGGTGCTACTTCACTGACGTCATCTGAGAAACTTGCAGGAGCCTGATGAATCGTATGGTGTCAGAACATTGAGACAAGGAAGCCCTGGTCAACCTACAGTACGCTCCCTTATCCCCCGTGAAATGAAGCAAATTTGTTCCACCGATATGATCCAGGTCATTGTCAGCAAATGACACAGTTTTAAACCCAAGCCATTGAGCCCAGCCTATATTCAGTAAATGTCTTGTTGACTGAGCCACTCAGGACCCTTGAGGTAGATACTATGATTAGGAAATAAAGTTTCTCAATTTTTTTTTCCTGTTACAATAATGATAATACTATGACATGTGACATTATTGTTAATGTGGTACTGTGTGTATGACTCAAAGCAAGACAGTCTGGTTCCACTTGGCAAGATTCCAGCACAAATGGAGAGGAAAAATCCACTTTCCAGCGCAAACACAACAATGGACAATGTTTGATAGATGATAATACACAAGTTCTGAATTTTAAAACACTGAATATGCATTAAACATTTACTAATCCTGAAACTATACTGTGCGAAATTTCAGATCTCACCTTTGGTATGAAATTCAACTCTATTTAACATTTTCATAGTATCCAAAACTTTTCAAATTTACATCCACAGTTGCTCCTTCATTTAGAATGGCTCTGATGTAACACACTGTGTCTAAGCCAGTGACATCAGGAAGGAAAAATGCTAACTATTTAGATACACATCTGTTAAAACACAACACTGAGACTATCAATTAGTCAAGTATGATGTCTGAGGATTCCACATTTACAGTACCAGTGAAATGTTTGGACACACCTGATTAAGACAATTTGAAACATGCATTCAAAGACATGTTGATCTAAAGACTTATGCTTAAATGCTTGAAATTTATTTTTTTAGACAAATATAAATAGTGAAGTATAAGACAGTTTTGATTTGTTTAACAATTTTTTTGGTCACTACATTATTCTATTTGTGTTATTTCATATTTTTGATGTCTTTATTATTATTCTAAAATGAGAAAAACAGTAAAAATAAAGAAAAACCCATGTATGAGTAGGTGTGTCCAAACGTTTGACTGTTACTGTATATTTATCACTTCATAACAACACCAAGGCTTTCCCATTTTTAAGTTAAGTTCAACATTCTGTGTTTTCAAGTGTTCACCTCAAGGATCAATTAACATTAGTGAATGACAGGGTTCGAGTTCAGGGTTAACACTGATTTGCTTTCCAGTGTTTAGTAAAATGTTAATTTAGACAATATATTTACCATTTACTTAGCAGGCGAGCTTGTGCAGGATGACTTGCAATTTCACTCTTTCATCTTGCATTCTGTGATCATTTCAACATTTGTTTTTGGACAAGAGCAATTACAGGAAAGCAGCCAGTTTGGGCTTGGACACAAACAGTTGACTTCCCCTGTGTTTATTCCCAGTGGTGGTCTCCATGTGGCCCTTGTTGTCAATGGTGGCTATCATAAACTAAATGTTGGAGGCAAACTTTTCACTGTAGGGTGTAAAAAAATGACCCACTTAAAATCAGGACCTGTGGCCCTTAGGTCCAGGGTTCAGTTCCCCAGCTACATTACTGAACCACAAACAAATCATCCGGGTGGCACAGAAAGTATGTGCTTTCATCTGTCCAAGTTATACACTCTCAGTAGCATAATGTGTGCATTATGCCCATCTTTGGTATTGGCTGTTGCCTTACCTCCTGAGCATGAAAGAGCACTTCGCTGAGCAGAGCGTCCATAACGGCTACGATTTCACGCTAATTCTTTTCCAGCCTCCTTAAGAACTCCATTGTGACTAGCATCCTTTCCTGCCTTGACGTAAACTGCATTTTTTTCCCTGCTGGGTGATCTGATGACCCCTTTGTACACACATTCCACTGACACGGAGGGGGCTGGGTGTGGATGCTTGATGGCTTCATTTAATGATCGATCAGATAAGAGCTTTCCTCACTCGGCTGGCCTCTTTGTCCTCCTGGACAGCAGCCACTCAACAGAGTGCAGCCCGGCAGCTCTGCTTGTCACAGCAGCAACAATATTATCTGCCTTTAAGCTGGGGACAGCAGCCAGTGCATCTCCCGAGACACTGTGCTCATTGACACTAAATATTTTAGGGATGAAAGAGGCACAATTCTATTCTGTGGCAGGGGACTTGGAAGCAAGCAGGCCAGACAATCCTTTTTTAACAATACAAAGTTCACTGTAAGAGTAAAGGCCAAAGTTGGAAAGGTTAACAGAAGTGGATTATATGCTGACAGAGGAAATGGAATTTAAGGATGGTTAATGTTTGTATTTAACAGGTCAATGCAGAAAATGAATGCACCGTGTCATCTAAAACACTCTGAATTTGCAACAAAACAGCTAAATATAGACAAACGCATGTTAGTGTGAAGCAAAGCAAGTCTTTAAAAATGTTCTTTTTTGAGCCTTCACAGATTTCATATTAAATCAATTAGGCTATATCCACAGGAGACATCTAAGAACAGGACAAATTAGAGTTCTGATGGCCATTTATGGACCAGGTAGTTAAGTACTGCAATACGGCAGGTAGTTGCCTGACCTCTTTCTCTTGCTGAGGTTTCAAAAAAATATTTGGCATTTTGGACTTCTACTCAGCTGAAAGTGAAAAGGTTCCACACAGTATGACCTTAGAGAACTCTCGAACTTTTTCATTTTTGTTTTTGGGAACAATTAATATTTTCTATTGCCGTATCAATCTTGCTTTCAGATTGATTTCTTGATAACTGCTGCGTTTTCTGAATGTCACTGAAGGAAGTCCCACAAAAATCGATGCAAGGTCAGGTGACCTCGTCTCATGGTGCAGACAGGACAGTGATATTCTGTGGAGAAGTCAGGAGCTTCAAAGTGGATTGCTCCAACGCTACATCAAGGAGCCTGGCTTGGATTCCCGCCAGGGTCCAACCAAGTCAGTCAGAAAGCATAGTTTCATTGATGACCAGATTGATTTCAGAAGACAATTACATTTTTCTGCTCTGAAAGTAATTCTGGCCTTTTAGAGTTGGACGTACAAGATCACAGAGGCAATATCATTCACTTGGGAAACTTTTTACCACAGCTACTTTTCATTGAATCTGAAAATGTCATACCTTCAAAATTTGACTCTAACTGAATTTACCGTTTGAAAACTTACAGAAAACCACTGAATGGTCTCAAAAATCAGATTATCAAACACCTCTAATAAAAAAATAAAACCTAAGCAAACATCAGTTGCTCTTCATGACTGATGGTCCATCACAATGTCCAGCTCCTTTATTTTCTACATACAAAATATAAGCAATTATTGTCATACCAAGGACACTTCAAGTTAATTGACTGAAAGTCAGTCAAAAACCTGTCCTGCTCAACTCCACTGGGCATCTCCAATGCACTATTCCAATAGCAGGTGGGTGGAAAAACCTATATTATTATTACAATGCTAATCAAAACTTGATTGGAGGTCAGAGGGAAAAAAGCTGTTGGCAATTAGAGTAGGCTCAGTCATAATGAGCTACATTTGTCTATGTTTTCAAGCACGTAGAGGTAATATGCCTTCTTTAGCCCCCTGAACACCAGGCAACTTTGGCAACAGATTGAAAAATGAAAGCCAACTTTCACTGGCTTCACAAACTTTGCCAAATAAAAAAAGGAGTGACTGGTGCAATCAAGGATTGTTCTCTGAATAGTTTGGATGCAGATGGCCTGTGACTCAAAACACAGCTGTGCAGTGAAGTCCAGGCTGGACTAAGGACTATGAGAACTGAAACAACAGCCGTTTATAAAGAGGGGGAGGTGGTGAACATTAGGGCTGTTTCACTCCCTCCTCCAGCCACACAGCTGCCTTCACATTATGCGGCATGCATGTAGTTTAGCACTCATTCAGCTTGGACGAATGTTACAATTAGTCATTCTGCTAATTTTTTCAAAGATAAAAGATGCATGTAGTCAGGAGAGAATAACATAGAGGAAGACGTTCATGTAAAGTCTGACGATAACACAAGGAACAAGGCACAGTCTTGAAGCAGAACTCTGTTGAGGAAGTGGAGTATGCACAACTCCAGTCATCTGCTTCCATTTCAAGATGAGCCTGGCTTGTGACCCTTACTAGCATTAAATCAGGACAGCATTTTGTCTGGGCGATGTGGAAATAATCCATATTTGCCCCCGTGCCAGAGACTGAATGAAAGACCTTCCGTTCTGGAACAGACAGTGGTCAATACTCCTCTTGGATGAGTCTCCCCTGGGAACTTTTACTGAAATGCTAAGAAAAGGTCACAATTTAGATGACAATCCAGGCCACCCCAGCAAGGAGAAATGGCAGTGAGAACGGCTCTCCCAAACCCAGCTCTGCAACACCCACCGATGTTAATCTCGTCGTCAGTCTCGGCGTCACCGATGCACTCAAACTGGAACTCCTGGAGTGACTGTGAGAACTTCTGCACTGCCGCAGAGAGATCTGGGAGACAAAAGAGTATATATATTAGACGTGATGTAATGTGGACTAAAGGCATGAAAGAAAGTCGTTCCCCATAATCCGATTAGTAAAATAAATTCCATCTCCAGGCTGTCTGGCTAAAAATGGCAAAAATGTCAAATGAGGCTTTTGAGGTTGATTTCAATACTGTTCCCTGACATGTATTTGAATACAGGAGAATTTGCAGGTATCTTTTCCCTGTCACCATATAAAAGAGGACAGTCACACACATTAGTGGACAAAGTGAACAAAAAGGGAAGATTCACCTTTACATTTATTCATTGGTAAGATGCCCTCACCCACAGTGACTTACAAAAGTGCATTCAATAGGGTTAGAAAATTAGCTACACAGACACTGAAACATTAGTGGCATCCTGTAAATGTAGTGCAATTGTGGGATTCATTGCCACAGTGGGATGAAGTGCTGTCAAAAGGCATACACCTTTAAACTATTACTGTTATACAACATTAAGCTTAAACCGTACAACCTTAAATGCCACAGCTTTATATCATCACAATGGGTTCAAAACTGAGTTTTATGCTGCTGCAAAAGCTAGAGGTGTCTTTTGGTATTTAAATTGCAAACAGTTTTACAGCTACTAGCTTTTATCAGCATCAGGTAGGGGACACGTCAGAGTATGCAGAGCCTACGTGTATTCTGAAAAAGAAGATTTTTGGTCTGCAATGGAAAATGGAGTCATACTGTTGCTCTGACAGTACTGGGGAGGTCATTCCACCACTTGGGGGCAAGGGTAGAGAAGGGATCTGAACATGACAAGCAACCCTCTCAGGAGGAGACTGCTAGATATAGGGTATGATGAGAGATTATAAGTATTTATAAGTATGGGGGTACAGTTGTAGTGGCAGCTTGGCAGGCTAGAACGAGAGTTTTGATTTTACTGTTAAATACACC
Source organism: Megalops atlanticus (assembly GCA_019176425.1). Classification (NCBI taxonomy): domain Eukaryota; kingdom Metazoa; phylum Chordata; class Actinopteri; order Elopiformes; family Megalopidae; genus Megalops; species Megalops atlanticus. The sequence continues at coordinate 27,680,858 of CM032883.1, read as the reverse complement.
TGAGTCCAGTTTCTGTGTGGTGTCTTGCTGTTGTGAGGGTCAGGAGTTAGTATAGATCTGAAATGTGTTATTTTATTGCTCTGATTTGTTTTGCCAGAGACCCAATGAGCTGTCATTGTCTGAAGCCACATGATATTTCTGTGAGTACATCTCACTTTACTGATGGGCATGGAAAGGATATTCATGGATTTGCTGCCCTGTTTCTCATTTTTCGGTTCAGTATATGTTGTTTTCTGGCCATTTTCCTAGTTTTAGTTCAGTTTTCTACACCAGATTGTTGTTGCCCATTATAAACAGTATCGCTCACAAGCTGGACTCAAGCAGTTTGCTAATACAGTTTTCTCTTCTGTTGTTTTTCAGCATTTTAGAGAAATTTACATTTTTCTGTTTCAATAATACCAAGTAAACACAAAAAGAAACACATGATGTAACAACAGCTGCTGAGAATGTCCAGTTTTATCAAATCATGTTCTTTTTTACTTTGAAGAACACAATCTCTACCATGCCACTTTCACTGTATAGCACACTAAATCCTAATAACATTGCTTAATGGTATCCATAACCAAATATATGTACATTACACCTTAACGTGTAGGAGAAAACACAACTAGCAGTTTTGTCTGCTGTGTGACCTTTTGCTCATGGAGGTTATGGTGTGGTGTGTGGAAGTGGATCATAACAATATGTGGATGATACAAAACAATACACAATTTAAATGTCAAAATGAAAATGCATAGCCACCAGATCATGGTAAAAGTTAAACAGTGAAATGATTGTGCCCATGGGTCTTGCATTAGCCTCTGTGTTTTCATCTGTGGGTTGAAAGCATTTCTGTGGAGTTTGTTGCCACAAGTGAACTTAAATACAGTTAAATGTATGCATAAAGAATGAAAAACACATTATATATCTTTGCCAGAATTTTAAAGTGAGCAAAAAGGGGATGCGAACTTCTCAAATGCAGAGAAGGACACATCTTTATTTAAGTGTGTTGAGCTTTTGGCATGACCAGTATTACTTAACTGACTTGAAAAATACCCAATCTATTGCTTCATTAATCTGTGAACTTTTTTGTCAACTGGTACCAAATGCAGAAGTCAAAAGCTATGCTGTATTTGAAGTAGTACCAGTACTAAGCCTAAATGTGGAAAGTCATGTTGGTTAATTATAGGCAAAATTCACAAATAGTTAGCTAATGATTACTTTAATGGGCTACTTATTATAACAGTATTTACACACATTTCCTGGTATGTTCTCTGGTACAAAGGCATCTACATTAATAACTAGAATTGTCAATTTCACAATACAGATTAATGAAACAGGATGTGTAGTCTAGAAAAGGTGCTTCTCAAACCTGGCCAATGGAGTCAATCTGTTTGTGCTAGTCTTTGTTCAGACTACTTTTGATAAGTAGGTTTCCATGGATCTCTTAACTGAAGACTGATCTTAGTTTGACATCATTAGTCAGGTATCTGATAGGTTTTTTGTGTAATACATGTATAATTGTAAGAGTCTATGCACTGACAGAAAACTATGACTAAATTTATTTTTCCTTAAACTAATTTCTCTTCACTCATGCCGCTGAAACAATAAGTCATATACATTGCTATTCATCTTATGTAAATCATATTGATTAGTTGTTCAATTACTTGTTGTGGGGCAGAGAAAACATATTAGAAGAATTACTTTCACTCAAGACAGATGTTAGACAAAGATCTTACCAAACAAAAGTTGAATGAACCCCTTTACTTGCATCTTTTAGTGTAAACTTATGTACAACAACACATTTCTTTCATAAGGATTTACAGATGAATAACTGTTAAAAGATGTGTGCTATTTCAACCAACATCTCCATCAATCAAACAATCAATCCTAATTAATGAAAAAACTGCTAGAACAAAAACAAGGATACACATATGCCCCCTGGACCAGGGTTGAGAATCACTGGTCTAAAAATGTGTACAGGGTCTGAGAGAGTGATCTGTGGCTGACTGTGGCTTCATGAGCTCCATTGTGGGAAGAGCTGTTATACTCTGTTTATCACTGACGCATATGATGAATCACATGACCTTCCACTCTATAGCAATACATTATCACTCAGATCAGTGAGTTCCTTGACAATGCATGATCACCGATTTTGGGGTTAATGATGGCTTACTCTCCAGTCACTAGAACTGACAACAGTTCCAGACATGAGGGAATCACAGCCAAAGTGTTAACTGGAAATAAAATCAGGGCATGACCACTGCCAGTCATAGGAACAGCTCTTGCTTAAAACCAATTAACAAAATGCCATGACTAGCAGGGAAGAGCGCACACCTCCCATTCCTGGATTATCAAGAGCAATTACACAAAGTTCATAAAGGTACAAAAAGTAGCTTAAGTCCATCTTCAAAATATCTGAAGAATCTATGATAAAAGAGAAATATATCAATGTTTGAAACTGAAATGGGTTTCGACAGTAGAAAACATCTGTAGCAGCTGTAACACACGAGGGAAGTTGTTAATGAACTAAACATTTTTTGGCATTCACTACTTTAATAATTTTTACATTCTCCCAACCCAGCTGCATTGAAACCAACAGCAAGTGATCCAGATAAAACAGCTTGTTGCCTTGTTTTGCAGTTTTTGGATACTGTGACCTAATATAATCCAAACAAATTGATCATATTTTACAGCAGTAAAAGACCTGTTTTCAGTGCTAAATAATTCAAGTGCATTGATTTAGGTGCCTTGTGACCAGTGAACCTGCGGGATACAAAACATTTCAATATTTCAGTTTGCATTTCCATAATCCTATTAAAAATAAAGAGAGGAGCGGTGTCACTGATGCAAAACATTTTATTTTGGAAACAAAACCAAAATGATATTTTTAGTTTTCCCTTGTAACATTGAAGGCAAAGCTGAACTAACAAAACTAACAGGTTCCCCAAATTATAGATAAATATGAAACTGTTGTGAAACTTTTCCCACCTGTCACAAAGTAAATGTTAGATGTTTTAAAGGTCTGAATAAAATGCTGATGTAATCTGGAAAACAGAAAATTTGAATATTATCTAAACTTTTTAGAAGTTTGATCATTATTCTTTTCTTCCTAATATTAATGATGGATTGTAAGAATGAAAAATGTATGATGGAAAAACCAACTTTAGTTAATCAAAACCATCTTGGCAAATGCCTTGGAGATAAACCTGGACTTAATTTACAAATTAAGATAGTAGTAGCACACCTTTCAATGAAAGAAAAAAAAATAATTTTATCAAATGGAAAAAGTTATATATATGATGCAGATTAGACTTGTCTTTGAATTAGAGGGACCAAGACATGAAAAAAAATACAATAAACATATTATGCATTTCTAACACTGAACTTATAAATGGTTGCTGTACATTTTAACAGACTGTTTTATCAGTTGTGTTTGAATTCCAGCCCAGCTTTTACTCTGCATGATTAACTAAAGTATAGAGATATATTCATGGCTTGTAAAAATTAATATCTTTGCACTGCTCAATTGAAATGCTTTTTGTGCTGCTGCATTGAAATATATGCTTCAAAGTGAGGTGTAACTCTGCCCAACTGTGATAACAGATAAGATATAAGCATGGTATGAAGTTCCTTTTGAACTCCTCTGAAAACAGCAATCGACATGAATCTTTGTCAACAACTTCATTTCAAGAACAATAGGACTCTCAAAAGGACAGACTATCACAAAATTTTCAACAACTGGTTGTTGACATACAAAATGAAAGGTGAGAAGAAGTCCTGATAAAAACACTGTCCATAGCGCCATCACATGTGATGGTATATGGAGACTGAAGATAGAAAAATAAATGAACAGGGTTCATCCACGCTGGCCTAATACACTTTCTCTGCAGACCACTGTAGCCCAGTACAACCACTGACACATCTAAGTACTGACCACAAACACAGCTTCAAGGTCTGCTGAGTGTATAGGTATCGCGTGACAAGTATTTGTATGATGATGGTCTTTCCCATCAACCCAGACAAAACAGAGGACACTTGTCTGAAGAGCACTTGTATTCTGGCTGAAGCATTTATTGGCTCCCTGTCACAACCTGCCATCTGTATTCATGCTCATGGCGCATTTTAACATCTAATAAATTAATTGACTAAAAGCTACACTCAACATTCTCCACACTTTTGGCAGCATTGTTTTCCTCTTGGAAAAATAAAGAACTTGTCAATGGAATTTGTTTTTCCCATCCTGGGCATAGCACTCCCAACATTTGCAAAATGCACCTGAAATGCCCCTTTGCTCCTTTTAAGGTAGGTATATGCCACAAGATAGCCTATATCGCACTTGCTTATTTTCACTCTGCACTGCAATTTCTAATGTTCTGTAAGTGATTCTGGACAAAAAGTAATGCAAAAAAAGATATATTCACATACTGAACAAAAAATACAGTCTATGCTTGCCTTCAGCAGGAAATGAGATGGTACTATTTTTCTTAATATCTATGTCAAGGTCCTTTGAGCCACTATGACGGTCTTTGATGGTTTTCTTTATAACTGTACCATTGATGTCATCTTTGTAACCATTTAGAAAATACTGTTACAAATGCATAGAACATGCAGGTGTTCATCAAGTCTTCCTGACTCTCATCATATGTTGAAAATATTTGTTGATTCCAGTTCATGCAGGTGTCCCAACATTGGCAGACTACAAACACTCTTCACCCTTCAGATTAACAAACCTAAGTTTCTGACCAAAAAAAAAAAAAAAACCTCTGGTGTCAACATCAAATCCCAGAGATATTCTCCTGTCCCAAGGCAACTCATGACATTTAATCAAATGGTTATTAACTAGAATCGGAAACATTTCAGAATGCTCATAACAGCTGTAGCGCCCACACTCACATTGCTAACTGTCATCAAGGACAGAAACATATTTGAAATGCAAGGTTTGCAGAAGGTATTATACAGTTGAATTTCACTCAGAAATGCACATTTATGTTTTCTAATTTGAACGCCTTACAAAAGAAGATACAATAAGGACAACAGCACTGATCCAGACAATGTCCACAGCACATTTAAACAAAAGTGGCAATGTATACTAGAGTGTTACAACAACTAAAGTGCTATACTGGCCAAGTGCTACACCGAAGAGACTACACGAAAGAGTGTGTAACATAGGATTTGTTTTGAGGGAGGCTGGAACCTTCTGATACTGTATACACACTTTATGCCCTTGAAAAAATAAAAGCTTTTTCAACATACAGTAAACTGTTGACAAAACAGAACTTAGAAATTTTTATCTAGTTCATGATGGAATGGTAGCTCAAGAGGGCATCTGTTGCTCCTCACTCTGAATTGCAGCTTTTTTCTTCTTGTACACCAAGAACCTCTCTGTCTGAAATGTCTATACTTTTATTAGCACAGTTTCAAGGCACACAGGAGAGTTCGTGGGGATGAAAACACAGAGAAAACATTTGGTTCAGCATTTACAAGTCAGAGCTGTGACTGGCTTTGTGTGTGCAGGGTCTGGTATGTCCAACACTTTTAATTTTTCAAACACATAATTGTTTTTTTGAGAAACTCCAGGTCAAGACCCAATTACCTGTACACATCAAGTGACTATTGTACAATGTACTGCTGCTGATATTCCAGAAAACTACCCTAGGTCCCCTTAAAGATGGAATAGAAGCGCATACAGTAGCAAAGTCGTTTCAGCATGTACAATTATAGACAATCACATAGAAAACAATACAGTCACACACAGTAGACATCTCTGGAGCAGAAAATTCACATTCCGCCTTTCTCCTAAACCTCTCTGGCATTCCTTATAATGGCTCTGTCATAGCAATGAAGGGATTCCGACTCACAGAGCATTCCTGTCATTCTAATGTAGCAGCACATTTTTCTTTTATTTCCACAGGGAGAGAAACTGCATGTCACAACACATAACTTTGGGTTTGATGGTTATCTACTTTCCTCACTTTCTCCTATCTGCACCTTCAAGAGAAGGCCTCTGCTTGGAGTTCTTTCATATCTTTTGTGCCTTCTTAAAAATATATCTCTGCAGCAATCAGTACCAGTGAACAAAAACACTACGTTATGTTTGGAAAAAATGGACCACCTTCATCTGTTTATAGAAAATAATTGCTCTTTCAAATGGTTTCTTCCACACATAAACAAGAGATACAGATGTGACTATGAGGAGATACAGATGAGGTACCTCTATGTGCTGTCACACTGCACTGTCACATTAACTCAGAGAAGAGAAAGTCATACAGTACAGGTTTTCTGTTCCCAACTTCAGGATATTTTTATTATAACATCACCTTAAAACACATCTTATCAGTACTGTAGCAATATGGGGAAAACTAAAGTCAGGGAGGTGTGAGAACAAAGAACTAGAGAAGTATAAACAGGACTTATCCAGACTCTCCACTGTTACTATATGAAGAAAAGAAAGCAGAGAAAAGTTTTTGGTTTTGCTGTCATGCTGTTGTGGAATATGATTTCTTTCATTAAACAAAACTTTTATGCACTGAGAAACCTTGGCGGGCAAGTTCAGATCGATCCCTGCGATCCTCTGCGCTGCTGTTGTTGTGGTGTTCCGAGAGCACCTTATTTCTTCTGGTGTATAATTTTCACTGCGCTGAGTCACAGAGCAGCTGTTGTTGAGTCTAGTTATCATGTGCATTAAAGGTATGAAATAACTACCACCTTTCTCCAGCACCCGGCTGAATGCGTGTGACAGTGTGACCACAGCTGCAGGTACACGACAGGTGACTGCAGGCCTGTTTCACAAAACTAGTAGTGTCCCTGTCGGTGCTCCATCACACAGTTCTGGCCCCCCAGGGTAAACATGGCCTTCCAGCTCCAGGGACACTACATTCCACTGCATTCCATCAGCTGTAATTTTATCTCCCAGATTATACGAGTAAACAGACTTACTGGAGTCAGAGAGAGCGGTGCACAGAGCATGGTTAAAAAACCTGCTTAGAAAAATGCCAGGCAAACACAAGAGAGTAATACGTGCCTTTCTTTTGCTCTGCCCCGGGAAATTCTCCATATAACACCCAAATTTCCTTAGATTATATGTCAAACCACAACAAAGCCAGTCGGAGTAAGTGTTTTGACCCTTGGCTCAGCAGCAGAGATAAGATGTAGCATGTTTGTTTGTTTGCCTCTGACAAATAATGACTCTCATTGGACTGGTGAGCCAGTAGCAAACACACCCATCATTTCTTAGATAGCATCGAGAACAGCAGCAGGAAAGGGTTCCACCTTCTCAACCTATTTAACACAAGTGGCCTGCAGCATATGACATATTTCACAATTTATTGCTAACATCCACATTTGCATTGCATTATTTTGCATGAAAAATGTAATTTTTTGGTAATTATAAACATTTTAAGCGCTTCTTGGTATTTCTAAAGCACAGTGTGAGAGTTGAACAAAGACCGGGCTTCTTTTCTAGGGTAGTCAATCATTGTTCCGCATTTCTAAAACCTTTCAGGTGAACATCTGAGGAATGTACCAAAAAAAGTAGTATGGAAAGTAGAACAAAGGGTACAGTCTGAAGAGTTTTACTAACTATATTCCTGGATCTCTCAGCACAGTGTTTGTGTTAGTCTAGTCTTCCTTTCTTGGCACAGAGACAATGCTGCTTTGCGATAAGAAAGTCTTCAAAGGATATTTTTTTAGTAGTAAGAAGCAGTGGATCCTTTTGATGGACTAATACACGTGGTGCCTCTTTGATTCTATTTTGAGGGATTGGTAGGGGAGAGACATGCTCTAGGTAACTCATCTTTCAGCTGATATTGTAACAATTATGTGTCACCTTCTCAGCAGGACTACTTCGAAAGTTCTCTCAGGAGCTCACGCCAAATAATGTGCTCCTTTCCACTGCATGCCGTTCTTCCCTGGCTGCCAGAAACGACCTTAAACCACCGACCTGAAGCGCTCTCAAGTGAGAATATTTTTTTGTGGCTAACTTACTTTTTCCACAAACAGGGTGGACTCCATCAACCTCAGATCCAATTATAAATTGTATTTCTCCACTGATGCAATTTAATCCAAATTAGGTCAGTGGAGAAATTGAAGCAGTATTGAAAATAATATTACTTCTACGCTACAGCAACTGTCAAAGATTTAAAACCATAAAGCGTCTGCAAAGGTGCATAGACACACATGCATGCACTCATGAGGGTGCAGTCTCAAGGTACAACTTTACAGTGAATTGACTGTGCAGTACAAATTATCATTTGTAAAGGAAGTAAATCAATGATTCACAACTGTATTTCACAACTGTTTTTAGTAGACCACACAATGTGTTTATAATAATAATGTGTTTATTTTAAACATCAAGTGCAAAGGAATCACTGGGAAATTATCTAAACTTCATGCATGAGCCAGTTCAGCGTTTTAATCCGTTATCTACAGTTTGACCATCAAAACGTGTTTGTTCACTCAGTAAATGTATTGACTAATGTGGGGGACTGGGAAAGAGGAATATTTCAGATCCTGGTAACTTACCATCTACTGACTTCAAAAAAGCCCATTTCACCAAAGTAAGGACAAAAAGAAAAACTACAGAAAAAGAAATGAAATTATCTAATTGTTTTAAAGATATTGGTTCAGAGCTTTTGGATATGTGATGTTTTCTACTGAAGAGAGTAACTGGAGTCACTGTAAAGCTTTGTCTGTGTGCATGTATGTTGAGAATACCAGTGCCTCTATCAATACCTCCCAAAGCTTTTATTGACAACATTCCAGAGTATGTCTCAGATTAAATAAAACCACTCTATCCTCAACACGGTTTGTCCTTTGTGACAAATTTAAGCATTTTGATTCTTCTGCAAGACTATGTGCAGGTAATAACAACAGGTTAGCCTGAATCTATGATTGATATTTAAAAAGAATATTACTGAGATTATTAAAAAATAAATCTAAACAACAGCAAGCCAATTCGTATTGCCTGAAAACAGCAATAAAAATGACGAGCAGATATAAAATGGAATACCTTGGGAACAAAATGTTCACATTTTCTCATTAATCACTTGTTCCTGTCTAAATAATGTTAAAAATGTATCATCATATTTAACAATAATTTGAGTGTCTATAAATGTTTGACAGGGGTAATAACCTCCACTGCCTCACCTCTCATGAATGTGTCTACCATTGAAAGCAAAAGGTGACAGACAGTACTCATAACACTTTCTCAAATGCTTCCACTTCTGGACTTAAATTACCCAACAGACTGCATGAAAAGACAGAGCTCTCTTTGTGTCTGACGTGTGTGGCTTAGTCAGTATTTTTAGAAGGAGTCTAGCTTGATGCGCATGTGTAAACATTCAGCCTACCTCACACATGGAATGGAATAAGAGACATTTGGCTTACAGGACAACACCCCTCTGAAATTTCTGGATTATAAAGATGGCTCCACGTTTGTACAATGTCAAACAGTAATGTCTTTTTAGCCACTTCTATTACTAACAATTAGTATCTATGGCTTGACTAAACATCAGATTTACAAGCTGCTTGACAGCACGGTGAACACAGAATGTGTGGTCATTCATAATCCAGAGGCTCATGGTACTCAACACAGTATTATTTTGCGTAACCTTTGAAGTAAATATAAATATGCATTTGATAGATCCAAACAATAAATGGATCACTGGAAAACCATAAAATTCAACAGATCACTTACACATGCAAAAAATAAACACAGGAAACATTCAACATCCATAACCATAAAGCTTGTCAAATGCTGGGTGTCCCTGCTTGTGTATGAGCAATGCCTGCAGGCACAGAGGATATTCTTTAATGCTCCTTTGTTAGGAGAAAAGGTTTGTCTTGTAGAGTGCCAAGTATAGATCTGCTTCTCAAATGTAAGAACCTTGTCATATTTACCAGGGATTTAGTAGTACATACGTGCAAATGATGCAGTCAGTAAAGGTCTATGACGAAGCGTGAACCTGACTGACCTATATCTCCACATTGCAACTGAGTTCTCATGTGAAGCATGCATATCAGTGTGAGACCAAGGTCCACAAACATGGCATACTCTAATGTCAACAGTGCAGTTAAGGGATACTGAATACTCAAGCTCGAAAATATCTTATCTCATAGATACCTTGGCCGTTTGGATAATACTATGATAGAGTAATATTACAGCAAATGTGTGCTTGATTTATAATTATGATTGTTATCTCTGCAAGTGTTGAATGTGGACAGAAAAAACTCTAGTCAAAGATTTTGTATGTGGCTGAAGTCACTATCAGCAACTATAAAAAGGAACTGTTCTAAGTCTCTGATTTCTACACAGTACATAGATGAGTCAGATAGGTAAATTGTACATACTCCTTCACCAAAAGCTGGAACTGGAGAATGGGTTATACTTTATAATATGTTTTATTATTATTGACTGACTGTTGCACAAACAAGATATAGCTAATACACCTCAGAACCATACATTATAAGGAATATGGCACTATGGACAGCCATGGACCATGACCACTTGCAAACAAGGCAGCTCCATATATTTTTTCCACATCAAGGTTTTAAACACATAGAAGCAGGACGATGGCTATCAGAGGCCATTTCATTTTTCCCCATGAAGCCAAAAGGGCTATGATTAACAAGCAGGTCTTCGCCACCGTTGGACAGCACATGGCTGGCATAAAAATCCTAACTGCCAGGACCATAACAGGAAGTGCATAATTCCTCTCCAGAGGAAAGGGAACCACCACGGCAATTAGCCACAGACCTTTGACCTTTTTCCTAACACTTTCATCCGACAAACAGCCCTGGCAGGGCTAAACTCAGATCATTGGGGAATCAAAATATATTGACAGCCTTCCTGGTTGTGGACTGCAAAATATTACCACCCTTGCCTCCAGCAAAAACGTCACACCTATCCCGCACCGTTCTCAGTTAGTGAATTTAATATTTAATTATTTATTTATCCTTGTTGATTTCAAGTGATTTGATAGCCTTGGTGAAAATCCATTCAACATCACTCAGTATGTCAAGGAGCTGGCCTACTGGGGCTAGTGCAGTCATTGCCATAGTGTTATTCCATAACTGACTTTATCTCCATACATGAGTCTGTTTCCATTTTACTCTAATGCTATTGTTTTGCAATTAATAAATGCAGAAGCCTCACTTTAAAAACAAATGATATGTAAAATCTCCTACTATATTCAGTATCCAGTCTCTAGTAAGACTAATGCTCTTCCCACAAAATGCTCTCTCAGATGTAACTTCTGTCTTTTTGTATCTGTTTCCGTATGTTCTGTTTTTGTATTATCATTATAATTAAGTGACACATTGAAACCCTATTTACAAAGGCGATTAACAGGATGATTACACCAAATGTTATTCAAACGTTTATTCCTAAATAGTTTAGTACAGTTATAGTGTAGTATACAGTTTAGTATTCAAAAATTCTGAACCACTCAATCTGTACGTTTGGATTTTGTTCTACATCATATGAATAACTGATCTTTTTTTCACGCTTGTATCCTGTAATCAGCCCTGCCTTACAAAGCAATGCAACATTTTCTGGAAAAAATAGGATTAAAATGTAAAACAAAAACAATCATGAGTGTTTTACCATCCCATTATCAGTCAATCCTGTTACAATCAGTACGTTCAGGTAAATCCAGAACAAACCATGAAATGTCACATCGATTTCCATTCATCATTCTCGCTCGCGATGCTCAAATATCTAAAAGTTCGAAGATAAAGCACTTACTTTTCAGCGCCGTGATGAGCATATTCCCGTCTTTAATAAGATCTTTGATGAATTTGTTCGTCCGGTCCAACTCAATTTCATGACATTTCAGACGTTCTCTGAAGTCTGGGCTGTCCAGGAAAGAATCGCTAAACTCCAGCGTCGGCAGCCCCATTGTATTGGGGGAATTTAACTAACAAAGACAATCAGAGTGTCCCGAAGCAAACTAACTCCCAAACATGAACCGTCTTCCAGTGTATAATTCGACTTTTTTCCCCTCTGTCAGTGCTTGAAGTAGTTGTACTGGTATAGTAAGTTACATCGTAGCTTGCTCTCCAAACTTTCTTTCCCCTTCTCACAGCACTTCCGCTCCGGCAGTTTCGCTTCTCTCCTCATCACTTTCACCACGCGTTTTTCGGACCTCTTTAAGTGGTGGTGTGACTCCTGCTGGCTACTCGAAACCGTGCGAGGAGTAACATTTCAAACATCACGTTGTAGCCAGCTAAGAAGGATGCTCTACAGACGGCCATAGTCGGATGTTAGAATGAACTATATTTAGGCCTGTGCGTAGAGGTTCGAAATGTTGAAAGGAGTCGACATGTAACTGGAGTATGTATCGACTGTAATGCATTCAGTGAAACAAAATGGGTACACGTTATTCTGACCACTTTAGCAGAAAATGTGCTGCCCCGTAATATTGGTGGTATGTAGAATGAGGAAGATGACACAAGCTTAAACAGGTGATGTCATAGCTTGAGTAGAGAAACAATGTTTATTTGTGCACACGAAGATTATGGATTGAGCCTGCTGTTCCAAGTGGATTTCTAAAGAGATTTACATTTATTTGTGAAATCAGGCCACATGTATCACAAACGACAAAACTACTCGGGGGACAGGCAGCCTAGATAGTTTATCAGAATTAATTGTCTCACAAGCAGGCACATACTGCTAGAGCTAATTTGTGGAAAATGACAAAAATAAACACAATCCCATCCCCTATCAATTTTCAGTTATTCAGTTTATTTCAAGTCGAACATATGTTGCAGTGAACAATTTTGAATGTCTCAATTATGTCTTTTTTTCTTTTTGTCAGACAAGTCGCCACGACAGTATTCTAACTGACACTGTACTGAATAAAACCACAGCACATTTAGCGTTCTTTGAAAGCTTATGGTTCCTTCTGTCAGTATCTTAGTATTTCAGTGAATTAAAAATGTATTTCTGAACGGACATATGTATTTTGATCTGAGAGTAAAAACTGATTATTGATTATCTGGGACAAAAGGGTCTGACTTTGTGGGATCAGGTCACATACTAAAAGTACAACCCAAGGTAAAGGCACAACTGACTTTTTAAAAAAAGTATTTCCTTTCCATCTGTTAAAAGCTCATTAACTAGAGTTTGTGGAGAAATACAACAGCAACTAGACAGGGGTTTAGGAAAATGTCACATGAAGCTAAAGTGGTTAAAAGTATGTCAACCTCTAAAAAATAGATAAAAAGACATTATCTTACTGCATAAATATTAACAAGAAAAAAATATACCCTGCAATGTTGACAGTGAGTGAAATCCTAACTTGCCTAACAGAAAACTGTATTTATTCTGTATTTAAAGTTGCAATGTACATTACTGCATTTAGGAACTTGTGTTTTGTAAACAATTGAAAGGCTTTCTGAGCTGACATTCTGCTATATTTATTATGAGCTCAAACTGTGGCACTAAATATGTTAATGCGCATGGACTCTATTCTCCATCTATCATTAGTGAGTAAGAATGCATATACTCATTTGGACTAAAGGGGTCAGAAACTCAGCTACACACTTCCTGTACTTGATTGCATGTCATTTCCTCTCTTTTGTTAAAAGGAATGACATGCAATGCCGTAATGGGAATGCAGGTTTATGAAGAGAAATATTTAAATCTGTTTACTGGATTAAATCTGGATTATTGAAATCCAGTGTTAACACTTACTTCAATGTGTTACCCCAACATTATGACAAACTGCAACTTAGAGAGGACTGGATCTGATTAATGCTTCAATTCATGCTTTAATTAAACCCAGCAAATTACTTGACAAAATGCATTTAGGACTCTCTCTCTCTCTCTCTATACAAAAACACATATAGATAGGTAGATAGATAGATGGATACATCTGGTCTGACATGATTGGGCTTGTAATCATTCAGCAATTATATTAAAATTTTCATTGTATGGAATTGACATGCATTGTGGTATACAATAAGCCAAACACTATTTAAGAAACATAAGTATAATTAAAATATACATCATATATGCAAAATATACATTAAATGAAATGAATGAGTGCATGTACTAATATATTCATCATCAGCTCTGGCCCCTAAGGCAACTAACACAACTTTTATTCAACCAAAGTTGGTTACTACACTCTTCACACTACTACACTCTTCACTGTAGTTTGCTTGTACTACTCTTTGAACATCAAATTTATTAAAAGGATAGACCCAAACTGCAAGTGAAGCCAGTCTACCAAAGAGGCCTAATTGTTTGTGAAAATGACTGGAAGCACTTTGTGCAGAGAAGACACTGCTATGCTTCCTCCATGATTTAACGCCTGGGAGACCTGCACTACAGTCAAGCTTTGTTTTAATAAAATACTGGTAAAGCTGGGGTGTTTCAACAAAGCCAGGCAAGTACACATAGCCAGAGGTATGAATGCAGACTTGAAGAGATGTTTTTAATGGTTTAGACAGTCTCCAAAAGTGTGAACAATATGTGACACTTCAGTAGACATCATATTATGAATGTTTCTAACAATGAAAGAAAAAAATCAATAGAATCTAGGTTGTGTAAATGTCATACAGATTATCCCCACACTTTCTAGTGCTAAATGTTAAGAAATCCTATAGTTGTTATTTAAAGCATTTTCACAGAGGCAGAGTGCAATGCTATGTGTAGGCGGTGTGTGCAATCATGCTTTATGATCAATTGTGCTAATGAGGGTAGGATGATGCTGAACTCAGAATGAATACTTTGGTATAGTAATTAGAGGTGAACTAAAGCAGAGCCATCACAAACAAATCTAGAAAACAAAATACAGATATTAATGTGAAATTTTAAATGAAAATGTGAGCACTGAAAGGATTATGAAGCATTGTATCCGTCCATTTGAAGTGGATAATTTTAATCCTCCTACGAGAATTCAGAATATGCCATGAGAAACTGGCTGTGAGGTACAATTTAAGGTAAAAAAGGATTAGGATTAATTGTAGTTAATTGTAATCATGAAAGTGTAAGCATTTTCACATCCGTAATTATAAATGAGTAAATAATAAGAAAAATATTATTTAAGCACAGTCTTGCCACCCATTCTGCAATTCTAAACCTCTGTGATAGGATGATACAGAGGTATTGAATGACTCAAGAATCTGTGAACATTTCAGTGTTCATACACCTTAATACGTTATATTGGATAAGTTGCATGTCATGACTCTTTGCCAAGAGCACACAAATCAGGAAATTGTTATTGTTATGGCCCTGCAAATGTGCAGCATAATGCAATTGTGCATTGCTTTAAGGATAATTCAGTGGAAAATGAGTCTGCAAAGTACTCTTAAAATAACATGAGCAGAGGATGCCAGAGGTTAGCTGTACAGCATGGATAATTCCATTCTAGAATGGGTGCCGTCATATTGTCATACCGTTTTAGGCAGTGCGCTTTAATTAGCGGGATGCTGCTCAATCAGTCAGCATACACACACACACACACACACACACATACGCACGCACAGTGAATTACATCATTAACATCATTGCATTGGGGTCCTGCCTAATGGAGAATTACTACTTCAGAGGGGAAAGGCTTTGCTTCTGTGAGCGGGCCCGTTGGCCCACCATAGCCGCAAGGTATCAATGAGCCGTGCAGCAAATGCATCGATTAGCTTTCCAGCACGGGCGGGTTATTTGTGAGGCGACTGACTTTTGATTAGATTTCCTCAGACATCACTGTATTGCCCCACATTACTGTCAGGCCTCGTGATGAAAGCCTGTGCTGTTCTTTGGGGGGTTGTGTAATCCGTCCGTGAGGACCGGAGTTCTTATGTTGGGTTCATAAGGAGCAGCCCCCAGGGTATAATTTGTCTCATCAATATTGTGAGCAGTGCAATATGATACATCAAAGAGAACACACATGCACTGATTAAATAGCAGCATGCAGTGCTACGGTCCTAAAGTGGAAGCTAAACTGTACTAGGTAAATGGGATTAAAGAAAGTGGGGTGACGTGGGGGAGTTGGCGGAGCTTGGCATAAATGTGTGGTTCACATGGGTCAAATGCTGCAGTACTACCTGTGCAGCCTGCCTGAAGAGACACTGAACTCCTGCCAAAGTACATTCTTTTCTCTCTTCATTTACCCTCTCTCAGACACCAACAGCCAGCTCTGCAGACATTAGCAGGGCTTTCATTTAAATAGACAAATTTCTTATATAATTTTTCACTAATGGTCGTATAGCCTTAATTTGATATTGAGCGAAATTTTACATGGCAGATTATGGAAGCAATATACATAAGTAGTCCCCGTTTATGAATTATGAAATGTTCTTATGACCAGATTGCTGAAAAGATATTTATGGAATAACAAAGATTGATCACAGTGATGTGTTGCACCATAATAGGACACAACCATTTGCATATGATCATAGATAGATAGATAGATACTTTGCAAGAAATTCTCTGTTGTGAAAAGGAGTTTGAGTTATTTACACAGGGCTTCCACAATGTTTTTTTTTTCCTTTCTTTTTTTTGTCCAACCTTCTTTTGCTCCAGCCTTTGTCCTGTTTGGACCCCAGGAGCAGAGTTATCGCCAGATGATAAATTACAGAGTGCTGTACTCTGGCTTCATGAGTAAACCTTTTGTCTGCTGCCGGATTTCAACGTTAATTTGAACTTGCGGAGACTCAAGGGGCACTTGTCTGGCCCTGTGAGAGAAGATAAACTGCTCCACAGCTGCCTGCTTCCCCACTCAGGTAATTCAGCTAATGGTTCCATGCTGAGGTGATATTTCAGCATACCAAAAATCATTAAATAAATCAAATGAGCAGAGGCTCCAAATCCACACTCACTGTGTGACACAGAATATTCAAGGATTTTTAATGCACTGCGGGGACAGCTTTGTTCTTCTAATAAAACCGAAAGGTTTCTGTTTGAAGTGAGAGCAACTGCCTTTGAATTTAACACGTTGCAGAGATTTAGAGAAGGTTTAACTGTCCAATTACAGTTTACTATATGTGTGAACTGTCTAGACAAATCCATTAAGATGAATTAAATATGTGTTTTTCTGACTTAATTTTGGTTCATGTCTTGCTCAGTGTCATTTCATAATAAAGTTGTATATAGCTGGTATTCCAGTTTCAAAATGACAGAATTACAGAAGTATCCAAGCTTACACCTCCTCTCAACTGCACAAGATAAAAGAAGCTTGTGTACAAAGAGCTAGTGGAGAGCTTAGTCATTGAGACAGCAGAGTCTGGAAACAACCACACCTACATCAACACTAAAAATAGCCTAGTCGAAAATGTATAGGAGCAAATGATTATTTGGTATTTGCAAGTCTTTAATTAAATGATTTGATTGAAACGGTGATTAAAACGGTCATTTTTTCTGTCATATAGTAATTTGTTTATGAAATATAAACATACACTTCAGCCAGCTACAGCATCTAATTTAATTAACAAGCACAGTTATACCTAGAAAATAATACATTTGTGGAATGAGCATCCATAACAAAGCAATGCTTTGTGTATTTAAAATGATTTCAGGCACTTTTTGATGTTAGTGAAAAAGAGGTAGCACTTCAGTGTTTTCAAAGCACACTCCACTTGCACATTGTTGCACATTGTACAGTGCGAAAAGTACTCACCTCAAGGGGGCGATGTTTCCTCTTTCTGAAAAAGCAGGCGTTGACGGCAGCTTATACAAATTATTCAAAAAAAACAAAACTCATGCCTTTGGTGCAGAGTTAATTTAGGACATGACCAGTGCATTTTGAAATACTGTTTTACCTTGTGTGTCCCAGAGCAGTTCTAGCTCCCTACTGTAAACAAAAACTACAACAGCAAAATAAGCCAACTGTGATGATGTTTACATGTAATACTACCAATTAAGTGTAACACTTGTTGTACAGGTCAAAGCAGGTTCTTCAGATTTTGTCTTTAACTGAGCTCAGATGTTTCTGACTCACATTTGTACAGAAAAAAACAATGGGGATGAAACACATCAACTTGACATATTGGTTTGATTGAATTAGATTCTACTTTCAGAATTCCCTACAAGGGTAGGGTTCAGTCCACTGATTAACCAGGAGACAGTGGAACATTCTTCACTCCATCTGGGCACATTTTCTGACTCAACACCTGGGTGAATGCTCCTAACATCACAGATTTGCTGTGGTGTCCCCAGCTGCCTGCTGTGCAGGAGTGTTTGGACAAACCAGATTCAGTCTGTAGGCACCAAAGGCCTTGGGGACCTGTAATTAATACTAAAAGAGAGGAAGATAAGATTTTCCACTCTGCAGACAGTAGGATCAGTTTGCCTCACCTGTATAGAAGAGTTCTTTGTCAACAACATATAAACTCCAGCAAATAAGTACTGCTGACTACTATAGTACCTATGGCCACAAAACAGTCCCTTTTGGGAATATGATGTAGTTGCACATTTATGTGTGCATTTAAATTATTAGATAATACTGAGTTTCATATTCAATGTAAATTTAGTTTTACTAAGGTTGTTAGTTGAAATTGTGACCTAATGATGCAATATTGTCATGAGAACAGTTAACAACAGATGGTTTGTATGTGTCTGTGTGTGAGGTTATATTATACTCAATAATGTTTAAACAAAATTTAAAAAATATATATTTCAGGTTATTTCAGCACCATAGCAGGAGCTAGTCATAGTATATCAAGTTCTCTACTTCTCCCATTATGGAAAATTATAATTCTGCACTAGTAGTACCCCATGACTGATGTTCCCTGTGTGACAACCTCTCCATTAAGACATCATGCATTTTCTTTGTTAAAAGAAAATGCATGATGTCAAAAACCAATCAAATACATTACAGTGATGGTAGATCTGGTGTATACGATTGAAATTGCATTTTTATTAGCATTATAGAATGCATTGTGTGGTGTGAGCAGTTTGATTACATCCATACATATTAAATGCTGCACAGCACAATGCATAAATATAACTAAGTATTACAGAGTGTTACACCAATATAGTTATTTTTGATGGAAGAGAGGGGGACATATATACATACAAAGTACAGGTACATAGATACATAGTACATGTAAAGAAATGTGATTAAGCAAACCTCATAAAAAGTTAGGAATTCATTACTGTTAACAGTTTTTTTTATTCTACAATTTTATTTTATTCTACTCATAAACACCAATTTACTCCCAACAATTCCAGCTTACAGTCAGAGTGGCTGCACACTATGACTTTCACCAGATAAAGCAATTAGCAATGTGGAAGTCCCCAGAAAACACAGGTGGTTGAGGATACTGTGCAATAATTATGTCCAGTAATAAGCAAGTAATAATATTCTATTCTTTTAAGCAAAGCTTTAAGGGCTAAAGCACCCCCACCCCTTTCCATTCTTGACACCCATGAGTGTATTTTGCTTGATGATAGGGATAAAATGCAAGTATTTAGAGAACACTTGTCAATTACAACTTAATTAGCTCAATAATAAAAACAAACTTAAGAGTGGAAGCAAATATAAACATGGTTTTTAAAATAAAAAGGCTACCTCTGCCTAAATGACTTGTTTCTCATTCTCTAATGAAATCCCATTATCATGTGCATACCAGCATTAGTATTCAGGTGATAGCTCACAGGAAAGCTAAAGAGGGGGCCTTGATAAGACAGAATGGCAGTAAGAGTGTGGAGACCACACAGATCTGTAGCCCTACAGTTTCCTGCAGGGATCTTTTTTCTTTTTTTTTTCTTAGCTCCATGCTTTTCACAAACTTTTTTAATCATAACTTTTCTCATGGTCAGATTTATAGGCCATTAGTTTTATGTCATTGTGAAGGTGTTTCTCTGAATGTATATTTCCTCTGGTGTTCGGTGATGAGCAGAGAGCTGGACAGATTAAACTCTGTGCTGCATGCTGATGGTGAAAATGAATAAACAGCTCTAAAAAATACTATGGCCCTTCAGTGCCATAAACATTGAAATGTATGGATAATTATGCGAATAATGTGATTCATATCAATATTATTAATGGTGGTGTGATCAGTTGAAGTTGTTTTTCACAGTTATGCTCAAGAACGTATTTGCATTTCTTGTGATGACTGGCAGGGTATTTGCCCCTCTATGCATTTAAAGTAATCCAACTCCCTGGTTTGATCCTAAATATTGACAAAGTTTGCTTTTTTTTCAAAAATCTTTGACAAATCACAGAGTGCCTGAAAGAGGTAAAACAAGAAAACCTTGCTGAGAATCCCACTCCTCTCCAGAGCAAACCAAAGCCAGTTCGCGCTGTTACGGTGGACTCATAATCACTGTCAGCTAATGACACAGATCAATTTGAAACCAGGCCATAAGGCTTAGCCTGCATTTGGAACGAAAGCCTTAGATGACCAAGCCACTCAGGAGCCGTCAGTATTTTTAAGAGCAGGTGGCTTTTGCTTAAAAATGTGGTTTGCTGTTTATGCCTTCATGAACACATGAAAGGAAAAGAACTGTAATAATTTTATGAGGCATTTATGAAGCTTTATTCACTAACGGAACCCTCAGTTCACCTTTTTGTTAACTCATCTCACCTTTGAAGAGCAGAGAATTACCAGTCTGGCCAGAAATAGCAATTGATGGCAGCTTTGTTAGCCTCTGGTTGAGATTTCAAAGGCTTTATGAGATAGAATAAAGTAGACAATACAAGTAGGTGTGTGTTAGAGCACTACAAGTGCCTGCAAAGCTGTTCTCAGGAAAGACGCCTTAAATGTGAACATTTAGATCCAGGCTCATGTTACAGGGGTTGTGTCTTTGATGAGGAAGACAGCTTAGCATTCAATGCACAGTGCTTGCCCTAATCTTCAATTACAACTAACTGCAGAATAATTCAAACGAAGCCCCAGTGAATAGAAAAGGTTTGCTGTTGATCAGAGAAAGCTTTATTTTGTTCTATTTAGTCATAGGTGGACATAATTATGTTTCATTATGTTTCATAACCTGTGGAGCATACACAAATATACACTATCAAAGTATTCATAGTACAGTATGGGTAAGAATTCAATTCCGATGGCCTGAATGATTTTCAGAGTGCAATGAGCGTGTTAGATTGAATTCTTACCCATACTGTATTTTGAATCCTTTGATAGTGTACACTTGTGTATGCTCCACAGGTTATGAAACATAATTATGTCCACCTATGACTAGAGGCATGTGGTTCAGTGAATGCAGTTCATTAAGTTGGCTTGAAAAAGTTATTTCTTATTATTCTATCCAATTTTCTGTATGCAACTCCTCGTACAACTTTACAGCTTCACTAAAGAAACTTGGCCTATACCTTCACCTAGCATGGGATTGTATTGCTTGTGCTTTTTGTGTCAATGCCTGAAAAATTTCATTGAGACATTTACATTGAAGATTTTCCCATTGACTAACATGGATACAACCTTCTGAACATTCTGAATTCAGAATCTGAACATTGTGACACAGGCAAATAATGTCACAATGGGCCGGTGACAGCGACAACAGATGAAGACTGTCTCTCAAGCAAGCTTTTAACCGTAGCTAATAGCTACTACCATGCTAGGCTTTTTCAAGCCAGCTTAAAGGTTGTTCTCAGAACAATGCTTTGTTTTGTAGGGTCACTTACTATAGATTGTGCTGCTTGGTCTCCTGTTACTTTTCTTGAGAATTTTTTCACATCAACTTTACGATAATTAAGATCTGAAGCCAACTTGACTTCTTTTTGGTTTGCATTTGAAAACACGAGACAATTGGCAATTTTATTACAAAACACTTTGATAACTACCAAACTCATAATGCTCAGTTAAAGTAACATGTGAGGAGGCTAGCTAATGCTTTGCACCCAAAAAATGAACAGAAGGAACAAACAAGCACTACAAGCTGCTCACAAGTGAGCTTAGCAGCACCCACACACCTGTATTTAATGTGCCGCTTATTAGACAGGTGTGGTCCATTAACCAATGGCTGCCTTGACATGCACAAAAGATAATTACAATGACAAACAGGTACACAATTAACAGATTTGGATGCAATTGATGAAGAGTGATCTGCTATTGGTAGGTTTGAATTGGAGAGAAGAAAAATGGCCCTTGAACATTTAACAGTTTAACAATGAACACAATTAGGGCGCGGGTGAAGGTTCTCCACATAACAACAGTAAATATAACCCTTCCTGACACAGTCTACTGCAGAAGAGATGGTCTGTAATATTTGTAGCTCTCCTCTTCATCGCGTGTTGCTTCCTCTGTTCTGCTGGATACTTTAATACCTTTTCTTTACTTAACAGTTGCAACCAGGCTGAAGACCTGGAGTCAAAGCTGACTCCACAGTTGCTTTCCATTGCCTGGACCGCAGCTTTGCTGGGTTCCATCTGCAGTCCAACACTATTCAAGACAGTCCAATGTTATTCTCTTGCTTTTTTAGCACTGAAGTCTGTGAAAGTATGATCTTTATGCAGACAGTTGACAGTTGCTGTGAAGATAAAATGGATTTCATGTATGACAGTGAAAGTTACAATATTGGGCTGAGCTGGCAAAGCCAGCCAGCACAACAAAGCATATCATGGAAAATCCGGCTGAATTTGTGTGCATAGAGGGAAAGAGGCATAAATGGCCACAGTGACCTCATCCTGGTCCCCATGTGGTCTTCCGAGAAAACAGGTGAGACACACATCCACAGCCAGATAAACAGGATACAGCCAGTGACAGAATCCCAAGGGTATGCTGGTAAATAGCAGACAGAAGAGAACAAACTTACGTAAGGATTTCCTCATCGCAGTGCCAGGGATGATAAGTCACACACCATGACTGACAGCTCCTTTATAAAGATTTTTTAATAAGTGATTGCTCATTGTCCCTCATTCCTGTCTGGATTTTCTCTTTCCAATGAAATGTTTTTGTTGTATCAAAAAGTGGAGTAGCATGAGGAAACAATATGAAAGCAGTATGAACTTACAATAACAAACCTCAATTTTGATGATCTGTCCAGGTTGAAATAACTTTAGTGAGAGTGGTATCAAAGTAAATAGTGGCTACAGGATGAAGAAAAGGAAAATTTTCAATTTCAAAGTACTTGAAATGTGGCTTCACCAGTATAGCTGCAGGTAAGCAGATATTTCTCATTGTATCTGTCATTGGTAAGAGGACTAACAAAGGAGAAAGAAAGCAATCCTGCCTATTTTCTCTGAAGAGAAGCAAGAAGACCTCTTACTAGTTAGCACCCTTGCTGATGGATTGGCTGTGTTTGGATTTTCAAACATTTTGGCTTCAAATTTAGCCTTAATTTGGACAGCTCACTCATAACAATTAAGCGGAGACTTAACAAACAACAACAAATGATTAAATTCAGACTCAAAATTCAAGGTTAAAGACAATATGCAGTTAGATAGATGCTCCGTAGAATCAGACAGAGAAAACTTGACTTATCTATATCACTTTCTTTCAAAGACTATATTTGGATTTGCTGTAGTTACACACTAATGGAAATCTAGAGAGAATATTATCCCTGATGACACATCTGATAATGAGAGAACAAGCAAATGAGAACATCAACTTAAAAACAAAAGGCTTTTTATTAATGCATTTCAAATGTAACAGTGCACTGTCAGTGAGTAATACAGAATAACATTATATATCAGCTTTGAACTGGAATTTCTTGTCAGTTTGTTTTTGGGATAAGTGGATTTATTGTTAGGACTTTACAGATAATCTTCTCCAAGGATGTCATCATTTAAAAAAGAAAATATTTCAGCAGCACAATTACATTTACAAGATGATGATTACTAATTGAATGAGCAGTGGAAGATGTAGTAGTAGAGGTAGCACTGTAGCAGTGAACCACATGAAATGAAAGTATTTCCTGCAGTTGAGAGTCCACTCAATGCCTCCTCCTGATCTGAACAGCACTGAGTGAGAATGACTGTTAGACAGTTTCAGTGGGACAGTTATTCTTACTGGACCAGATGGCAGCAGCCTTTTCTGTGGGAAGAAAATGTAACTTTCATTCATTTGCAGCTACTGGCATTACACCTGGAAATTCCAGCCAACACTGTGAGAGCAAGTCCAGTAGACTAATTAAATTCAGCCCTGGCAAAGAGACCTGTGAAACACCACGTGCCATAGAGCTGTGCATGAATCTGTAAGAAGCATTGGACAGTTGTGGTTTTGTAAGAGAGATGCTGTGTATGGGTATGGGGTAAAGTATGGCTTAGTGCAAGTAAGGGTTGGATGGGACACTTTGGGATCTGAAGTACATGGTATATATGTTTTCTGTGCAAGACATTGAGTCAGAAATACAATATTCCTGCTTTGAATCTGAAGAACAGATTGATCACCCATTGATGCTGGTGGAGGTGTGTGTGAAGGTTTGTGTGTATGTGTTGGGGAGGTGTCAAATAAAAAGAGAAATGACAATACTGATATCATGTCTTGTTTAAAAATTCCAGTTGATAATCACAATCAAAATGTGAAATATATACCGAACTCAGATTAATGCCAATGGTGTTTAACACAAAGTTTCACTAAATTGATAGCATAAATCATCTGCAAATTAGATTAGGGAAAGCATTCAGTGTAACTGCTATCTGGCTTTGTCCTTAGCTTTGAATATGTTCAGTATTTCAGTTCTTTAAGCTGATATCTGAAGAGAAGCGATTTGGAGCAAAGGGCAATCAGATCCACAATACAAAGTACATGCTTCTACAGTACATACTGTAAAAAACTCTAATGCATTCCTATAAAAATAAATTTCAATGTCTTTTTAACTT
Source organism: Megalops atlanticus (assembly GCA_019176425.1). NCBI lineage: Eukaryota > Metazoa > Chordata > Actinopteri > Elopiformes > Megalopidae > Megalops > Megalops atlanticus. Next base: position 27,656,154 of record CM032883.1, on the reverse strand, counting down.
CTAGTGTACCTAATGTCCCTAAAGCTACATGATAAAGAGGTGACATTATATAAGATGTCCATGTACTACTGTAACATCTACAATGGTCACACTATATTTTACATTGAAACACTGTATGTAACTAGCATATGCTGTTATCTTCTTATTCATTATTCTTTTCAGTTTCATTAATGAGTTCTTTCTTTAATAATGCTTTTATACATCATCTTCAAAAGGAAACTTCAGGTCTTTTTCCAAGTATTTATTGTTATTGCTGTGGACGTTGATAATAATTGCTCTGTGTTTATTGTCTTGATGAGCGTTTGTTTTGTAGCTCATTGAACTCTTGATTAGATCAATGTTGTGCAGTGTGCTACAACACTCCTGACTAGGCATGGCTTTGAAGGAGGTCAATACTAAATACCATGCCGTTAAGAACTGCCTATACGATTACAGCTTGTATTACAGAGGGCCACTGCTGCTTTTCAGAAAAAAAGCACAGGTGTATTAGAACCTAAATCAAACAGTTTATTGTTGTTATAAAGGCTGTATTGGCAGTGGGGTTCATTTGTTTCTAATGAGCCCATGATGGTGACATAAAATACCAGAGCTGAGTAAAAGCCTCAAACGATTCTTTATGCCAGAGCTCTGGGTCCTTTGTCATAGCAGACTGAATACTTGAAATAGAAAGTGTGAGTACACAATACGTGGGAAACATATTATTCTCTGGCAGCCATATTGCAGTGGTTACCTGCATATATGTATACTCCAGAGGTAAAGAAGACCAGTGTGTTCCTCCACATCCTGTTTGGTTAACCTCTTGGTGCATCTTCAGTTTTACCTAAAATACAGTACTTTATCTCATCCCTCTCACAATCTCAGGATTCTCATAGCAACAGAGAACTGCTCCATCAGTAAAAAAAAAACATCAATTTAAAAAACAACCATTCAGGATTCAACATGCATATGGTAAACTACATATACTGGTATGTCCAAGATTCACTTTTAAAAGTAATTTTAAAAGACATTTGCACTCCATAGAGCACTGCCTACAAATGTCAGGGCACAGCTGGTGAGACCTATGACATTTCAGCTTCTTCATTGCCCAGTGGGAACCATATTAATAACCTTTACCCAAAAAAGTGGAGGAGCATTAATTTTTCCACATTTACTTTGTGAGCCACACTCCAAAAATCTGCAAAATTAGAAAAATAGGCCTGCATAATTTACATTGTTTTACACTGTACCTGAGCTGCACTCTTCTAGACTTCAGCCCTGCAAACTGAAGGTCCTTCAAACTGATTAGATTTGGGGAATGTTCCAGCTTCCCTCTGTGTGGCAGAGACCAAAAATACCTGTTGATCAAATATTGGGTGACCACAAGCAACAGAGGGCACAATACAACTGAATACATATACTATGTAAAGATTAGCAACTTATTGTCAATTGTCGCTGAAGCTGTCCCCACTTCAAGCTGTAGTCACAAATGGTGGCGCTCCCCCGTCAACAGACACATGGCTTTGCTTCTGCTTTGCATTTTCTACAGCGAAGGAGTTCCAATCACAGTGCCCTCAGACGTGTAAACAAACAATTAGGCGAAGGTCTCTCTGGTGTGGAGTCTAATTGTGTTTATTGTCATTTCGGAAGTTTCAGCAACCGGGTCCTCTGAGGGAACACTGCACGGCAAACCCTGAGAGGCCGCGGGGCCGCTTTCTGCTGCTCGGTCGCTTGCCGACAAAGCCATTGTGGTGCTGTGCTAAACTCTGATTAGCAGAAAAGCCACTTAAGTTTCATTGTGCTGCCTTAGTAATTCTTTGGTCATTATGTACAGTTCCTGTGACGGGTGGAGATCAACCACTAAACCATGTCTTGCAAGCTTATTCCTGTCCTCCAAAATTACTTCATACTTATAGCATTAAACATGATGCATGTATAGATCATTTGAGTGTGGTTTACCAGATCAGATGACATCTTCTTGAATATGCATTTTGTCAGTCTTGTACAAAATCCTATTTTCCAAGGACATGGTGACACAAAGAATCACAGATGTGCCAAAAATGCAAATTTATAGTATAATAATTTTTTTAAGGGATTTGTCAGATTTTTAACCACAAGCATTCACACTGTGTCAATGCCAACATAATGTGTTATGGGAAAATGGTCTTCTGGAAGACCAGCTCATCACAGCAAAAAGCCTCTTTCTTCCCAACAGCATCTCTCAGTGAACAAATTCCAGTCCCACAAGGGTTGAGCTCTGTTAGAAATCCAGCAACCAGCACATTCCTCTGTGTCCAAAAGTCTCAACTTTTAAAAAAAGGAAAAAATGGATCAACTACTCATCCTTTCCATACACAATCCATTTTATCTTCCAGATTGATTAAAAATAGGGGAAGTTTTGTGTATGACATCATTTAGAAATAAAATCTTTTTCTAAATTGTTTTGGAATGAATACATGTTCATATTAACAGATAACAGATCAGTGTCAGTGGTTCTGAGTGGTAGTAAGGGAAGTCTTTGAACACTGGCTTTATGCTTTTTATGTGTAACATCCACATGTTTTGGGCTGAACGTTTCTCTTTGTAGGGTGCTTATATGAAGGAGAGTTACTCAGTTATTGAAAGAGTCTTGCATGCTGTGATGGTTGAGGACTCAGACAGCCCTTGCTTTTATTTGATAAATTGACTTAATTTGTGTGGCACTGCAGTTTCTTTGTTTCAGAATCTTGTTCATCTGACCTCCTGCGGCTCGTCTTTTCTCTCTCTCTCTAGTCCTCTTGTTTTGATACTATCCATACACATTTAAGGATTACTTCAAAATTCCTTAGCTGTCATCTCAACAAACTTTGCCAGTATTTCTCTATTTCCCACTGACCTGTCCATCTTACAACTGTCCACCTGGACAACTGACTAAAAGCCACAAAGCTTTGTGTCTTTCTATACCTATTTAGGCCTAAATGCATTCACCTGATTCAGTCTTTCTAGACAGTTAATTTGCTTGCTGTCCCCCACCACAAACACAAGACAAGCTACTTTGTGTAAACCAAGGTATAGAAAGAGAAATGTGAAGATCCATAAACACACACAATGAATGACATCAATACTTTTAGTTTATATTAGCATTCAATTTGCTTTTAACTTTTAATGTTAATTGAATCAGCTACTTATTTAAAATGTATTTACATATGTTTGTGTTCTGAGGGAAAGAACCCTTGGCTTGTTGTGTGTGAGAAAAAAACAGACAATGACAAGAAAATGTTAAATGCCAAACCATTATTTGGCTGGTTTAAATTAACACCTGGTATTATGTTACCAATGATCTTTTTCCTTCAATGCATTTAAATTTTATTTTATATTATTATTAAACAACAATATTGCTTTTGTTATTATTATTAGGTTTAACCATGAGTATGCTTTAATTTTGTGTGAATATAAAATATTTGGATGCATTTACTGTGTCATTTTTCATCTCTTTTTCTAGTCAGATATTCACTGGGAACCTGTTACACAGGCTGACCACATTTATTCAAGGATTCATTGGGGCACAAGAACAAAAACATCAAACCAAATGAGGCAGTGCTCTCCTGTCTCTGAAGATTTTTCACATCACTTGGATTCAAGGGAAAATACTTTGCTTGCTTTTGTAAAGTAATAACAGATGTTTGATCCGTGCAGTCAGAAAGCACCAAAAGACATCACATCAACATATTTATAATACCTTGACGGCTTTTTTATTCCTTTCAGAAATTGTTTATCCCATTGGAGGAGTCAAACTGCTCAGGTGGATGTAAGAGAAGCAATTTAATGAGGCAAGAATCTCCTCAAACAATTTGATAAAATAGCTTCATCCAAGCATGTAAACAAAATCTACATTTCCAGCATTTAAACAACGGCCTTATTGTCCCCTTGCTTGTGTTTGCAGATACAGTTTTATCTCAGACTATTAGAAATCTGTTTGCTTATGTATTCATCTCTCTGAGCTGATCTGTGTTGACACGGGAACTGCAGGAAGTGCATTTGCTTTCGGTAAAGCAAGCCTTATTATATGTAATGATGTGGAATAGCACAGGTGGGTGCTATATCACACAGGAGAGTCATGCCCCTCCCTCTAAAACACCAAATAAGGTGTTTTAGAGGGAGAGGCATGACTGATAAGGGATGTAAGGTGCTTTAGAGATTAATTAATTAATTTATTTATTCATGTATTCGCATAATATTCCAATATTGAGTTCTATGCATAGGCTGCCAGCTTTAGGTTAGATTCCTTTCAGATGTATTGATTGTCTTTGCCACTTTCAGGGCACTAGCTGCACGAGCAGAAGTTTATCTTAAAATAGACAAAATTCTAATTTTCAGTTTGGTAACAGCCATAAATGTTATGTACATACTCAGTGCCTGAGTAATATCAGTATACTGCAATCTTAGATGGGGAGCAGCCAACTAAAGAACAGGTTTATTTGAGATTTGGCACATGGGCTCATGCCTGCACTACTGAACTCATCTTTATGACTGGCATTTTAGAAAATAAAAGATAACTGTAGTTTAACAGTGATTTCACACGACTTCCTCTCTTGCAATTCCTGGGTAGTCTCTAAATGCGTTTTTAAGGATAACGTCTCTTTTTCTGTGTCTAGGTCAATGAGGTGCAGCAAGTAAGACATTAATGCCGACGGAAAGGGAACGCTGAGGTCCTCAATATCAGGGGAAGTTTTTTCTAATCAGTCAATGGGAGCGATCTTGGATGGTTTTTGGCCCACGGCTCATTAAATCACAATTGGATTTCCTTTGGTTTGTCTACAGAGCAGGCCTACATGTAGTTTGGATAATAAACCCTCGCCAGGCAGCAATTAAGGGACCTCCTTCTCTAGCCTTAAACATAGCTATGAGGAAGTGCTGCCTGAAGTCTGCCCAGCACCCTATTTCACATGAGGTCTTTTTCTGAGGGTGTTTTGTTGTCAGAGTTACTCCTACAATCAACTCTCACCATCTATTTATTGCTTGCCTAAAAGACTGTTAGTGGCTGTTGCCTAGACATAGTGGTGTGACTTTACTCTCAACGTTGCAGTGATGAACTGCACTGGCAGCAGGCCATTTGTTGCTCTGCTTTCAACAATTAGAAGATGCCAGTGGTCCCTGCCTGCACCTGAGTTGATTCTTCGCTTTCTCGCCCCCTCACTTCCCTTTAATTGACAAATGGCATAGATTCTGTGGGTGTCATGATGCAATTAATTGCACCTCTATTGTGTTTGTTGTCTTCGAGGCATTTTAAGTCAGGGGCTGATAATGTGCCCAGAAAGGGATCCATAGTCCAATAAAGTTCTTCAAAACATCTATATGGAAAGTAGAACAAGTATTCCTTACATAGCTTGCCTGATTCACTGGCAACAATTGTCGTGCATCTTAAATACTGTAATGCTATTCTCACCAGCAAAATATTCTTCAAACATTCTTCCTTCAGTTTATAAGGATTTAATGTAAATAAAAATGTATGTATGTTAAGAAGGTATTTGTGGCTATATACACTTATATGGTTAAGTATGGTTATAATGGCAACATATGAGCATGTGTTACAAGGGGTGGCAGTGTAGCATAGTGGTAAGGAGTAGGGCTTGTACCTAAAAGGTTCCTGGTTTGATTCCCTGCTGGGGCACTGCTGCTATACCCTGGTACTTAACTCAGAGCTGCCACAGTAAATTTCCAGCTGTATAAATGAATAACATGTAACAACTGTAACCTATGTAAGTTGCTCTGGATAAGACCGTCTGCTGATGATGTAATGTCAGAAACCATCTTAATTCAAGGTGACCTACAAGGCTGCCATTTTATACTTTTCTCCTTCACATAGCTCAATTCACTATAGGGATTCAGGCTCAGTAAAGCAGCTTAGGTTAATAGCAGTGTCCCATCTGCAATTTGAAGCTCCACTCTTCTGGACATAAGGCCAGTTCCCTTACCACAGCTCCACTCTGCAGGCAATAAAACGTAAAGTAACATGGTCATATTGGACAGCATGCATGGAATGAAAACAGTCCCGTGTTCATTCCTGTGTTTCTTTCTCTTTATAAGTTCTGGACTCCTGACTGTTGTCTAAAGCTTCAGATGAAAAGTGTGTAAAGCAGAAAAGCTTGTGATTTGTATTGCTGTTAATAGATTTCTTGCATGGGTGGGTAGGTTGATAAACCCATTCTTCATCTCGTAATATGGACAAACCTCAACTTAAAGGCTTTAAGAAGATAAATGTGAAATGGATTGGCAGCACAAACTCATTTCCAGCCCTGTTTCCAGGGCCAGTGTAGTGTGACACCAAAGCAGTGGCATGTGGCAAGTTTCAAATGGTGGACTTTATAGTTCTGGGGAGAAAGCCCTTTATTCTCGCATCTCTGTGAGTTTAAGGTTTCTGAACCGTAGATGATCTACCACTGCCAACCAAGGGCTCTCATAGTCCTAAAAATAATACAACCCATTCTTTGAAGCCATGCTTTTCTCATAATTCATTTAAGTGTAGGTTCATGGTGAGGGGGTATCTATAGGAAAGGAGCATTTTAGATTTTTGAAAAGGCAATCAAAATTGAATGAAAAAACATGAAGGGATGTGCAGCTTAAAAAAGACCTAAAAAAGATATTATTTTCTTTGCAATGCAATATATCCTAAAGGCAATGAAAGCAGACATTCTTCAAAGTAAGGCACAAATTCTTTTTATGATTACCAGTGTCCTGTAAGAAATATAACTTTATGTAACATTAGCATACCATTCTGATCTAGTATGTCACCATAAAGCTGCATCTGACATAGCTGGTGACACAGAACATCATATAACTTCCCCATGAAAAGAAGACTGCTTGCCTCTGTATTAGTTGGAATGCATGGCTATGAATGCTTAGGCATTATGCTTATGCAATGTTATGCATTATAATTCAGTTATGCAGCTTTTATGAAGACATTATATAGTACTTATATGGGGACCTTCATATAATGTCATTGAATGTCAGGTGAAATTTCAGCAAACTACAGACAAAACTACTCACTTTTGTTGATGCACACAGAATACAAACTGGCTTATGTAATTCTGTAGCTGAAAACTGAACCATTTAATTTTCCTTGCCTGACCATGTTTTTAATGATTGTGGAGTTTTAACCAAGATGAAATAAACATGAACCTGTCTGTATGCTCTCAATAAAGTTTAGAATACAGCCAGGTGTGCAAAATGCCTATTGGTTTTCATCAGACCCAATTTCAAAATTCTGGAAAAAAAGGAAACTTCAAAAAGAAGATTGTTGTTTAGTAGACATAATGGCTGTATGGAATGCAGGTGGTAGTAACTGAATTGTGAAATTTCAATCCAGTCTGAGAATACTCATCAAATGCTGTACAGTGAATGTAAATCAGTTTCTGCAGTAAGATAATAGCAGGAAAGTGTAAGTAAGTAAGAGGTGTAAAAGAATTGAAAATATTGTCTATATTCACCATTTTGTTTCCTTAGGAATAATTGATTGTTTTCAGATTCCTAGGAGCTATCTGAATTAGCATCATCTTCAGTATGTACTGCTGGGAGAACATTGTGAATTAGAACCAAACCAAAATGCTGACAGTTTCAAGAGATACAATCATATTTTTAAATTGCTTCCTCAATTCATCTTAGTATTGTGCTACATTGAACATGGAGGATGTCCTTGTGGAATGCAGACACTAACAGCACAGTCATCCACCCAATTTATTCTAGATTATCACAGCTGAAATAATAAGAGAAATAGGTAAATGTACCACCTCTCTTATTACCTGCTTTATTATACCTTTCCACACTGTCCACAGCTGATTCTGGGTTTTACTGTGGCCTGCCGCCCGGGACAGCTTCACCTTTAAGCAATATGTCAGCCTGACAGAAGGTCCACCTCACTGGGTTTACTGTAAGGAAACGCCAATGAAGCTATAAAAGGCCCAATGTGAGCCGGACACTCCACATTCTGACCTCAGAGAGGGGATAAACATTGCATTAGATCAGCTGATGAAGCTATCCTCAAGGGCAATGGGGAATGAAAAATTAAATACAAGGATCTTAATTAGGGACAAAAAGGATAATCCGCAGGGACTTGTTGTTTTAAAGGCATTAAATCACTGAACATGCTACTAGCGGAGGAAAAGGTAGGATTTCGATTGAATACAGAAAGAGAAGTCAAAGGTCAGGGAGAGGACATATTATAGAAGGTAGGACACAGTGAGCCATTGTCATGTTTATATAACAAATAATTCTGCAGACAGTCATTAGATGATGTATAAAAAAAAAAAAAAAAAAAAAACAAAGCTGAAGGATCCCTTTTTACAGCAGCTGTTTCTGCCTGAGAAAGGACTATAGCTGTGGTAATTGGTCTATCAAACAACTTAATCACAAATCCAGCAATAACTGTAAAAAACCTGAAGAGAAAATGTAATTAAGCAAATGTTTGGCAAAATGAACTCCTGCTTGACCCACCAGCAAACTGAAAAGGGGCGACCTTGTCACTGGTGGCGGCACATGAAGGCATTAACTGTTCATACCACATCTGTAGTACAGAGTATCTGCTCAGGAATAAGCTATTCTCCTATTATTTCTGCCATAATTAAGGACTTGAAATAACATTTACCAGGTAATAATATGCAATTGACTAAAACCCTTACCCAACCAGTTAGGTGGTTTTTCACATGCTGGGTCGCGGGTTCTTCTTCTGAGAGGTCCTGTCATTCACACTGCCTGGGCAATTTATATTAAAGAGCGACATCTTATGTTGGATGCAGTCACAGAAGAAGTGTTTCTACAGAGAAATCATGGAAGGAGCATTCTTTTATGGTTATGTACAATACATTCCCCTGAAAAGAGTGTTATGGAAAGTAACTGATTGTTAATTGTGATTTCTGAGGGTTGCTGTGTCCTGTAGAATGTGACTTTTTTATTTAGTTTAAATGTTTTGTGACAGTAATTTTCTGTAGTATATTCTCTAATATAACATTTTGTAGGTAGGACCTCTGGTGCATGCTAAATTGTGAATGAAAGTTAGCAGACACAAATTGTGAATGATAAAAATATGGCCCCCATGGCCATCTTCCCTCCATTCTTTTACGGTTACCTTTTTGAAACATAATATATACATTAGGCGCAGCAGTGCAGCATAGAGGTAAGGTGCAGAACTCATAACCAAAAGGCTGCCGGTTCGTTTGTGTGCTGGGGCACTGCTGCTGTACCTTTGGGCAAAGTACTTAATTCCCTCAGTAAAATATCCAGCAGTATAAATTTATAACATGTAAAAATGGTAACATATGTAAGTTGCTCTGGTTCAGAGCATCCGCTAAATGACAATAATGTAATGTAGTGTAAACATTTAACTGAGGATACTTTTGCTCAGGGTGCTTAGAATGCTCATCACCATTAAATACTGTTGTCAGCCATTTTGTGTTTGGCATACTGTCATTGCTGCTTGCAGCTGTATGTTTCCTCTGTGTGTCTGTGAAGTTTTTAGAGAGAGAAAAAAATATTCTGTTGTCTTATTAAAGAGATTCTAATGTTTGTAGATGGGGACAAAACAACAAAGGGGGACAAACAGGAAAATGAAGGACACAAAAATGGAAAAAAAAAACCAAAAACAAAATAGAACTCACTATTTTTGAAAAGCAGAAAGGAATGGCCCTTTGTGTACAGTAACATGATGCTGAACTACACTGAAAATATTCTCCAAATGAACAATAAGTATAACATGCAAAAATTCTTTATTCAAAGCTGAGGACAAAATTTATTATGGCCAGACTTAACATAGCCCTGCTGGATGTAGAGCAGATGCTTAACAAGACCCCAGAAATACTACACACTGTAAAATAAAAACCTTAAAATGCTTTTAGTTTCTTGTGTCGGTGAAAATCTTGAAAATAAAAAAATAGCAATCAATATTGAGGAACATGTTATTTTATTGGTTATGAAAGACATATTTGTCAAAATAACCTTGGAACTGATTATTGTGAGTGCAAGAGACAGTGGAGTGGACTTAGACTGCACTTGACTCTTTAGCTAATACGATTTCAGTGAAAGGCCTTCAGATGGTAATTTCATCAGAAATATATTTTTTTCCTTTTTAATGAAGGGCACCTCTGTTATACCTTCTGAATGTAACCCTCACTAATCAGTTTTCATCTTTGGAAGAGGAAAAATGAATCCCAATAGGAACCAGATGTGCTCATATGTTTTGGTGTCAAAAGCAGTTCCTGTAACACTGAGGACATGTTCATCCTTGCTCTCATTTTTGTTTCATTTGCATAAGAGATGCAACCAAAGCCTCCCTGCTGGGGATCTCACATTAGAGAACTGTATTTAAGTATAGCTCTTAAAAGAAAAAGACAAATGGAGCTGTTTAACTTCCTACCCCCTGTAGTTTCCACTTCTGGTATAGGTTCCCAAACGTGAGTAGACAGGTAAATAATTGCCATACAATGTCAGTGACATTAGACTCAGAGAAATCAATTATTGCAACAGAGTTATTAGAAAAAAAAGCAGATACACATATATGCAGAACATTCACAATGAAGAGGTAGATGATCACATAAACACTGCACAATGCAAAATGAAAGAACACGGGTTCTATTATTCTGTCTGACAAAAGGCTTTTTCACTGTCAGTCAAATTTTGGCTTTGATTCAGACATTCATGACACCTGTCAACAGTGTCACTTTTTTGTGATATAAGTGTTAGAAAACCTCCTTTGACAAACTTCTACCACAAATGTAAGAACCACCTCCAGAGGTAGCACTGGACACATGCAACCAAGTCTGTGAGACACTACTAATGTAAAGAGAAATCTGACGAAAGAAGTAATGTGCTTAGTGGCCTGTCTCATAGGTTACTGGGTTAAAGCTCAGTAGATTATTGTTTATGTTTGATTATCTTTTTAGTGATTGCTCAACAGTTACATCTTTTACAGAAGACATTTTAAGCACAAAGTTAAACAGCACGTTGTTACATAGCAATTGCATGAGAAGAAGATGATAACCACAAATGGTCAAAGGATGCTGCCTGGATGAATCTCACATGGATATGTGGTAGTTTTGATAAATTTCTAAAACAAGCACAAACAGATGCATGTGGCTCAGTGGTATAAAGACAAATGTGTTTTTGAATGGTGATGCAACAGCCAGAGTGGGATCCAGATGTTCTGTAATGAGGACCATACTTTGTTTTCAGGTCAAGCAGTGCCAAAATGTCTAATACTGGTCAAGATTGTCATTAAGGTTTATATGAAACAAAGCTTTGCCCATATGCAATGGTTTGGGTTTTCTGCACACCAGCACTTGATATACTGAGGGACTGTCAAGTGACATTCTAAAAAATCACATTTTGGAAGTATATACTGCATGTCCATATAACATGAATTAACACATCTATGAGAGTTGACAACATAGGCTCTAAAGATGTACAGGCAGTCCATGGTCCAACAGTCCTTTCATCTATCTTTGTTTATAAGATTTATAAAAAACGCCATTGTTTGTTAAACGCCACACAAATTTGTGAGGGGAGGCTGGGGATTGTGAAAAACAGTGGGAAAAGAGCCAAAAAAAGCAGCAATGTAGTGTGAAGTCTGAAAAACTCCCATGAAGTTTCTTTATTTAGTTGTTTTCATTCAGTGCAACTATGAGGGGTGCTGATGCAAATTTGTACTTTTATCCTTAGAGCAGGCATTGAAGAGATCAACTGATCCATATATCGTGAGGATGGGAAGTTAACAAACACAGATAATTATATTACCCATCCCTATAATATAAAGATAGATCTGTGCAACTCCTGCTTTAAACACATTCCTGTGACAAACACCGCGTCATGGTGTTCTCTATGTCCTTCCCTTTCCAAACCCTCAAGCAGGGCAGATCACAATTCTGAATACTCTGAGGTATTATATGCTTTCTCCACATTTTGTATTTGTTATTAAGGTGATTTGAACTGCAAGTGTACTGTACCGGTTTAATTTTTTAAGTACATTGCAAAGGAATTTAACAGTCAAGATGCTATGATTTACAGGAATTATGTGACCATACATAATTATAAATAAATACATAAATTCAAAACTTGAATACCGATTGTTCTTTGCATTCCTTTAGATAATTACATTGGATTTGAAAGACCATAGACTAAAACCGAAGAACAATTATGAGTAAAATCACTTTGCCTTTCAAGCAGATTGATTCTACCATTCCCACTCCATTCAGTAATTCCGTTCAGCTGCATTGTAATTGTCTTACCACGAATTGGATCTCTTGTACAAACTCTCGATTTGTATGCACCACTTTTCTGAAAGCTGAAAAAGATCCAAATTTCCTAGAATTACTTAATAAATCCCTTAACTGCAGGTAGTCTGAATGAGCTATGATCTTAATTTCACAATTGCAATATTACTCAGACATAATTAAAGAGAGGTAATTGAGAAATATTACCAGTTCAATTAAGTTAGAGTTGGACCTTGAATTAAAATATATGAAGTCAACGCCAGGTCACCAGGAAACTCATTTGGTTGGGGCTCATTCTTCAATAAAACAGGATTTCACAGACACATGTTTGGAGGACTGTTTTGCCTCTCCTCAATGACCTCAATATATGTAGTCAAATCATTATGTGCAGAGTAGTAAGTCATCATGTTTGATGTTCCCATTGATTTTTGAGGACCACAACCACCTCCACATTTGCAAAGAGATATAACATTAGGATGATCTGTCAAGATATATAAAAATTTGATTGCCCCCAGGCACTCTGTTTAATCTACAACATGTCTCAACCATACCATAGAGGTCGCTAGAAAACAAGAAAGACTATTGACTCTCAGTGCATGTTGTATCTTCAGTGTGAAGCAGCTAAACATCACAGCTATAGCCTCAGCATCAAACAACTGCAGAAGAAGTGCATCTGAAATTCAGTTTCAGTGACAGATGTGTTTGATGAAAGTTCAGTCAGTATTCACCTTTCACTGCCCACTTCACCCTTCTAATCAGAGTCTGATCTGGAAAGTTCACCAAATTCTTCGATGGACCTATTCAGGGTGTTGGGAAGAAACACTGTGCCTCAGACTTGAGTCAGATACATACTGTAATGGAGCATTTGTAGTTGAAAATAACATTTTATGAAACTGATTTTCAGGCATGCTGCTAATTTTTTGTTTATGGTATTATACATTGAAATTAATTTGCAAATGGATTTCAAATATGTAAAAAAAATAAAATAATTTCAGCAGCTTTCAAACAGTAGTAATTGCAATTGCTGCTCAATTTTTCAAGTGTAAAATGTCTAACACTACTTTGAAATGACTCTTATAGGACTTTACATTTGTGGAAAATTTATAGTTTCTGTGTATTTGCTATAAATATGTTCATGTATATCTGCTGAATTTGTGTTTGTTGTTCCAAATAAAAGCATACACCAATGTAATTGTCAGACCTGCCTCCAGCCAACTCCCTGTTTAACCATGCCCATGTTCTGAGTCGCCTGAGTTCTAACCACACCTGCAACAAAATCAACTAATCACCACTGGGGGATTTAAGGACTGCAGTTTCAGGCACCTCTTTTTGAGGTATTGAGCCTGCTCTACCGAATGGTATCATTGGTGTTTTCTACTCGTTACTCTGCTCCTGTTTTTTGACCTGTTTGCCTGTCTTTTTGACCCTGCTCTGTGTCTTGTGATTTGAATTGTTTGCATGGATTCCTGTTTTGCTCTCCCTGCTGTTTTGACCCTGGCTTGTGTTTTTTTGACCTTCCCAAGGATATGGATTTAGATTTGTTGGACTCCCTTATTAAAGTACCAGAGTTCTGCACTTGGGTCTTCTGTCTCTTTCATTACAGTAATTACAAACACATACCTGAAATCAAATATTTATAATCTGAAAATCCTGTCATTCAAATACTTTTATAAATCAAGAATTTGAAAACATTTTAAGTGTATCTCTCTCAGGTCTGACTATGATGCAGAAAAGCTGTATACCAATGATTAAATGACCAGCCAAATCCACTCTCCTCTGCTTGACAGCCAAGAGGCAGTGCCTTATGTGCTGACATCAGAGTTCCCAGGCAGATAGGTCCCACACAGACAAGTAATACACTGTATAAGTACTTGCATACTGGAGTATTCATACATGAGCAGGGACCGGGGGCCCAATCAATGTACCGGAAAAGGATAGTAGTTAAAAAAATCCCTCCAGGACGTTGTTTTGATAAGCAAAAGGACATTATTTGTCTTACCGGTTTATGTACTCCATACAGTCTAACAGACCACTAATGAGCTGAAATGGAAAGGAAAAAAAACAGAAAGCTGAGTTTGCCTCTCATGCACAGTAATATCACTCCAAGTAACACATCTCCCACTGAGTTCTTCAGTACAAAGGTACTGTCACAGTGGGTCTGCTCCTCACATATCCAGCCTCCCTTGTACTTGCAACTCACAAGTGTCCAAAGAGCTGGTGAGAATATACGACAAGCAGGATGGTCACTTTATTGCAGCAGTGGTCTGATGAGGCAGAGCACCAGTGCTGGGAATTGTAATGGGGCTGTAATATGGCTCCACTCTCCCATTAATTATACGAGCCGCAAATTAATTTTGACTGACGTTTGGATGAAGATAGAAATTCCTGAGGCCAAGGCACAAAAGGAGCCCATGATACGTGGGCGATACTCGAGGTGAAGCCTCATCAGCCCCTGAGTCACTGTTATAAGGTGCTCATTAGTCACTACAGCACTGAGTGCCTGAAATCCAATCAGGCCAATATCAGGCACATGGGAAAAACCCCAAAGAGCAGAGAATCTTATTTGTTACTTTGCACTAGGAAAGGCAATATTGCCTGAATTGCATGAACAATCACATAATAATCCTCTAAAATATTATCACAGGAGGTAAGAGGTATTGCAATAAATAACAATATGTTTCCTGTTATTTGAACCCTGGTGCGATTCCAGACACAACATTACTAATCCCTCTTGTGACCTCTGAAACCAAATTAAGCATCATCGAGATGGATGCAGTGTAGATTTGTCTGAATGAATACAGATTGCAGAAGCCCTCAACACAGACATATTGCTGATACAAATGGAGTCATGGGGAAAATTGTGTACATCTTTAAGTAGCCTCCCTGATGTGTTTTTTCACCATCTTCAATGTTTCTTCCCAATGATGAGACGGACGAACATTCATTAAAAATATACATCACATTTATTCGCATTGTCACCATGAGAATCATCACAGAATCGTTTTGTCATTGTCTAAAGATGTTTTAGGGCACTACAGGTGAAAGCCTGTCACCTACCGGGCTTAGAATCTGTGCCCGTCCATGTTTCACCTGGCGTTGCCATCCCCGGAAAAAACAGAAACCTTGACATAGCCAACACACACCACTTTTTCTAATGGTAACACAACGTACAAAAAGCAGGTCTGGAAATACCAATACTCTGATACTATAAAAAACCTTTTTCTTGTGTTGTGTGAGTGTGAATAAGAAACAATGCACTTATCTCCTCTAATGAGCTTACGCCGCTTTGTCTGAGAGGCAGCTACAGGGGTAAAACCGATACAAATAACTGACTGAAAGAACCAGCCTGATCCTCAGAACTCAAAAAAACAAAAAAACCTTCCGGAAAGAGTGAGACTGCAGTCTGTTAGTTGGTTAATCCGGAGATTAGAAAGATTAAAGAACTCTTTCCTCACAATGTACAGTACAATACGTGAACGGTATTGGAAAAACATGAAGAAAAAAAAAACAATTAAAAAATAAACCAAAAAAAAAGAAAATGCATATATTGAACCCTTTGCCTGGGGACAAAAGGTGTCCCCCCCTTGGCAGGCCTTAAGTTGTGTCGGATGGATAAGGCCAGGCAAGTAGCAGTCCAAGTGAAGGAAGCCTCTCTCCCACCCCAGTGGGTGGGTTTGGCGGTTCGGCCTCACCAGGCAGCTAAAGGCACCAGTGGAGCCACGAACAGCACCGTCCATATTGAGCCCAGGGACAGGCTGTGCACAGACTGCTGACCGCTCTTTGCACGAACCCCTGGAAATGGAAGGGGGTGGGGGGGGTGGATTACAAGCAACAATAAATTAATGACATTGCTTCATCACAATATTGTGATGTTATGAAGCTTAGCAGGAAAGACTATTGAGTGTAATACTTATTTATTGTGTAAGTGTCATACTTAAAACAACAGGTACAATATGCCAAAGTTCCCATGCTGGAATATAAAAAAGGCAATGTACACAAAAAGGGTAAAAGTTGATCAACACAAAATGAGGATTTCCTATTTATTTTTTAATCACCAGAGTTGTGCATTTTGTAAACTAACAGATGATTGTGAGGGAATAAGTGAATTTGTTCTCTGCAACCAATGCTCATCACATTTTGATGCAAATTGATGGTGATTTTGCTGTGATCACAGCCACTTATTAAAAGCAATATGCTTGATATTAAGTCTTGCTATCTTAATATTCTCTACTATAATCACAGGTTTGCTTGTGTTTTAAAATATTCCACAAAAATATATTATGCATGGCATCGGAGGGCCTGGGTTTTCTAATTTGCAATAGATATAATCAATAATAGAGTCCAGTTGTGAAATAAATTAAATTTGAATGCAGTATTTGCATTATACTTTTATTTGTAGCTGCTGACATCCTCACCCAGGGCAAATTACATGCTTAAATTTTACATGTTATCTATTTGTATCCATGGTATTTACCACAGAAAATTACATTAAATACTTTACCTTGCACCAGATTATGACAACAGTCACACCCCACCCCATTCTCAATAATTCTCACCCAGACTGGTTACAAGTCCAATTCTGTAAGCACTATTCTACACTACAGCCTTATATATGTTGTTCACAACAGATGTTACAAAGGCAGGTTGCTTGTGGCTTCACAGGTATCTGAAGCATCTGGGAAATAATCATTCATATCCTTGCTTATCTTCTTACTTCAGTTGTAGTATTTTAATGTAATGATTGTAAACTTTCAACATATTGTGTCAATGGGGTATGACGCCAGAGTTAATTGGCTGTGGAGAGGTTTTGGTGTGCGCTGAGGCGGTCATTAACATAGAATTAAGGAAAGGCCACTTTACTTGCACGCAGCTGTGTGATCTAATTAGTATTAAGCATGAATGCAAGAAAAGGATAAAAAAATAATACCTTATGAACATTTCATTAGCTAGCAAAGTACTGGCGGCAATCATTATGTTTATCCATTATAATAAGGTGTTTTGAGCATATAACAACTGTTCAATGATACATTAAGTGCACCAGACCCAAATTTGAAAGCATGCTGTTATCAGTGTTTTGATGTGGGGAAATGTGTGAACAATATGAAAGATGTTATAAATGTCTGATTTGAGTGAAGTAATTGCTTTCTCACAGGAGCTTTTTCAGTGGTGAACACCAGTGATAAAAATGTACTGTATATAAAGCAAAAAAAAAGGACACAGAACCAAACCTGGCAGAGGTTTACCTGAGGAGGTGAGTACTCTAACTGAGGAGCTGGCAGTCCCTTCTCCCCCCTCGCTGAGTGCCCGCACCTCAATGACATAGGTCCCCCCCTCAGGCAGAGACAGCACAGCTGTGGGGTTGTGGGTCTTTATCACCTGACTGTAGCTTCGTCCCTCTTGGCGTAAAAAAACCTGCAGGGGAACACACAGACATTTGTGTCATACCACTACATGGCTGCTGGTTCACAGAAATGCCAGACTTTTTCTTGTAATATACAGTCAACAGCATGGAATGGAATTACCAGAGTTGATACAAGGAATGGGTCTGTGTCATGGCAAAGCCAATTTTAATTCCACACCTATTCAATGCAGTAAAATTTGAAGCCCATCAGCTAGAGGAATCACCAACACACTTAAATGGGAACAGACAAAAAGACACTCATTTGATCGAATGGAGAATACATATATTATCAATAACACCATTAAGAGAATGCCAACTGATAGATTACTTAGCAAGACTGGCAAAAAGAAAATAAAAATAAAACATCCATGTTCCACAGAAGATTTTATACCCTGTCCATTGATATGCCATGCAGTAGCATACTCCCAAATATGTGGTTTAGTTGGAATATTAAAAACTCAAAGTGACCTGACATATGGCACAAAGTCACCCCTTGTGAATGACATACTGAAAATGCAGCAACAAAGCAAAGCTGGCAGTGGAGGGCTCACCTTATAACCAATAACATCAGACTCATTATCCATTGGTTTCACTGGCTCCCATGCTAAAGACACATTGTTTCCCTCCTGAATCCACATCAGATTGCTAGGGGGCTGGGCGGGAGCTGAAGAGAGAACACAAGGTCAGCTGTACTGTAGTGACTTTATGATGCGATTGACTCCAGAATTATTAGAATGAACCACTGGTTTCGTATGGAGAATGGTAAACACTCACGGGATTTCTTGGTCTTGGCATGGACAGCATCGCTGGCAGGACCTTGGCCAATGTTGTTGTACCCTTTCACACTGATGAGATACAGGGTATTCCCCTCTAGGCCTGTGAGTATGATGGAGGTCTCGTTTCCAGGAGTTCTCATCTTGCGTCCAGACTCCTCTTGCTCCATGTCTTTCCAGTAATTCACCTGTACCAAATAATGAGGGATTTCAGTGGTAGGGTGGATAATAACCCACCAAGCTTACTGAATCTTAACCATGTTGCTTGTGTGAATAACTGACTATACTGAATGACATGGATAATGGTCATTAGGGAAAAAAAGTTTGCTCTTTTGCTACTGAACACAGACATGTATCTGCCATGATCAAGCTATTACTTAATGTAATCTGATAAGCAAGCAGAATGTGTTTGCCTGTTTCCTTGGAGAATTGTGCACTTTTTCATCACAGGGCAGTACACACCATACAAAACTAAAGAGACTGTATAATGCTGGCTGTTATAGTTCAGGCGCAAAGAACAGGTACAGGCACAAACACACATACACACATGCTTATACACTCTATCTGGAGACTTCTCTCTGTAGTACACACATCATCACACATAATCTCTCTTTTATATATGCAAGACATGCACACATACACACAGAGTTCTGTTTTATATAAACACACACACACACACACACACACAGTCATACCTCATATCCCGAGGGTCTTCCAGGTCCAGGATTAGGGGCCTTCCACTGTACCTGGATCTCAGAGGAGGAGACAGCAGCAGCGCTCACCTCTGAGGGGGCCTCTCTGGGCTCTGTGTGGGAGGCAGCGTGCTTCATCAGTGAGACATGCGGGTGTGTGCCCGCTGCTAGTGATGTGCAGGCTTAGCAAACCACTGTGATCCAGTTTTAATGAGAAATATTCTGGAGAAAAATTAGCCACACAAATCCACAGCCATCAGTGTAACATAGATTCTGTATGGGTATGATGCCTGCTCGTGCAGAGCTCCTTTTCCTCTCTCCCTCCCTTTTTACTCTCTCTCTCACCCTATCTACATGCCCTTTCAAGTAGTCCAACATACAAACTCCCCCTCTACTTTCCTTCTGGCATTGTATTCATAGCTAGAGGATAGCTAAAATATTGATACAATAGCTAATGTGGTCGTGGTAGAGTCGACCCAGTAAAATATTGTCATCATTGCTCAGATCAGTGGATGCCTCCAAGTATAATCACCCTGCCTGCTAAACTATAGAGTGCTGATGCATGACAAACACAGGTCCTTTGCCAACAAATTGGACAGAGCTTATTATCGATCCAATTTTCATCCATGTGCACAGATCAAATCAGTGTGCAAAGAGAAAGGCAATATGTACTAAACTGTCACAACCATGTCAGCATTATAGGATGATCAGAGAGGAAGAATAAATAGAGAGCATTTCTAGTGGTTTTTGAGAAAATGAATCAATGTCATCAGATTTATTGATCTTTAACTATGAAAGACACAAGAGTACTATATGTTTTGGCATTTGCTACAATGTCAGTATCAATTCAATAAGAGCTTTTCTTGAATGATTACTCGCATGCAACTTTTAATATGTAACACAGTGCTATTGTAGGTAGATGACTAGATGCTTTCTCACTTGATCCAGCACAAGATTATTACAATCTGAGAATCCACCCAGCTTCTCTGCCCCACCCTATTCTTTATCACAAGGGAATGAAGTGGCTTTCTCATCTTTCTTGAAAATAATATGCTTGCAAAAAAATTCCCAGAAAGTAAGAGTGGTGAAACTGATGGTAACTGAAATGTCATCAACAGTTATTGGAATTGCTTCCTGGCCTCAGTCTCAAAGCTGAAAGCAGTTGTTCTAAAATCTTTCTGAAACTGCCCTTTTATCATTAGCTAGCTAGGTAGCTAAGTGCTTTTCAAATCAATATCAAATGAACAAAGTGAAATTTAGCATCATTTTCCGGCTCATGATGTGTAGATTCATGGCCAGTGTGGAAACAGTAATTTGTGGGTCCCACCATGCCTTTTGAGAAGACAGTAAGACATAGAAGAGACGACCTACTCTTGCCTTCCCAAAAGATGGGAAGTGGCGGCAGTGTAGCATAGTGGTTATGGAGCAGGACTCGTAACCGAAAGGTTACCGATTCGATCCCCGCTGGGGACACTGCTGCTGTACCCTTGGGCAAGGTACTTAACCCACAATTGCCTCAGTAAATATCCAGCTGTATAAATAGATAACATATCCAAAGCTATGTAAATCGCTTTGGATAAAAGCGTCTGCCAAACGAATAAATGTAATGTAAAAGATGCTGGCTGAGCATGGCAAGACCTACATGATAATCACTTTTGCTTTCACACCTAAGCCTCTTGGATCCTAATATATTCTTCTGCATGAAATTTGCAAATTTGAGCAGGGTAACTAATCAGTCAAACTAACTGGCATAGCTAGGCTGCTGATTTAGCAAGTTGGTTACTAACTCACCACTCAAATAGGGCTGATCAAAAACTGTACACTAAATACAATTTAGTAAACAGTCTACCTAAAAGAAGTCATCTAATTAAGTAGAAATATTTTGATAGGTATGTATTTGTTAGATATAGCCAGTTGCATTTGTTAGATATAGCCAAAAGTTGAAATCATTGCAAAAAACAGTGACAATCCTTTGGCTCCTCTCCAAAATAAACTCCCCATTGACGTTTCAAAAAAGATCCAGCTAGACTGTAGTGCTAATATGCAGAGAGCAGCTCTGCAACTTTAATTGTGATTTGTAAATCCCATTTCCACAGTGCACAGTGAGACATTGTGTTTTTTATTCTGAACTTTCAAAGTAAAACTTTCCATGTACTAATTGTGCTATGTATTTTCATATTTTCATGGTACATTTGCAGGATTTCTCACTCCATAAAAAAAAAAAAAAGCTTTGGAGTGAGGGTTTCATGCAAGAGTGGACGCTTATAGGAAGAGGAGTCTCAGTGAAAATGTATCATACAGCACTGTAGAACATCACACACAGAAGATCACCTCTAGGGAACTGTGCTGCCAACCTCTCTTTCAGCAGTGGCATGTGCAGTCTATAAGGAGAACCAAATATGAATATAACATGATTGGAGATGAGCTAAATCTCTTGCGATCCCTACCTCCCTCAGCTGAGTAGACTGTGACCACCCCACTGAAAGGTCCATCTCCCTTGTTGTTGTAGACCCCCACTTTCACCTCAAAAGGGGTGAGGGGCGGGAAGGTTTCATCCCGGTACTTGAATGTCGTGGAGTCGGCGGATGTCACCATCTTCTCCTTCCAGCCCCGTGTCCCATTGGCTCGGAAAGCCACAATGTACCCAAAGCCCTCCCCGTTCTGGAACTCTTCAGACACTGGCTGAGAGCAGAGGACAAAGTGTCACTTTGAGCTGACATATGCATTAAAAAATCATTAGTCATAAGAACGTCTGCCTTTACATAGTAAATATGACAATGATTCACTGTGAAAAAAGAAGGAGGTTGTATCGGAATCTGTGAAAAAGAGTGAGAATGTAGGCATTGCTGAAATGGTACTAGGGATGCAGTGAAATCAAAGCAAAGCTAAAAAGGAATCAAAGCTCCTCCTCAACAGACGTCTCCGTGTTTCATTAGAGCAATTTTCAGTGCTTTCCCACTCTTGTTTAACCTCGTACCAAAGCCAACCCTGTCGCTAAGCTCTGTGTCTCTGTAAGTTAACCTACTTTTGTGACTGTGACCTGGACTTCTCTGCAGAAGTCTGTGTAATACATGGAAGAAGCATTCATCCAGCTGATACCTTCATGTACCCATTGTTCACTATAGGACAGTAAGCTGTCAGCCCTCTCAATGCAATGACTAATTTTCTGCACAAGACACGCTAATTACATAACAGATAACAGTGCTCGTTTAAAGAAAAAAAAAAACAACAAAAAAAACATTGCTGGGTTTTTCAATAAAATGTTGCACATCAACCTCCAGGCTGCAATGTGTTGAATAACACAAAGAACATCATTTACATTTTAATGGCTTTTTAAACAGCGTTCCCCAGCATTTTGCATTTATCGTTACGGGGAAATAACACAGTCAGTGACAAAGAATAACGGCAAAATGTTCCTAAAGCTGGGTTTTGTCATTCAAGCTGGAAATCGCTCTTGAGATTCTCAGTTTTAATGAAGAAATGCACTAAAATAAACCACTTGTGAGCGTTATGCTCCTCCAATTACAAGCATGAGCACATTTGTTAAATGTGATTATGCCACACAAATCATGCACAAATTGATATTTGGCAAATTGGTATTATTTTCGATCTGGAACAGTTATCTAACAGTTGTCTGTATAGGGGGAAAATGCTAAAGTGAGTTAAATGTTTATCTAGTTAACAGATTTCTGGCAACAGTCCTTAAAAGCTGTTATTCTTTAAGCATTTTGCTGCAGATCTGATTTCCTGCAATAAGGGGAAGGCTAGTGATGAAAATTACCTTTAGGCTTGTTTGAGGAAATTTATAGCTTACATTGCACAGCATTAGTGGAACTTCCTCTTCACGTGTTATGAAGAAGACAAATAACGCTGGGAGCACTGAACGCAATCAATAATAGCCTTTCATTCAGAATTACAGAAACATTTCAAATGGTAACAGCTAAACGTTAAGCAAAATCTTTTTATTGACTCTGCTCAAAATTCCCTTTGAACTATTCCATTAAGATGAATTCTCTGTGCATTTTTAAATGTTGAAATTTGAAATCTGAAACCTGGACACAGACATTACACCACAAGGAATTTGGTGTTTGCTTATGGCGTGCGACACAATACTGCACATCACTTTGCAGAGTGCACATACAGAAGATGTGATGTTGCAAAGGCATTGTGAGACGGGCGTAGCTGACATGGGCACATATTTGGTATTTGCTGAAAGGAGAAGCTGGAAGCTACCTCCAACACCTGCTTTGCATTTAACAGATCTGAATTAAATTTATTAGAGGAGAGAGAAGTTTAATTAAAATGTGATCTGCCAGAATTAAAACAAGCAAATTTAATAAATGTAAAAGAAAAAAAAACTGTACATCCCCTCTTTCTGGCAGCCAACCAATCTGTTATATGGTAATTTGAGTGATTTGAACAGACTTCAAAATCATAATGTCCCCTGCCGGTGCCACCAATATTAACAGCACTCCAGAGAAAGAGCAAGAGCTATAGCTGGGGGTGTAGTTCACACCCATCTCTGCAGGCAAGAATTGCTAAGACCATCTAATTATCTTACCATAATGCTCCTTGAAACCAAATACATTGATATCACATTCTCATTAATGGACTGGAATTTCCTGAGGGGTCTCAAGCTGTGGGGTCTGAAACAGGGCTTCTAGCAGGGTAAGCTAAGTGGCAAAATGGAGTGGCACATGTATGTATCAAGAATTTCTGAGACAGATGAGCAGCAAGCATGAGTAAATATGAGTACGCCTTGGAAAAAGCCCAGTTGTTGCACTGACACATTGCTAATCTGATGAACATTGTAAAAACATTACAGAAACATTGTGAGAACATTGTAAGTTGGCTGGTAGGTGGACCTGCCTTGGCAGCGTGATGGCGGTGAGGGCTGCTCTAATAGCCTATTCATTAGCTCCCAGAGAACACGGTCTCTCATCACCGATGCTAATGAGATGGACGAGTGAATCTGCACGGGGTATTTAGTCATTCATCCTGGTTAATCACCGCAACCCCACCATGGCAGCTCGTTCTGAGATGACGGGCGGGGCAGTGCAACTGTCCACTTGCACGTTGTGACTGCCAAGGAGCTCGAGTCCCTGCCCCGTCTCCTTCAATATTCATCTCCATTGCTCACAGACTTAGCCCTGATTTATATCACCAAATGCATTTAGCCAGAGCAAGACTGCACGGCCTCAGCTGAAATGACAGCATTTGTACAGGCGGGTGATGGCGGAACTACTTCATCTCTACAGAATGTGTGGCCCTTCTCATCTGAATTCTGAGGTAAAGTCTATTCCCAAAACATTAAGTAATTTATGGACACCTTGTCTGATAACATTTAACATTGGCAGCGCAATACAATTGCTCACAATCCAAGATCCATGAATGTGATACATGGAAAGAGTTTGCCTCTGTATACGTGCTCAGAAAATTGCTGAGAAAACCTACATGGCCATACAAACAGTAGCATAACTTGGTAAGCTTGTTGTGATACTTGCTGAACAATCCACTCCTGAACTGTCACAGTGAATACGGAGACCACTAAAATTACGGTTAGTCTAAACTTAGAGTAATGACTTTCTCTCATTGTGATGACTAGAGCAAGGCATCACCCCATGTATAATGTGCCTTTTTCTCATAATGCCACACCGAGGTGCCGTTCACTTCATATGAAGGTTATTGTCCCAGTGACAGTTGGGCACTTAATAACCACAGGAATAACCCTTGGCAGAATCCACATCTGTTCCATGCTCCCCGGCTAATGGCACCTTTTATTGCCTTCATTTGGAATCCTTCCACTTTGTTCATTTATTGTGCTCATCCATACAATGCTGTCCCCACAACAATGTAGTCAAAAGTCAAATGCGTTCTCTCTGTGGACGATTCTTTGATGTTATTATCTCCTTGACATGATGGGAGATTGATTACATTTTTCCCAAGCATTGTAAAAATGAGATTATAAACAGATGTTCCACAAATTTCCATGACTTTATGGGTGAGCATTTAACGACTGACAGTTTATCATAATTTGCATCTTTTGTGAAAGAATGAGCAGGCTTTATACAGGAGCTTTTAAGGTTTGTCCAGGCCCATAAAAATCTGAAATTAAAATGTGTCAAAATCTGTTCCCTGCACAACTTTGTAACAATTTTAATTATATGCCTCTATCACTTTGAATATTCAGACAATGAATTAATGGTTATTTCCAGTAAATTGATTGTTACTGTGGTTAACTGATCTCAGGATACTACAAAAATAGTAATGCCTAATACAGCTACCTGCTTAATTGAAGTCTTACTTTCAGCTCAGAATGAGGCATATCAAATATTATACACTATCATGTTTGGCTGGGAGAATTTAACTGAGGAATTTATGATTATGTCACAATTTTTAGTATTATTGATAAATAGTAAATACAGTTAGTGTGAAAAACATTACACAATGTAAAATGTGTAAAAATCATGTATGTGCATGATAGAAGCATTGTGCAGATAATTGGACAGAGAGTAAAAAAAAATAAAAATACAATTTAACACCCTTGGGCTCTTCCTCAAACACTCCTCTTTAATAAAAATGAATCTTGTTTAACACTGCATTGTACACTGAGGCTATGCATATTCTACAGTTGTGAGTAACCTCGGGTGAACACAGATTCTGTTTGCTTCCTCTCCAGCCAGCCACTATATCTCTCAAACAAGACGAGCAGTGTAGGGTGCTGGCTCCAGCAGGTTTATGATCACTAGCCGCCCATAACTATATATGTATAAAATCTCCTTACAATATTACATATTAACTACCCTCCAATGAACACTGCAAATGTATTCAACTTCTATTGTATGTTCCTATGTCAAACATTTTTAAGTACTTGCTTAACAGGATGGCATATACATCGCATAATATCAACAGATATATCCTCTGTAAAATGTATCTATATGGTCTGTGTATGATTTTGATGATGTTGTATGTGACAGACCCCACATTGCATTTTGCATTTAAAAGTGGCAGTGCTTTTTAGAGCCCATACTGAAAATGCGTGTCCTTCACTGCAATGCTCTGTCATCAGTAACAAGAAGCTCTGGATGATATCAACCCACTATTACACAATGGATCACTGTACTTAACTGCAATTATGCTTGCATGGGCCACGCTTTGGCACACTCGAGTCAATTAGTGGTGACAATTTGTCTGGAGCGGGCATGCTTTTTTGTCACTTGCATTAATGACGTCCCAAGAGCTGCTTGTGATGCGTGCCTTACCTCCCACGATATAACCAGCTCGTGCCTGCGGCCGTTCCCTCCGCTGACATTAGCCGGGGCCACCGATGGAACTGTGGGGCACACATAGGGACACAGTCACACATTCACGTCTCTCCCTCACTCCGTGCACAGTGATCTCACCTCATAGCGGTGCATACACCGGAGAAGCTGGGCTCTGCCAGACTACAGTTCATTTTTTGCTGTTTTAAAGACAGTCAAGACACTGAAAAACCTAACTGGAAAGAACTCAGCCATATACTGCCAATGGCAATGAGCATTTACACTTTAAACATCCCTGACTGGTCAAAAATGCAATTCATTAAAAAAAAAAAACTGTAATCTGTTAATTATATAAAGAACAATAGACCATCCCAAAAAGGACAATTGACATGAAGAAAAATGGTTGCTTAGAAAATGGCTTTCTGCAGTTTTTTTTTTTTTGCGTGGCACAGCAGTTAAATATTGGCATGCCTGCATTTTATACAAGTGGCAGCATGGTGAGATTCTCCATGGTGTGTTCTCCATGAATAGATAATGCTGCTCTGTCTTTGCCTCAGGGTGCGAGATGCCTGGCTGCCTCAGCTCAAACACCAGACATGTTTAAATTCATGTAAGCGGCTTATTTTCATCGTCTCGGCCAATTAAAATGCAGCTGGGTCACACTGAGAATGCAGGGAAGCCATAAATGGGTGCAGAAAAAAAAATCAGCTGTATAAACGGGCTGAAGGGTGAAGAGGAATGTAAAATTGTACGCATTACACTGCACATCAGTCATAAACTTTTCTTGATGATATGAACTAAAATAATATAACTCATCTGTTTGTATTTGTCTCTGCTGGCGATGCTACCCTATTTGGTTGTAGTATATTATTAGTTCGGTGGCCAATCAGGCAGTCATTGAATCCATGAGTGAGTGATCAAGGGACACTACCAGTGCAGCTGCCTTTTCCTATCATAACCAGTTATTTCTTTTTGGGAGGCATGTAGAAGAAGAATATTGAATAATATTTACTGGTATACATACATGTAGATATGACACATTGACAGTCTGCTAAAAGACTAATCTAACACCGGTAATACATCACAGTAGAATTAGCACTTCCCATAACTTGGCATTTTGAACCATTCCTAGTTTTGCCAGAAGCAGGTGAATGTAGTGAGTATACCCAGTGACTTGCTTTTGGTTTTGAAATACTCTTTAAAATGCTCATTGATATTCTGTTCATACAGAGTCTATAAACAAAAAATGAAACCATCCATAAGATGACTCAGATATATTCTCTGACGATACAGTTTCTTGGTCAGCATAAACACGTTTTCTGAGTTTAGAACTGCAAAACAAGGAACATGAAACACATAATGATATAAACTGAAAATGTAGCCTTTTTTGCATATCCAAGCTTCTTTAAAGCAATATTTTGTTGACATGTGACACATACATGATTGGGGTGTCGTGTAAAAGGCAGTTGCACAGTCCAGTATAATAATTATACAGTAATATTAGTCTTTATAATTGCAATATGGTGTTTCAGTCTGGCAACCTCACAGCTTCACGGTCCCTGATTCACACCTAGCTCTGCCTACATGGAGCTTCTGTCTTGTTCTTCTGTTGGTGTAGATTTACTCTGGTTACTGTAATTTCCACAGCTCAGAAACATTTCTAAATAGTTTATACCCTGCAATGGGCTGCCTTTTTACAGGGTTTTCAGACATTAATTTGAATGTTCACACTAATAATTCTCAAATTTCACTGTACCTCTTTATTCACAGCAATCCTCAGGTTATTTTTCATTTTCCACAGTCTTCATTTAGACGGTATAACATAAATTAACCTGCTCATTCGTAATGCAAAATTAGGGACTCTCTATGTCATTAAACAGTGCTAAGACATTTAGTTGTTTAAGAGCTTAAGAACAGACACACTTGGACAGTGAAGCTTGTATTGCATGAATAATACCTGCTTCCTTAGTCCTAACCCCTCTAGAAGGGGCGCTGGGATCTCCTGTCCCGATGGCATTGCTGGCCACGACTCGGAACTCGTACTCCACCCAGGGATTTAGCTCCACGGCCATGGCAGACTCCATGTCCCCTGTCACATGTTCTGGGTCTGTATACATTTGCGAAATCACAGGTCAAAAGTGCCAAATGTGAATCGGGTACTAGCAAACCAATACATCTCACTATATGATACATTGATAACATTAAAGACAGCCTGAGAATGATGGAAATAAATGATGAATGTTATACAGTTAAATAGAATACTGAATGCTATACAGCACACATTCAGAATTGCAGCTAAACTCAACCTCTGAAAAGCAAAATTATAAAAGTTGAGACAATACACATTCTGCAAATAGTCATTCACACGCTCTCTTTTTTTTCTCTGCGGACTGTCAGCTAAGAACAAACATTTGAGGCTAGGGACCTACAGATCAATCTACTCCTACAGACACATAATGCGTATTCATTCTTGCATTTAGTTTGCGTAAACATCAATCTCTGCCTTTGTACCATCTGCACAGTTTAGCAAGAGAGATGACGCTCCATAAACCACACGATAATTGATATGAACTGCTTTTTGATTCAGCTTTATTCATACGATTATCTCTGTAGGGCTATCCTCTGTAGCACAGCATGCGTAGTAAAACTGAAGGATGGGCAGAAGCTCCTCCCGAGAGAGAGCTGAAGATGTCTGTCCCTGTCAGGAATCCATTGGTACGGCATGTGCTGGAAATTCTCAAAAACCACAGAAGAGCCGGAACATAATGTATTTAACCCCTCCACCTAACCTTGGTTTACGCCACTGTGCACTCTCATTATTCTCCATCACGGAGAGGAAGCTTGTATCAGCCTAAAGCAGCAATAATAGGCTACATTAGCCATGCAATCCATTTAAGGACTGTACAAAAAAGTCATTTGCAATGACATAGGATTAGTCAATGGTCAAACACATAATTAGGGCTAGTGAATTGTGAAACCCATGAAAAACAAATGAAATGAAATGCCACCTTTGTTATTTTTGTTTTTAACATCTGCCCAAAGTTGACCATATATATAATACATATAATACAATACATAATTTTTACACAGTTGTTTCAAATACAATACAGAAGGTACAAATAACACAAAAAAGCAGCAGATTCCTTAGCCTCCCTCTGAGCATCATAGACGCTATGTAGAGCAGAACCACCCTTATCAACCAATACTGCTATGAGAGCTCTCTGCCAATCTGACAGCTCTTTACAGGTAGGCTTACAGCTTGTTTGCAGGGCACTGGACTGAAAATCCTTACCCCTTCACTTAGAGTCCATATGATAGGGTAACCATACTAATTACATCATGCATCACAAAGACCTTAATTGTGCTCTACTGTGCTCTATTCTGTTGAACGGAACTGCTTTAAGTGGAGTAAAAGAGGAAGGTGAGTCATCCATCCACAGAGATGAATCATTATCGAGCACAAACTTTCCTATTATTCTTATCCGACCGGCGGTATTTAAACAGATTACTCATGCTTAGCAAGCCATTGTCCCCTGACATTAAGGCTAAGAATGGATGGTGTTGCTGTCAAGCTACACAAAATAAAGCTATTAAACTTCTGACAGTCCAATAAAACTGCTGTTGAAAATACGGTGACTTATACCTTGCTCTAAAGGAGAGACATCCACCTTCTAATGCCAACTCAGAGAGAAACTATTTTTGGGTAAAAATCTCTACTTCAGTCTGCATACAATCAAAATAGTCAGCATTTCATATGAACTCGGCAGAAGTTAAAATGAGCTCTTTAGAATAACACTGGCACCTCTGCACAGACAGACAAGTTAAAATAGGGTATGTGCTTTTTTCAGTCTCTTACGCACTGAGGCCTTGTTGAATACATAAAAGCACTGACTTTTGATTTATCAAAGGGTAGCGGGGGTCAGGTAAGCTTGCTTTTACATCATTTTCTAGGGGGATTTCATGTGTCAGAATACATTATGACATCAAAGTAAGCCAGCAACTGAACAATACCTGAGGAATCCATTATGGATTCTGTGCTTTTAAGAGTCACCTCACGCTAGTTAGTTCAGCCGCTGGACATGAGACGACGAGAAGCCTGACTTGTGAGTGAAGCCACTTCCCCCTGTGGGAAGGCGAGGCTGAGCTCTTCCTTATTCATTACCTGTCTTCACTGTCTGCCATCCTAAGGAAAAGGGGCTCCGGGCCTGCAGATTGTAGCTGCTGATGGGGCTGTGATTGTCCACCCCCCGGCTCCAGGACAGCGTTGCCGTGGTGTCTGTGATTTCCTCCACGATCACGACCCCTGGCGGCCCAGGGGGACCTGCAAACAAAACACAGGCACAGCCAAAGTGAGGAGATCATAGTTTTCACACAGAGTTCCCTGGCCTTTGTGGCAAAGACCAGCTGTGAGAGGAAGGGACCCAAATACTGTCATTTTCTTCTAGAGTGCTGCATTACAATTCACAGCACAGAAGTGCGTGCTGCAAGTCAGTGGCTGAAAGCCTTCAAATTACTGTTCTGGTTGAACTCGGTCCAGACTGATAGTGCAGTACTGAATGCTTAGCTCATGTCACGCACGCATTGATTTTAATTAGAGTGAGAGAGAGTGAGAGAAGGAGTAATAATTTGAATGAGCTGCTGTGCTCTTACACGGCTTTTTCACCACCCCTTCTGGTAATCCTCTGAATGGAAACACACGTGTACAACAAGATGCATATGCTTTACATTTCAAATCCCTGTTGTGATATTACACAAACAAGCAAACAAAATTTCACTCATTTGAATATGATTTTGTACTGATTAAAGTACAGTGGCCAACGTTTTACTCTTCTCAGAGACAACAATCCAGCTGCTATGAGCAGGATTGCAGGGCATACCTTACTGTGTGTAAGGGTACTCAGCATATGTTTACAGCAGCTTTCCGAGGTAAGTATAATCTGCTACTGCAGCAAATGTGTAAGGGCTCGGGAGGAAACAGCTGTAAACGAGCGGCTGACAGCTGGCGTACCTAATGAAAACCAATCTTCTGTGACCACTGGAAAGGTGCTGAACATTTGCATTAAAAGACATTAATATGCAGTGTATGTCACTAGGAAAATAGCACAGGAGGTCCTAAAGTCTCCGTGTTAAGCTTTGATGAATCATATGCACTATGCCTATCCTCCTTAATGAAAGCTAAAATGAAAAGGCAGACAGGGTCATAATGCTTTAGGTAAAATATCTTGAAACTAAAAAGAAAAAAGAAAGACTCATTCACAAACAAGATAACGTGATGTATGGAGCACCGGTCTCAGTGAGTGCTGTATATTTGTTCAAGATGCTCATTCTTGCAAGCAGAGAGAGGCGGAAGAAATTATGATTCTTCATGGAGGCACAACCATGAAAGCGGGAGGAAATATGAAATCCCAGATAGGCAACCCTCGGTCTACTCTTCAAAGGGACCCCTCTCCCGTTTTTGAAATTGTCGATGCGAGCAAATATGATTTGACCAGTCAGGTATTTAACCATGCCGTCCTCTCAGGGGTGGCTGCAAGAGAAACACCAGTGATCCATGTGAAACAGTCAACGAAGGTATTACTCCGGGGGTTGGGGGTGGGTGGGAGACAGCCAGACACCTGTGTGCAAATCTGGGGCCGCTGAGCTGAGGATCTCTGAGCTGCGAGCTGTTGACCGCAGATAACGAGCTCACCTCGAACCAGGAGCTCAGCCTCCATGAACACGGTGTCGGCACTGGTTTGGGCCCGGCAGCCGTATTTCCCAGCATGCTTCAGCAGGATGTTTCTGATCATCAGATCCGTGGTTGAGGATTGCTGTTTGTGGAAAGGGAAAGAGGTGGAGAAAGGAAGAGATAGCTGCTGAACAACTGCCATCTGAGCAACATTAAGCTAATTTATTTCTCCTCTCTGGAAGTTACAGACAATTCAGGTGGCACATGGCATAATACAAATAGCTATTCAGTGCCATAGCATATTCAGATGTGAATTCATTCTGGCGACATGTGAATTCAATCTGGCTTTCACCCCAATGTGCCTGCACTGTTGTAATCTCAGCAAATGAATAACCTCTCTGGAGAAACAGTACAGGTGCTGGTGGAGGAGAGTTAAGGAGATACCACTTCTGTCTTACCTGCTTGATTACAGTTAATTAAAAGCCGGCCTCCAGACAAGGAATGCATTTCACTATCATGTCCCACTGGCTAGTCTTCCCTGTGATAATCCAAAGTTGTCTATGATTATGTATTCCCACGTGCTTAGAGAAGGAAAATGGAATGTAATCATTTAGAGTCGTTTCACGTAGTCTCAACAATTCTCAAGGTAACGAAAAGCTAAAGGCAAAATATAGCTCAGCTCTCTTAATTCTAGGAGAACCACTTCAAAAAAGGATTAGGAAATAATACAAAGCTCACCTCTTCCAAATTTAGTGTCTAACAATCAATACACTAATAATTAAACACGGGGGATACACAAAATGATGGAAGAACCATCCTGATGAAACAATGTTTGCACCATGGGGTACACATTGTCACCTAAAAAGGCTTTGTATTCCTTGGCAATAATTCTACCATGCAGAGCAATAATCAGATACATGACTATGTTTCACAGTTGGGAACAGGCAGTGCTGGTTGAAGACTTCCTTCAGCTTTCTCCAAACATAAAACCATCCAGATGTAGGGAAGAAAATAAAATATAACTCAAGAGACCATATTACTTTCATTCCCTGCTCAGATATCCAGGTTTTGTGCACATTACTCTAGGTTATTCTGTGTTGCGCATTTGCCTTATTTACAAACTGTTTGGCAAATGGCAGCCATACCATAAATATCGACTTTTACAAAGTTCACGTCTGTATTTTTGTTGTGATTGCATCACAGAGGTGTGGTTTACGTTCTGTGGTAATTTTTGAGGCTATTGTTTTGTGAATTTTAACAACTGTCCTGTTAAGTACCTATCGATGTCTCTGAATTTTGATTTATGACCATTGTGATGCAGTGTATGCCATCATAATTTTTGACAAATCAAATAATTTAGCTATTTCTGTGACTGATGCCCATGTAGTTTGGATACCAAGCATCTGACCCCTTTCAAAATCTGTTAGATTTCTCATGTTGCTTTAGAAACTCACATATTATATTAAATTTTAATTCTGAAATGTAATTAGTATTTAGTATTGGTAATTAGTATTTTACCTCTAATCTGAACTGCGTAGGAATGACAAGCCTGTCCTATAATGAACAGTGACCTTGAAGTCTCCACTATTGCACTTCATTTGAGCAAGAGGCCTGAGTCTAAGGGCCAACAAGGCCTCAGAGTGCACCTTCTGTAGGCCTATTTCCCTGTAATTACACCTTACAAGAGAACTGCCCTCATAGGAAATGCACCACTGTCATTCACACTTGCCAGCAGTCTCTGCTCTGGAGTGTCTCTTTCAGTGATGAACATGCACAGCTCAGACATCCTCAAGAAATACATGCAAAAAATGTTTTTTATTCAGTTTTCACTGCATAAATATTCAGTGGAATATATAGCACATAGCACATCTGTCACCATCTACAGCAGCCTAATGAAGTGCTAAGAGGGTGTGATACTATGGCTTGTATCAAATTACATCAACTGTTATGCTAGACATATAAGTCGCTGCAATTCTTTTCAAATTTTGACTGGCACAGTTTTATGTGGCATTGGTTGACTTTACTCCATGCCAAAGTGATTTGTGTTGGCTAGTATGAAGTATTAAAATTTATTATGTAGCTAAAATGACATTATAAGCAGGATCTGTATGTTTTACATAGTCCACTTAATTTTAATAATTACCCACCAAAAACAATATTGTATGAGACATACATTATAGTGACCATGTGTGACACATTACATTAGACATTCTAACAACAAAAAACTCCTGGCTGAAATGTGGTAGAGTTCAATCTTAAACTCATCTGCTTCAGATTTAAAGACTTGCCCTTTGTAGTCTTTGCTCTCCAACTTCCCATTTCTCATCAGTGTGCCTGCATTATATCCTCATCACTTGCATCTCTTCAAAATAATTAACTGCACTAGGGTTAATGCAGTCAATGAACCCTGCATCGTGTGCCATGTTCCAAACTCACGGTTTCCAATTATAGCAGCTCAATGACTGCTGCTTAGTTCAGCATTGATAAGCACTAGTGTAAATTGCCAATATTAAAGATTGTGCCTGAATGAAGAGCAAAACACATCCATACCCAAGAGTGAGTGCTGAGAAGGAGTTTATGTGTGAATGCATCACTTCTGACACCCAGGCAAGGGTTCTCCCCAGCTAAGTGGGGGATCATTACACCAAACACAGTCCAATGGAGAGGAGATCGAATGATCATTTTCCCTTGTCTTAACCTCTTGGAGTTAACACTGAACTTCAAAGGAAGCCAAAGCCTGGGGGTGTGTCTGCGGCTGCCGCAGATGGTGTTATTCATCCAGCAGCCTTTCCGAATTGATATTTTAATGCTGAGCCACCCCCCAACAGCATCTCATTTCTCCCCCCAATGCAATCAGAAAATATTTGAAAAACCGTTTTGTCCACATTAGCAGCTCACAGGCTTAACTGAAGCAGCGTCACTCCACATCAGAAACCCATTGCCAAGGCATTTTCAGAATAAGAGGACCTGAAATATGTCAATGTATTCTCTAGCTGGTTAAAAAATTGATTTATTTCATAGGAGGAGTGTGAGCTTTTCTATATGTATATGCAGTATTTCTGTATTCTGAATGGTATTCGGTATGTGAAAGACAAGTTGCAGATTTTATCTGGTATTTTGTAAAAACTGTACAATACAATTTAAAAAGCAATAAAAATCTAAAAAGCAACCACGCCACTACTGTAAAATGTCCTAACCTGGGCATGTCTGAACTTTGGTCCTGAACAGCTCATATTATTTTCAAGTGTAGCTGTGGAAACAGCTCCCAAGAGTGGTGGAAGACCTCTGTAAATATATCTCTTTTTGTGACCAAATTTTTAATATCTCTAAAATGACACACATACACAGATTATGATTAAAGGATAAGTCACAGGATAAGTACAAACTGTCCAAGCTTGTAAAAAATACAAATATATTTTTGATAAATATATTTCAGAGGTCTTTAGGTGTGACACCTGGGGTTAGAGTGTCCATTAGGGAACCTATTCTCAATCAAGTTTAACATGACTGTTTCTGTAATATATTATAACAAAAACAAACTTCTATATTTTGTTCTTCTGTACCCCCTTGTCTCTGTTTAATAGCCTCATGCACTATAACTTGCAACTATGGCGTAATACTTTGTACTTCATATTGATAAACACTTTGTCACCACATGTGAAGAACCTTCACATATTCCCCAAAACTGCTAATTGTTAAATTGTTAATTTAATTGAATTGTTAAATGTTTAAGGATGTTTCCATTTTCAACCTTGACAATAAGTACATCGATCAATTCCATCCAAACAGGTTCATTGTTTAATTGTTTGTGATTTTCAATGGGTGTGTTTAGTAGTCTTTGTCTGTGTGAGGCAGCCCATTGGTTAATGAGCCACACCTGCCTAATTTTGAGCATATTAAATACAGGTGTGGGGGTGGAGAGCAGGGGGCTTACTTTTTTCAGCTAACTGCTCAGGCCGGTTTTTTTATAAATATTAATGTTATTTTATTAAAAAAACCTTTGCTTTTGTAAGTTTGTTCTTTCTGCTCATTTTTATGAGAAGTGTTGGCCAGCTTCTTGACACCACATTAGTCAGTTTTGCGCATATATATGCAAGTATTTGCCCAAGGATCATTAAGTTAATCCTGATTTCATTTGAATCCACATCGGTATTGGTAATTACATTTAAGCATCATCAGATCTGAGCAGAGACACTTACTGTCTGGATGTACTCAAAGTGGCCACCCTCCTGGCTGAAGCTGAGAGGCTGACGATTGAGCAGCCACAGGAAGACCACGTCCAGGGAGGGGTCATGGATGGCTTTGCAGCTGAGGACTACGCTTTCTCCTACTGTCACCTCCACCCTTGCGGGGGTCAGCTCCACCCGCATGGCCTCTGCAAAGACAAAGCGGGGCCATGTTTGTCTCCATCCCTGCTGTCAATGGCACAAGGTGCATTCTACACAGTTATTCATCAATGAATAAATTGCTGCTTCTTTAGCTGCTCTACATATTACTATTCAGACATATCATTCCACACCCAACTTTCTCTGTCAGATATTTACATGATGGTCAGAGCACAATTTTCATTACTGATGGAGAAATGGACAAACTAAAAGACAAAGCATCACAAAGACAATAACAAATTGTATTACATTGCAAATTGTATTACTTTACATTTGCAGATGCTCTCATCCAGAGTGCAGCAATTCAAGTTAAGCACCTTAACTCTAGGATATAGCAGCAGTGCCCTACTTGGAAACTGAACTTAAACCCTCTGAGGTACCGGTCCAACTCACAACCTACCTCACCACACTGAAAAGAGTCTTTTAATGTGAAAAGCTACACTCCGTGGCTGATCAGACATGACAAATTATGCTGACATCAGGAACGACCGAACCGGGGGTGGTGACACACGGCACCAGGGATTGTTTTCCGGTTGCCGATGGGGGCACTAATGTGGCAGAAAATGAATCCCCGTGGGCCCCTCGCACCTTTCACCCACAGAGTGGTTGTCATCTCGGCCGAGCCAAACTGATTCTCCACCTGGCATACGTAGTTCCCCTCGTCCGCTCTGCTGGAGTTCAGGATTCTGAGAGTGTTGTTCCGCAGCACCATAATCCTGCCAAAGGAATCCAATAACCAAAAGAATTATTTCAAAACAGTTTCAGATATTTATATTCATGTCTCTATGAAGGAAAAAATGCTCCGCTGCAGGTGATTAGTCAGAACAGATAAACCATAGCACACTATAGTGTAACAAACCAAAAATGCATATCGCATATTGAGTGTGGCCATTTGAGAACATTAAAGTAAGATGGGGAAGCTTTGTTTGTCATCAATTTACTGTTGGTGAAGTGGAATAATTTTTTTGGCTCATACCAATGCTATCACATACCAATGTAATATAATCTGTCTCAGACACTGCCTTAAAAATACATATATATTCCTATTTAAGTGAGTAATTCACAGTCTAACAAGTGAATAACTAAAACAAGCATGTGGTAAATCAACTGCTAGTTTTAAATATATTTAAAAACTAAGCTTCGAGAAATAGTAATACACTGATAAGGACATTAACAAAAACCAAACTTTACACAAGAATCACTTCTAATTTTTGCGTTTTCTAAGACTCTTCCAGTTCTGCCACCTCCAAATCCAACATTGTAGGTACTGGGTTGTATTTACACCAGAACTGTTAAAAAAAAAGACAAACAACATCTGACAAAATTAGGGACTTTCCCCATCACTAAACAGATAGACATTTTTCATAGCTATGTGCATACACATAAAATGCACTGTGGCATTAAGTTATATTTTATGTTTGGGTTTTCCTTTGAGGAAAATGACTCACTGTTTTTGAAAGCAAGAGCACAAAAAATTGTTTCTATACCAAAAGGCACACCCAATACATAAATCATGTCTCTCCCCAAGACAAGTCAAATGCTAAAAATTTTGATGTGTGCGTTTTTAATTAAATAGAAGCAAACAGCAGTCAAGTCTAAAAATGCTTTTCATGAGATTCTATACAGCAGAAAAGAAGTTTGATTGAATAGCAAAACAAATGAAACATGATGAAACAAAAAGAGGGTCCTAGAATATGCAGGATGCACATCAGGGACTCTTATAATGCATTGTCAATGTTTCTTGTCCCAGATCTGAATAAGAATTTTTTTTAGCATTGCTGGCACCCTGGAGCTTGACAGATATCCTGAGGTAGAAAAAGTTACTGTATCATCACAATATACTTTTGTGAAAGGGAAGTCCTGATCATTTTTGACACCTGGGAAGGGAAAAATGTAGCAATAGAAGTGCATATGGGTCACATCTCAGGATCCCTTCTGTCTTTCTCTTTTATAATACTTTTAGGGTATTTAATACTTATGTTACCCTTGACATTTTGATTATTATAACAATTTGTAGTTTCAATATGACACTGGTTATTGTAGCACTGTTTGATGTAATTATACTTCTATTACAATAGATTTGAAATTTGTACCTGTGGCCTTCTACCAATGAACAAAGGTTATGCAAATATTTTGCCTAATCCTAAAACCAGGTGTTAACAGCTCACATACACTCATATGTTTGGACAGTTCACCTGGCTTTTCAAGATCCAGGCCCAAAACATTTTCAGGGATCAACATAATCCTTTAATTGCCGTTTGTTTGGAGCTACAACCAAGAAATTCCAATTAAAAGAAATTGGATTCTTATTCTCTACATCAATTTGTCTCATGCTGTTTGGTTTACGCCTTTACAACACAAAGGTTTTTTTCATGCTAGACTGAACGATAAAAATTCGGCAGAGGGAAACTCACAAAGGCATGACCAAAGCCAGCTGCATGTTAAGAATTTGAGAGAAAACTGCTGCTAGAAGTTCAAATTAGGGAAATAATCCACATCCAACAAGGACAAGGAGAGGCAGGAAGGACAAACGATAGGACTGTTGGGTATACTGAATATGCAAATCAGGCAACCAGAGGGAACATTAAATAAAGATTGTCTCGTTAAAGCAAGCGTAATACATTTTAGGATGCATAAATGATATCTGTTTATTACTTAAAGACACAAGTATTTATAGGTGTATGCAATAATTTCTTAACTTTTAAAACCCCCAAAAAGAACTACTTTTCATATTTTATGCTTGTGTAATGAATTAATGTATGTATTATGTCTTTAAAAAGAACAATGAAAAGAACATGGCAATTACACATAGTACCAGAATTAAACATGAAAATGTTTATTTGTATTCCATAGAGTGATCTGATCTTGGTCTTCTTCTGTCTGTCTTTAAGAAGGGGAAGCTTTAGTTTTCAACAGAGGCAGCCACATAGTCTACAGCTAATGGGATTAACACTTTTCATTTAGAAAACAAAAGGCCCGAACATTAGCGGAAATCCATGTTAATTACAAACCTTCATTAACTCGGCACAGCTGTCAGTGTCAGATAAAAGCCTGCGTGGCTCACGGTTTCGATTCCGTCCCTGCTCTTCCTGTTATTGAACGTCTTGCCATCCGGAGAGGTCTTTCTTGGCAACCGCTATGTCAGAAAATCCTCACAATGTGAAAGTCACCCTGGCCGGGAGGAAGGAATTCATGGTTCTAAATGTCTATTGCTGGCCTGCCCAGGGGTGTGTGGGGGTTGGGGGTGTAGGGGGGGATCAGCTCAAGTAAGGCTGTGGTTGGTGGTGTCGGGAAAAAAAGTCGCGGAAGCATAATGACGTGAAAATATATTCCAAAATCCATCTTAAACACCACTGAATACACAGGCAGAGATTACACTTCAGAGAAGGAGACCGTTTCTAACGGTAAATCTGCCTTGGCAAACATATTTCCAATTTTAATACAGCATTGTAAACACTGAAATAGGCTTGTAAGTTGAAAGCTATCTCTTTTATTGGTTTGCTCCTTCCATTTTCTATCAGGGAGTCACCACTAATAAGATGCTGCCTTTCACTAATTCACTGGCAAACCTTACCAGCATAGATTTACTAGTAAGTAGAAGCTACAATCATGTAACAAATGACTGATCAGCTCAGTGTTTAAAGATGTTATTGCAGAAATCCCCTTTAAACAGTCTTAGCCAACCATTGTAACACAAAATCAGTTTAGTTTTCTTTTATTTCTAATACACAAACAATATGCAATACTCTGAGGTGGTCTATGTGACACAATTGCACACATGATTCAAATTATTCTATTTCAAAAGATATACTCGAAGAACAACAAATGTGCAAATGTTTTTGAACATCTTACAATATTTTTATTTGTGAACGGTTGACTCATCTTAGCTCAGATGTCACATGAGTTTAATGAGTAATGAAAAATTTTCTGCTCATTGTATTGAATATCGCTAAAAGAAATAAAGCATGACTGCGTCCATACCATTTCCTGCTCAAACAAAGAATCTTTTATAAACTGCTTTCTAGATTTCCAAAAATCTAGAATACCATATGATGTGGCTGAATGTATTCTAATTATTGAGGATAGATAACACATGTTTAATGTTTATCTAACACAAAGCATGAGTCTTTATCTACAGACAGATTTGTTGGTTGCATATTTTCTGTTCCTCTTTTTTCTGTCCTCATATCTCTGTTGCTCTCAAATTGACTAGAGGAGACGAAAGAATGATGGAGTGAAAAAATAAACTGTTGGTGGCCTTGGCCTATGAAACAAAGACACAAAATATGATAAATTAAGGTTTTGAAGAATCTGCTGTAATATCTATTGGATTAAAGATATGACTGGTCAATTCATCACTATTTTGTCCTCTGGAGAGCCTAGCTGGACAATGGTTTCCCCTATCAATCAGTAACTCTATTCACCTTGTAAAGTCTGAGGATTAGTCATGTGGCATTTAATTAAGCATGTACTGCCTTAGGTCATTATTTATAAGCACACATAAGTAACAAACTGGACTACACTTTAGAAAGTTAAATTCTGATGTGTGCAATTTATAGATGATCCAGTGGACAGCTTAGTTTTTGACAGGGAAGTGCTTTTACAAACTCATGTGCCACATGGTAGACGATCCCAAGAACAGGATGTAGATGTGCATACTACAGATAGGTATACTGCAGTTAAGATACTGCAACTATGTACTGTAAAGCTTAATTTTTTTAAATTAGATGCACAGCTTTATGTCCTTGTGGGTTCTAATTCAGCTCAGCAAAGGGATATCTCAGAGCTATTAAATACTAACAATTTGAGATACTTGTTTCATATAATTAGTGTTCGTAATACAATTAGTGTTTAAAACATTAGATAACTTTACCAAAGAAACATTGCACACATTTAAAAGGAGTTCAAGAGAAGAGAGGAAACTAGAGTCTTTATTGTCCTCATATCATGCTAAATGAATACAATCCTGTAATTTGGCGTATAGATGAAATTGCAGCTGAGACATTCTTTGCTAAGCTAGGTCATCTGTCCTCAAAACTCTGCTACAGATATAGTTTACATTGTACACCACTGACATTTGAGTCAGTATTAAGCATAAGAACTAAAACATTTTGTGGATATCGCCACATCTGCGCAAAAGCACAAGTGCAATTTTAGGTCAATGACCAGAAGCTCGGCCAGATGATCTGTGACCCGTCTATGTTTCCACTGCTGTTTATACGAGACCATTTTGCCTTGACGCTTTAAGAACGGTTCCCAGTGGTTATTCTTCAGAATAAATTGCCTGGTTTGCAGCCCCTACGCAGTCAGCAGAAAAGCCTGTAAATAATTCCAGCGCGTCTGCTTGCAGGCAAGCGTGCTCAGTGATAAATAACTCGCATGTCTAGGACTGTGGCTGCATGACACGTGCGTGTGAGGGCATAAGTGAGGAGGACTATTAACTTAACGTACAGCCTTCAATATCTGGCCAGCATGTTGACAGGTCTGTTTGACTGGGGTTTGTGATTAGGGTAGGGGATGCTACTTCAAGGCCTTTATTATTGCTGGTGTATGGGTGAGTACCTCAAGTGTGCAGTCACTTTGCCAGTCACTCAAGGCAATGATTCACGGCTATCCTGACATTAAAAGGTTAATGGAATCATTACACAATGAACTTATTTCACAACAAACAATAACGGATCTCAACCATACTAAATTGAGAGAAACTAAGAGCATTTGTTGCACTTCCTACAAGACCTTTTTACATTTTCCTTTATTCTTCATTCTTGTCTGGTTGGAAACCATACATAAGAAATAACTTATGCAGTCATACTGGAGTTGCTTCCTGACCTGTAAACTAGAATCACTCAGTTAAAGTGCACTTATATGTAACTACTGCAGAAGATGTCACACCATTATTTTTAGCTCTGAGAAGTATGGGGAAAACACTCTGGATTTCAACAACTGTCCTTAAAACAACAGAGAACAAATGAAGGAAATGAACACCAGGAACGCATAAAAATAAGATTGACTAAATTATAAACAACGAAAAAAGTACCTCTGTTTATCAGAGGACTATAAATCATTTTTAGGTGCCAACTATCATTCCAGCTCTAACCTCCCCTGCTAATATCCAGAGGTGAGCGGGCCCCTATCTCACATAACACAATGATAATTTGCTTGCTTCTTGTCTTTATTCCCAGGGACAATGAAGTCTATAATCAAGCTCTTTACCCTCCCTCTCCAACACCCTACCCCCTCCCTTCCAATCTCTGTGACCTTGGTAAAGAAATGATAGGTCATTGAAGCGCAAGGTAACTTTGTTCTCCATATCTCTGAACTTAGCAGTTGGAACTATTATAATTGGAGGGGCTTTACATTTTAACATCATATTGAAATGAAAATGTTTTACTCCAATGTAATTGTGACCTGTCTGGGACAGCGTGTATATCTCTCTCTGTTACCAGTGAACCTAGCTGAAGGCAAGGTTTCTAAATGTATGGGTGGCTGGTATCTTCGTAGTGACAGAAATAAAAAGCAGACAACAAATCATACCATCTGCATTCCATGCAATAAAGTTCATCTTCTCTATAATGGTTCTGAATCCATATTTAACATTATGGTGTATTCCAAGGATAGCAATATTTTAAAAATCAATACAATAATGGAATAGCTATAAAAAAGATTTCATATATGCACACCTGAACGTAACAGACCACATATTTATCCTTCTCTACAGAGTAAAGTGTTATCAGCAGTACACACACACACACACACACACACACACACACACACACACACACACACACACACACACACACACACACACAGTGATGGGGAAGAATATGGGAAGGCCAATGTGTGAGAGGGAGATGGCCAAACCAATCACTCTGTGCTCACCTGAAGACAGCTGGGCAGTCAGCAAAACCACATTCACTTGAGGACAATTGGGAAATACAATTGTGGCACTACCTGCGCTCCATTTTGAGACTCAGATGTGGCTGGTGACTTGTGCATGACAGAGGACCTAAGCCTGACTTGGATTTGGGATTGTGGGACAAACTATGTCTATGAGTTAACCTTACCCTTGTGTTTTTGCAGGAGGCTTGTGATCCTGTTGGCTCTTTTACCCCACCTAACACACCTAACATGACTTTTACACAGTGTGATCTAACAATTTACAGTCACAGCACATATAAAACCTTTAAACATGCTGAAAGGGATTTCCACCATCTACAGTCTCATTCCTGCTTAGTCTGAGTGCACTTTTTAACATTCAGCTGTATGTAGTTTGACTGGGGGTATACGAGGCCAGGGATCATGATATGGAAGTGGGAACTGAGCAGAGCACACTGTACCATAGGCTGGAATAAGGGAGAGGTGCAAGGCATGAAGGGAACGAAGGGAAGCGAGTCCAGCACAACAAGAGTCCATTTCCAGAAAATATGCAGCAAGCATTCAAATTTCCATTACCATCTTGTCAGAGCTAAATTAGTACACCCTCAGTGCTGAGACATGGATTGTTCAGAAACAAGTCAAGTGTGAAATCAGAATTAGATGAAACACAAAACACACCAAGAAAGCAGACGGCAGGTCATTTACAGACAGGTGTCAGTGCATGTCTACACACACGCACACAAACACACACACACACACACACACACACACACACACACACACACACACACACAGTGAAACAGCACACACATTGAATTTCAGAATGCTCACTCTGAAAGAACTGCAACTACTATTT
Source organism: Megalops atlanticus (assembly GCA_019176425.1). Lineage (NCBI taxonomy): Eukaryota > Metazoa > Chordata > Actinopteri > Elopiformes > Megalopidae > Megalops > Megalops atlanticus. The sequence continues at coordinate 27,612,029 of CM032883.1, read as the reverse complement.
GAGTGCTTATTTTTAAAATTATGCCTCACAATTATACAAACATCCCTTCTCCCCTTTCTTTTGCCTCTAAGGGTTGTCTCATTGTGCTAGGAACTACATTGTGTGTGAACTTGCAAGGGAAGAACAATAAAGTCGCCAGCGCTGATTATTGAGGGACTCCCTGTGCTGCTAAGGAGCTGGAGACGATGCCAGATCTGTGCTGATGCATTGAGGGCTTTCTTTCCTGTGCAAATCCAAGCACAATCAACATTGACTGATAATTTCTGTGCTGTCACTCAAATTGATTGAGTGTGCATTAACCATCATGCAAGTCCTCTTCAAGTGCATGGCATTATGGGTAGTTTTTTATCACTTAAAGCTGATGCAGACATCGTCTAGCAAATCTCAATCAAAGTCACGCACAAGGTCTCAGCTGGTGCATTTTTTTTTTCAGAAAATAAGAAAAGGTAGATAATGCCTCAAGAGTCTTGACACAATCTTCTGTGTTTATTATTAGCAATTATGCATCTTCAGGTAAAGTCAATAAGCCCTTGATTAGTTTTAAGTGAATGCAGTAAATGTGTTAAAGGGTTGTAATTAAGATTGGTAGGAGGGAGCTTACCATGTGATAGGCCATTAGGCTGGTCAAAAGGCAGTGTGTATGTGAACTTCAGAGAAACCTGAAGAGCAGCAGGCTTTATTTGATATACTATAGTAAAACAGACTGCCTGCCACACCTGTCAAATTTCATTCCTATAAACATTTAGCAGGAAGCAATTTTCAAAGCTCTCAAATGTCTAAAATAAATGACAAAGTTGAAAAATAAGACCAACACAATAAGCGATGGAAAGATCAATGCTTATATGGTAAAGTCACAAACACCCTTGTGACATTACTGAAGCTGACTGTCTTTGTGAAACCGACTCATAAAAAAAGTAACCATACAGTCCCCTTGTCCTCATGGTTAAAAAATGACCCACCCTTGCCACACCCCTATGATAAAGCCTCTTAATTGAATCTTAAACCCTAAATCTATTTTGCATGAAGAAAAAACCTGTCACTCATCAACAACTTGATGAATAACTGTGTCTTCCTACTTCATAGTAGAGAGAGACTGTATTTATTCAGAATACGCCACTCGTTTTTTCCAACAAAACACACATAATAGATTTTATTGTTTTAACTGATGTGTTCATTATTATTATTATTATTATTATTATTATTATGACCCCTAAGACAACACAAAGGTTAAATACCAGATTTTATACAGTAAAAAAATCCAGCCACAATATGAGAAATATAAGCATGAACGAATGGCAACATAAACCTTAGTCAAAACGAATAGACACCAATACACTTAACACTGAGAATGTCAAGAGGCAAAAGACTCATGTATACATCCTTTCTATTTTGGCAGAAAGCGTGGTATGTTGGTGTGAATGGAAAAAATTCAGGCTGAATTTGCCAAATGAATAAAGGTAAATGTAAATTGGTGTGATGCTAATAAGACTGGCTGTAGAATACCTCTTACTGGGCTGTATTCTCCTGTCTCCTTTCTTCCATATAACACTGGGTTTGGGGGATGCTCGGGGCTTGCACTCCAGAGACACGTCCTTCCCCATGGTGGCGATGACCTGTATGGGGCTGGGTGGGAAACTGGGAGCAGATGCTGTCCAAGGAAAACCATAATGAGCTTCAAGGTTGCGTGGAAATATTATGTCATGCTGAAGCAATAAAACAAAATTCCCTTTGTGCCGAAGAGATGGTGGACATGAAAAGCTGATAATCACAAGTGCATCATAAAGCATATATATATATATATATATATATATATATATATATATATATATATATATATATATATATATATATATATATATATATATAGCAAAATCACATGTCTATTATTTGACCTGATGGGTCAAAATCCTGTACTAGATCATTGCAATTACTTTGTCTTGAAGTAATGATGAATTAGACAAATCACATTCTCTGACAGGTAATGTATATACCATGCATTGTTCTTTTTTCTTTCCCTGACTGGTAAAATGCAAGATGTGAAATAGTGAGTTAAATACAGTAGAACAAAAGTTAAAAGACTATGACCTCTGTTCACTTACATGTTGCTTATGTGAGAGCTTAAAAAAGTAGTGTGACGCAGGCTGAAATGTGTTTAGACCTTTTCACCAAGGACATTCCTTTTCATGAGAAGGGGGCAGCGAAAGGTTGACGTTTTTGCTGAAGTCACATACACCTGCTTCCTGGTGCCAAAACACAGGTGCGTCTGAACAAATGTACAATTTCACAGCTTTTCTGGGACATGGTCATTAGTGCAGTGTTAGCGATAATGGAATTTTGGGAGAAAAGAGCCTGACACTGACAGCGCGAACGTGGTGCATGTGCCACAGCATACTCCCACCAGGGCATCTGCATGGCACCAGGCCCCGTCAGGACTAATTAGCCCAACACTGAGCAATGTTTTCTCCATGCCGTTAGAGAATACGGTTTTTCCATCCCAAACTGTGGCTTCCAGCCACCCACTGAAGCTGGTGACTTAGACAGTAGCCCCCTGCCCCCCTTGCATGTCATGTGTGCTCCCTGAGATAGTGGCCAGAAGGCAACTGGGCCTTGGTGAATGCAGCGTACAGACATCTGCTTTTGGAGTTTCAGTCAATGCAGGACTGTGAGACCCAGCCTGGAGGGGGCGACGATGCTTAGCTGGCTCTCCCTTTTACCCAGCGGACCTGGAGCAGGGGTTAGATCACATGCTTTGAGAGGCCGGAACGTACCCTCCGGAGTTAAATGTCTAATCTGTCACGTTAATGCATGCTCGTGGACATTTTCAAAAGGGCGCAGGTCACTGGGGGCCACTGCCTCGAGGGGAGGGTTACTACCGCATTCATCACCACTGTCCAAAAGTCACTTCTCAGCCCATGGTTAAAGAGGGGATTTCACAGCCAGTTTGCATCAATGTTAGGAGGCTTTGGGGCTTCGATGTTCTCAAGACATTATACAAATACTGTGTCCTGAATTTACCACCATCAAAACAGAGGACATTACGGTAAACCCAATCTATTCCTTCACGTTACAGCCATCCAATAATGCATACCGGAAAGGCAGAGTGGAAAATGACCTGAAATCATCTGTGATTGATTTGAAATGGGCATATCGTCACTTTCCCCACAAAAGAGATGCTTGTTTGTTTGGATTTCCTTTGTGATGACGTGATAGCTTTTCTTCGAAGAATAAAAGCAGCTAAATATAAATTGTAAATAAAACAGTAAAGGACTTTGAGGGGAAAAAAAACAACAAATCCTGAAGGACAAAGAGGAATTGTACTGACTAAGCAATGTGTTGAAAAAAATGAAAATGACAAGGAGACAAATGGAGAGATTATATCTGTGGTTCTTTGCCTCTGGTGAACTGGTTAGAGGCTCTCTCTTCAGCCTCTGGGGCCCTCAGGAGTCAAACATGGCCTAATTGCTGTTACTGGGTTGATAAAACGGGTCGTCTCTTGCCTTAACAAAAAGAAAAGGAAAACCAACCCCTGCTCATCCCCTCCCCTCCCCCTTCTGGTTTTCTCTCCACTCCTCCTTTGGGCTCCACTGCAGTCACTAACCTTGTCACAGTGCCTACTTTCCTTTCCCTCCAGGACTTTTGGGAAAACTAAATTCTGTCTCCTTGCAGCCCGTTCCATACAGATGCCTCTCCTGAATAGGTTCAAGGTTCTACCTCTTATTCATGTCAGCCTCCTGCAGCATGGGTTAAATCAGGGAGCTATAGATCGGCCAATCAACACGTTTCAAGGTTTTGTTCTGTACTTTCGTTCTTCTCACCTCTCTCTGTTACTTGACTGCAGTGTATCCAGCTCATTGGCACCTGTCACCACTCATGAAGCTAATTTTTTCTCTGTCTAGACTGACAGGAACAGATGACGGTGTAAAAAATAACAAGCCAGCATTATTGCCATTTATTTTTTACACATTTTATTTAACAGACGGGCCAAATTAGAACCATTTTAGCACGCTGAGCATTATAACATTTAAGCATTAAAACCTTTCTCTTATGATTTTTGCCGGAAGTCTTGTCTGGACACGATGACTAAGCAGCTTGTTTATGCCCTACTTCTAAAAATGTTTTTCTTCTCAAATCCTAAGATAGGAAAAAAGAGCTGAAAGAAAGTTTGGCTATACCATTTATGGAGTTGCAGTAGTTCATGCAAATCAAACAAAAGCTCAAACTTCATTTTGTGTATAACTTCATGAGGCTTTCACTTACAGAACACTTTTGTGAGCACAGAGTTACCACATTATAAATCAGTTATGAGTAAATGTTGTGCTTCACTACAACTGACATAGATATACCACATACATTAATACGGATGGTATGATAATAAGAAAACATGAGCTATATCACTCCATGTCCACCATCATGAAACACTAGTTGTTTATGAATCCTTCTTAAGGTAATGATGTCATGCTCATAAATGTGTTATGGATGTTTTATAAAGGTCTTATGAAGTGTGACAAAACTGAGAAACGCTTACCTAAAATCTTGAGCTCTGCACTGGAGTAAATCGCTCCGTATTTATTCTCCGCAATGCACTGGTACATCCCGGAGTCCGACTGCTGCACACCTCTGATTAGCAGCTCTCCGTTCACCAGTTCCACTCGTTTCTGTAGGAGAAAAGGAGAACTTACCTCCCGCTGTCTTACTTTTCAGTCACAGGGACAGCTCTTTGTTACAACACTGTAGCTACAATTTACAGTATCAGCAAGAGGACAGCACTGCTATTACTGCCATTCCTATGCTCATTATATCTGTCATTGCATAACTCTGCCACCCACTCACCACCACATACAAAACATGCCTCAAGGAATTTAAAGGCAAACAACTTTAAGGGTGAAATTCCTAGGATAGGCTGAATCTCATCAGTGTTAAACGTAACTACAGGGGCAATTTATTTGATCACAAAGCTTGTAGTTATAACAATATCTTAAAAAAGAAAAATGACTCCTATTGAGGTATTTCTGCTATTGCCAAAAAGATTTACTGTACATCAGATTTCATTCCTGCCTGTGGTCTGACAGGCTAAGGCTCTGCATATGTTTGAACTATGCCCAAATTAAAGTTAACTCAAATGTTGGTCAGAAAAGAGCTGTTACATTTTTCAACATCACTCTGAATATTAGAGTAAAAATTGCATGAGGCACTTTCAAAACAAGAGAGGAGGGAACCTCTTTAAATATCAATAAGCTGGTACTTATGTTTATGTATGTTATACACAAAAAAGCTCTCATTCCTTAAGAAGATCAATATTCTTCAGTCTTGCCATGTTGAAATCACTCAAGATCTTTCTGTTAAGCTTTAATTACCATTTGATGGACAGAAAAGCTCTAAATCAATTATACTCTTCTACACTGAAGAGGTGGAGCCAGGCATTTTTTTTTTTCTTTCTGGAGGCGCTGAGACTTCAAGCACATATGAAGGCCAGTCAATCTTCAATTGAGCAGAAGGCATTCTGTGCGATATCATGAAACCCCATTGCGATGCGATAGGTCAGTGATCTGCAGCTCCAATTCATGTTAGCCTGATTCCTCCTCCCCAAGGGAGCAGGGATATAACTCCTCCCAAAAAAAGATAGTTCTTCCTTGCGGCATGGTGTGCCGTCTACTGCTGCATAGTTGTGTGTGACCGCCTGTACCTGTGGAGACAGGGGGGCACCATTGCGCAGCCAGCGGTAGGTGGGCCTGGGCTTCCCTGTGGCCTTGCACTCCCACTGTAGCTGCTCCCCGCTGTCCAGCTGGGTGTCATTAATCATACTGATCCACTGCGGATAAGCTGGGAGGAAAAAAAAAAAACCAAACCAGGACATTATCAGTGAGGCCCTTCCAAAACACACACATTTGCGGGCAACGTCGTTCACCTTAGCTGTCTGACCACAGCTCAGAATGCTTTACATGTAACCTGCTTATTATTATTCAACTGCAGTGCTGTCCCTCCTGCAGGCACATTGATTTTATTTTTCTCTGCATCTCTTTATTTTTCTCCCTCCTGTATCTCTTAGGATTTTGTTGAATATGTTAAAATCATTGCTGCCTAATTCAAGCGTATCTGTTTTTTTTTATTTATTCAAAATTGATTTTATAGATCAAGCACAGAATAATGATGTATGCATGACGCATAGCTTACATTACAAATCAGAATTTGTTGAAAGGTAATTACTTCATACTTTCTTACATAAATGAGGTTACATTTATTTGTTCTTTGTGATACTTTCAGATTCCTGTGTAATTGGCATTTATTACTTCCACACTTTGAGTCTGAAAGTATTTCTTTAATTGTCTGAACGTTTGACTCTCAACCCACATTATAGTTTAAATGCTCTCAAAGATGATAAAACAGAAGGAAATGCAACAGGGAACTGTAAGTAAAACCTAGACTAACACCACAGCCTCATTGCAAGTACTGTACAATCTGTGCTATAATTCTGCACAGGCAAAGCCTCCTCTGAGTTATGTGCACAGCCAGGAGAAGTGTGAGAATTTGCCTGTTTATAGGAGGGTGAGGCTGATACAGAGGCAACTCTACAGCTTCTGTTCTACCGCAATCTTCAATTCAATAAGGTCACCCTTCATAGTGCTGCTGGAACAGAATATTCAGAACCAAACATCAACAAGCACAAAAAAGTCCTTTACAGGAGCTTGTTTACACGAGGGGTGACAAGTCAATAAAATATGTACGTATTGTTTTTTCATGTAAAAAAGCAAGTTATAGACAGAATATGTTCTGTGTTTCAGCAATGGTTTCAACATTGTGTACATTTTATTATCTCAAATGGCATCTCATAGCTTGGTTAGGAATTGCGGTGGATTAAATAAAGCTATGAGATGAAAAAAGGCATTCAGTTTGCAGGTGAAAAAGAGCCCTTCATATTCCCATATTGCTCTGTGTATTTTGCTGCTTTGTAACAGTCATTGAGGTGTGTCTTGGGTTCAACTGAGGAGAAGGGAGTGGCAGCAGTAACATTTGGCAGAGTTACTGTGCCTGTCTGTGGTCATAAAACATCCAGCAGGGCAGCCTGGTCCCACAGCCTTGTGGCCTGCGACACATGCACAGAAAAATGAACTCCTTCAGCCTTGGGATACATTGTCACACAGCCTGTGTAAACCAGGGCAACTTCGAATCTGTCCATATCAGAGAGGAAGTCGGAGACTAATTTGTAACACGATTACAGTCAATGCTATTTATACTGGTTACCCTGATGTATGAACTGTCATTCTGAAAAGGAACATCTTGATGGTTCAATTCAATTAAGTGAACTATATGAAAGAGCCAACAGACTGAGGCTGCAGTATTAATTCAATAAAGGAAGGGTCTGGTCATAGGGGTTTCAGAGGATCTGAAAACTGTGATGAAATTTGGTAGATCAATACCAGAGGGCCATTTCATGCCCCATGATTTCAGAGAGCATGGATTTTCCCAAAATTCACAGTAGCCCCAACATGGGATACAGCTGCACTCTGCTCCCCAGAACCCCCAACAAGTAATAGTGCACTCTTACATTTCTGTTCAATTTGAAAACCATGCACTTTATCCTTGCCTTTTAAAAACAAATTTAAATATTTTTTTCATTTTTATTAACACATACTAAATGTAACACTGAGACAGAAACAAATGGAGAATGTGTAAGAACATGAAATACTGAGGCTCCTGAAAGCAAAACATTGAAAAAAATAATTTTAACATCACTGTGCTTTAAAACTAAAATTAATTTTCTCAAAAGTGCTGCAAATATGTACTAACTTCAGCACAATTTGTCCATAATGTTAAGGAATAGTTTTAATAAAGTTTTACTTGTTTTACACAATGTTACTTCTAGCTACTAATTAATAATGTGAAAGAAACAAAACACAGTAAATGTGACCCTGTCTTAAATTTGTTAACCGAAGTGAAGGCAAAAGTATTGTGAAACAATTGGATTCAAACTGAGCCTATGTCTTTGACAATGATGGTATGACTTCCAGTTGAAACCCCCCATCCAGCACTCACTGTAGACCTGCAGTTGGCCACGGAAGGCATTCCCTCCCCTGGGGTTCTCTGCTTTGCACTCATAGGTCCCAGAATCCTCCAGCTGGATGTTGGGAATCTCCAGGACAGCCTGGGACTTCCGCAGCCGCGCTTTTTTGGGGATGTTTCCGTTCAGTTTCCTCCAGGTAATGGTGGGGACGGGACTGAGAGGGAGGGGTGCGGAGAGAGAGGTGAACCGAGTGGCACGATTATGCTCTTGTTTATCAGTATCCTGAGGAGCGATGCAGACCCACGTTTCCTCATATTTCTCTAGTCGCACATTTCAATAAGAAACAGTCTGTGGGAACACATTGGGAGTTATCGCATACTGTCATCGCTGTACTGAATGTGAAATTCCTGGAAAGCGACCAGCATGGGACAGACAAACTGTGCATCTGTGTCCCAGTGATAAGAAAGGAGACTTCTTAATGTCACCTTGACAGGACAACAAAATAACATTAGCGCTGATGTCTTTGTGAACCATATCCTCTAGGGATATCATGATTAGGAATTTATGCTGCGACAGACAGGAATAAAGAAAGACCTCCAACTGTGCGACACTGCATGAAATGTGTGCAAGTGATGGGTTTAACTTGGGCAATTACATATTTAGTTTAGTTGGAAGGAATTGGATGCTAATACCTATACAGATGAATCTTTTTGTACCTTGGCATTCAACTCTGTCTAAAACCGAGCTTGTGTAATTCCACCTGCTGTGTGTGTGTGTGTGTGTGTGTGTGTGTGTGTGTGTGTGGTGCAATCCTCTTCCTGGAAAGATGTTATCAGCAGTTTGCCCTGAGTATGACCGCTATCTCTGGCAGATTTCCCAAAGATGGAGATGTGACACCAGGAAGATCCCCAACGCATCAAACACATATCAATCATCCAGGCTAGATTAAATTGCTATTTGCACCCCCACTCCATCTCCTCACAAGTCCAACATTCACAAGGGCATTGATGTGCTGCAGTCTACAGGTTTCTGCAGACTCTAGATGTGATTCTGCTTAAGATTCAAATCACATATACAACAGTATTCAGCACAGTCCATAAGACCGAATTACACTTTTGAACATTCCTGTGGGCAACGATCCTGGGTGAGTTTTCATGACCTGTAGTAAATCTGATAAAACTCAAAGAATATGTGCATAACATCAGATAGTGTGGGAGCAGATTTCAAATATTCATCTGAAAATGTACATTCTTTCATTTGAGTTAGTTATTTTATTTTAAATAGCTGCCTCATATGCTATTGAGTTGTCAGACAAAAAAGTATGTTAGATGGACAGGTCAGGTATCTTTTATTTTTTTTACTTCTTACACATGTAAATTATAACATTTTGGCAATATATAAAATGTTACATTTATTGAATCTGACTTATTTCACTAACCCCAGGTTAAACATTTCATTGAATGGATGCCCTAACTGTAGAACAAACTCACTGTGTAATATCTGCAGACCTGGTTGTCTCATTTTCTCTTTTTCTCTCTTTCCTATCTGTTTGTCCTGTTCCAGGCACTTGACTCTTACTGAAAACTGTAATGAGGTATAATTAGTACTCTTATTTCCAAAGCTATTGAAAAATGCATTAGAGTAACCTGTGTAACCCGAATGGGAATTGAACCTACAAAATCAGTAGCCACACAGTATGTTCCTCTCACAAAGAATATCATTAGATTGCTAAAAATGGTCAATGGATGACATAATCATCATAATTAATCTCAATTAAACACTGAACTCTACTACACTTGCCAGCAACTTTATTTTCATATTCATGAGATGTGGCTGAGAAAGAGAGGTGATGAGCAAAGCAATAAACCACTAAAAGAGCCACTTTCATCACTATTACCTGTAGCCTGCTTAGCAGGGTAACCATGACAGTCTTCTCATAGGTCAGTGCCACTTGTTTCAGTATAATAAAGCCCTGTCAGTTACAGATTAAAGAGACTAAAAACAGCCTACACATCCCACCCACCGGATACATCCAAGACTCCACTGAAGAACTTAGCTCAATGCTACAAAGCACATCCACTTAACTTACAATGATAGGAAACTAAGAATGACAGATAATGTCAGTCGTCTGGCCCATTTGACAAGGAATATGCTGCGGTTATTTAATATTAAATCTCATCAGGGGCTCCCAAGTGGTTTGAACCAGTAAAAGCAAGGTTGATGACTACTAACAAGCGGTGACTGACATCACATGTTTTGGAGGAGAGCACTTGTTTGTACACACCCTCCTGCATTAAGATAGGTGTTGCAGAGTGGGGCAGAGTCTACAGATATAACTGGGCATTACAGACCAGAAAAATGGGAAAAGCACAGGGAATTCCAAATTTACATAAAAAATAAAACTCATCAAAGATCGATGAGGCACTGTCAGCAATTAATTTATTCTTGCCATCTAGCACAATGTTGCCAGAAAGTACTTTGTAAGCTAGCTAGTCTAGTTATGTCTACACAATTTTATTAGTTAGAAAACTAAATAAGGTATTTTTTGTAACTTTGCAACTGAAAATTTGCACATATTAACAGAAAATATATATAACATGTTTTCAGTTAAAAAGCTAAGGCATTTGTATTGATGCACACACTACATGAACACCTGAAAATGTATGAAACGTGATAAACAACAAAATGAAACTTGTGCTTTGAACTGCCCACACTGCTTTTGAGTTACATTTTACCTGAGCAGCACTGACAGTGTGATGGAAAACATCAGTAAGTCCTTTCATGTACAGTTCTGCTCTGAACCCAATCAAAGAGTGTCCTGCAGCCAGAGGTTTTCTGCGGTTTTACAGCCAAACACATCCACAGTCCACATAATTCAACTTTTCTTCTCCAGCTCCAGAAATGAAAAAAAATACATATGTAAGATTTGGAAAATATCCCCTTTGGAGTAATCAAGTGTACATTATGTTGTGCTGCATCATTGTCTGTTCTGCTATGACCTAGAAAGCTCAGAAGCCTGAAATGTAATGCAGGTTGTTCATTTGGAGGGCCTCTCATAGCATGACAGTGGTGGTCATTACTGGAGCAGTGTCAACTGTAAATGTCACTGCAGGGCTAGAAACATTTAGGCTTTAAAGAAATGTCCCCTTTTTCCATCCACTCACTCAGAGTCAATTTATTTCATCATTACACAGAAACGGACACATACGCAACACACACAAGTGTGCATTTTTCTTCCACCTTGCCCTTTCTCTTTCTATAGTCATCCAACCAAAAGTAATGCTGGGGAATAATGCTAGTACAAAAGGTAGGACCAAATAAATTCCACCATCTGGACAAAACAGAGGATTTAACAGAATCTGGGGTTTATTGTAGAATTTGATAAACTGAGGATTCACTGCTAATTTCATCTGGGCAATGCTGCAAACATAATATAAATCCTGAATACCCTGACAAAGTGATCTCTTCCCATATGAGAGGAGTGAAACACGGGTCCTACAGCAAGCTCAGTAAGTGTAACAAGTACAGAGTTGCATGATACCACTCAGAGACATTAACTTGATGTCTGTAGCTAACACATATGTAGCAAGCTAGCTAGTAGCTTCAATCATGTTTTAAAGAATGTACAAAGCAGTTAAGGAATTCATATGTATGACCCTGCAAAGTTCAGGGATGAATATCCCAGTTATTTTTATGAATTGGGGGGGGGATTTACTATTCCTGCAAATTTTGCAAGGAAACACATAAATATCTGCATAAATATGACTTTAAACTGAGAAAACTTTAAAAACTATATACGATGGAAAGTTGAGACAAATAAAATGAATTTCATTTGGCCAAAAAAAGGCATTATGCTTATCTAGCACAATTGTGTACATTGACAACCTTCAGCACTTTGTTAATTGCTGCAATTGACCCGAATGCAGTCCATCACCTGTCTCATCCTGGTGGTGACATTTGCAAAAAATAACAAATTTATCTTCAAAACATATCTAATTAATACATGTACTATAGATGTAAAAACATCAGAATGACTTTTAGACCTTTATATATAATGTCACTACTGGCCTTGACACACACAATACAATAACCAAATTACAGGAAAAATGAATGATTATGATGATGATAATTATGATGGTGATGATTATGATGATGATGGTGGTGTCTGTTATATTTCAAATTCATTTTGTTTTATGAATATGATGTGTCGATATACACTGCATTTTTTCAATTTCCCACAAGATTTTTCCATTGAAAAATGATAGAAGGTGTATTGAAAATTCTGAGCTGACAGCAGCCGCAGTTCACTGCTTTTTTACAGTACACTTGCATTCAGGGAGGAATATAAAGGCCTCAGCTTTTCTACCCACAAAGAGTCACCCGCTTGTCCCATCTGAATGTGTACCCTAGTCATTCACATTGATCGGCAGGTCGAGAATAAAACCAATTCAGGCTTCTGTCTTGGCGACTCTATAGAGACTGACATTTCCTAATGAGGTGCATTAATAAATCATTCATTTGTAGGTAAAGAGGGAGGTCACACAGGAATACCAGCCAATTGCACCCTTACACTCTGGTTTCAGAGCTACAGTGCCCAAATTGGTTTGGAAGGGAGAGAATAGGGCAAGGTCTGCAGCAATTTGTCTGTTTGCTGAGCATCGAACACCCCTCTGTGCTGTGTAATTGAATAACGGAATGAATGAATATGCAGTGCAATGTCTATATGTTTAAGTAATGACTTATTATTTTAATGTGGATAATTAATTGTAAATGACTTTCCCTCATAGAGAATCCCCCCTTGAAAGCACTGTAAACAATTATAAGGTCCTTAGAATTCCTTAGATTAGAAGCTATTTGCACTTAAGATAAGAATGAGCGCTAAATAATTTATATGGTAAAAAACAGTAGTGATGCAACAGAATTATATTTGGTAATGCATATTCTTTTCCCTTATAATTTATGCAAAGTCTAAATAAATCATCAGCTTTGCCTACATATGTATACCAGTGAAGACAACACATCAAAATAATGATTGATAACACAATCCAGACAGAATTTAAGTGACACAATATATGACCTAACCTGTTATTAGAGAACACATGAGTGAAACTTTACCTGGTAAAGTAAAAGATCACAAGTCGCAGTTATTAAAGAATATTATACATTACATTTCTGTTTACAAGTTTAATCACATTTGCTGCTTTGAATGCCATACATGGCATGATTTGCAATTACCACAAAACGTCTGCAATTAAGAGAGGGATAAATTGTCTTCAATATAGCTAAATGTTTCAGATAACTATAGGCTCAGTGTATTAAGTATGATTTTCAAATCTTTCAGATAATTACAAATGTCATTGTTAAGGTGGTGCATTTGAGATAATTGTGTAGAGCACTTTGAGAGCAATAATATTCCAGGTGAATCTAATTACGAGTAACCTAACATGTCATAATATTAAGATGTAAATACACATAAAAAGATTGCATTGTTATCATTACAATTTGCAGTTAACATCAGATGCAACAATGATTGCGTCTGACCTTACTCCTGAGCTGTTGTTTGTTGCTGCCCTTTATTGAAATTCTGTTAGTGTGAGTATGTTTTTCTCTTCTGGCAGTGAATTTGGGATGGGCAAGTTAATCTTTCAAAAAGCAACAGAAAGCCTTGACCAAACCTGAACATAACAGAGATTTAGAGCATCCTACTGACCCTGGCATGTAACTGCCTCTGTACCTACAATGCCATTATCAGAATGTACAGCTCCCAAGGGCCAAATCACTTCTGGTCCATTTCTATCCTGAAAAGATTGCAGACAGGTTTTTTTACAAAGTTCTGTTCTTTTGGAAGTTCAGTTAATAACAGTGTGACACAATGCAACATGTGATAAAGGCATTGTTTCATTATCTCCTGAAGAAAATTTTCCCAGGCAAAAAGAAAAACTAATTTAAGGATAATGGGATGGCATTCCTGTGGGACACATCGCTGTGATTAAATGGGGATGGGCTGCAGCTGTGTTTGTGGTTGTCGCTCTTTAGTCACCTGGGGTGATCTTTGGGTGGAGCAGATTTCTGTGTACAGTACTTACTTCCCCAAGGCGAAGCACTCCAGCCTCACTGTCACGCCTTTGGCTGCCATTACTGTTGGAGGAAAGTGCACTTCGATTTTGGGCTCATACTCTCCCATTATACCTGGCAAAAAAACACACACACACACAACAGACAGGCAGAAAAGCTAAAACCTCCTGTGTGTACAGATAAGATATGCTGTTTCTTGCTGGATTTTCCTCAGCTCCCTGTTTTCCATAAACTGCAAGGCAGTGTCAGGAACCAGCGTACCTCCGACCCCTCTCAACAGCGGCTCTTAGCCATGAGCCAGTCCGGTGGTAATGCACAGTGTAATGTGTACTTGGTTCAGAAACCTCTGCACCCCAAGAGCTCTGGTGTTAGCAGGCTTGGGCATTTGGAGTTCTCCTGGCAGCTGCAGCCCACAGAATCAGGCGATTCATGGGACTGTGCAATACCCAAACCTTCTGCTTCGGCTTCTCACTCACAATGCACAAGCCCACCTTGATGTCTTCCTGCTTGTTCTGTTCAGGTCCCCGCTCATTAATAATGTATCAGAAAAAAAGGTTCAGATTGGGAGACTGAACTTGTTCTGAGCATAAGTGAGCGCTGACAGAGACTGAGAGGTTTTTCCTATGTATGAAAAAAAAACCACATCTGTATGTTGTTGTAACTTGCTAATCACTGAGTTGAGCAAAATTAAAGAGAGACACCTTTATTCTATCATGCAATAAAAATAGCACATAATTAGGGTCATATCCATAAAATATTCTTCCGGTGCCATCATTTAGAAAAACTGTATATCCTTTACAATATACAGTATATCCTCTGTCCCTTTAAACATACATTAGTGCATTTTAGCAGCTGTTGGAAATTTTCTCTGTGTATGACTAATTTTCCTTATGATTCCAAATACATTTTGACACCTCATTGATCAGTTTGTCCTAGCCAATTAGAGATCTCTACAGTCTCTGCATGTGGTATTTTTCAGGCGCCAGATGGCCTGGAGGTAGACGTGTCTCCGTCCCCGAGATATCAGCTGGACATTTGTGCTAATTCATCTCTCTGCAGTTGTGCTGTAGCTGAGGAATGGCTATCCGCCCATAATGAGCCGTGCTAAATTCCATACTTCACCTCTTCTTACTGACATGCCAGATAGTTTCACAGCCAAAATTATTTTATAATTAGGCAACAGGAACCACAGGGAGAAAACAAATATTTTGGAGGGAAAAAAGCACACCCCGCTTGACCAAACCTAATTGACACCAAAATCTAAATGCAGTGAAGAGTACGTTCCACTGTCTTTTTTTGCCAGTCGTAGCCCGAGGGCATGTTTCCTTTTGTTTATTCAGCTTTAGTTTAAGGGCCCATCAGTATCAATTTGCAAGAGAGATGTTATATCAGATGGCAATGAACAAATTTGCATTTTCAATGAAGAGAAAAAACTAAGACCAGGCTCTGTCTCTTCCTTGGAAAAATGTGACTAGATATATCTGCATAATTATTATCAAGGCAGTAATGATTATTATCAGTCTTATTAGATAGGTAATTATACTATGAATTTTACATGAGCATGTGCCTCCTTTCCAAACATTCTGAGCAAAATGACAAACATTACACACATACAGCAGTGCATAAAGCACTAGGTTTTTGATAATACAGTCAGCTTCATTGGCCTAATAGTTAAGATGTCTACCACAACAGCAGGGAGTCTTTTACACTCAAAAAACCCATACCAAAGTATCCTGACTGGCTCTCCTTTGCTCAGCATTGTAAAAATTGGTTCAGGTAATAAGCTTATGACAGACAAGCATTTCCTCCAGGGGGCAAGCTGCTTCATATCTTAACAAAAACAAGGCCGACTGTAGGAGCTGTCCAGCATGAATGCAACTTGGCAGGGTTCCTCAGACCCATTATTTTTTATTTGCTTTACAGACACCCTTACCTAGGGTGACTAACACAACTTATGCTGTACATAGATTTATATAGCTGGATATTCACTGAAGCAATTTAGATTAAGAATCTTTCTGAATAATACAGTCTATTGGACACAATTCCAATATCTTTAGCAGTGTTGCTTCTTGTATGTCTACATATCTTGACAAAGTAAAAATTAAAAATGTTTAGAGTGGTGGTATTTTTTTATACTGCTAGCAAGCAAGCGTTGTTTTTAAAATGTTTATGAAATAAATACAATAGCAAATTGTTTACTAACAATCAAACTTCAGTTAGTAAAGAAGCATCTATTTCTTTTTTACATCTCTCAATCAAATTGTAATGGAATTTTCTTCCTTTTTACTAATGTTACTTACATATTCTCCATAAATGACTCTAAAATAGGGAAAACATTATTCAAATCAAACAATTCTGGCCATGTTATCTATATAAATGCTATTCCAAAGCAATGCTTTGAAATATTATCAATTATACACTTGGAAATAATATACAAGTGTTAATCTTCTCTATGGTATGCTGTTGGCTACAAAAAAGTAATACATATCATCATTGGCTCTGGTATGACCAATGGTGATATGTATTATTAGGGGTACTGATGATAAAAATAATATGAAGTCAAAGCATTATTAGCAAAATAAACAGCAATATTCCGGTATCCTAATGATGTTCTGTTGGGATAAATGGCTTTCATGATGAATGTATCTCTGTACCATTTAGTTGCTTTCTGTCAGAAACCCTGAAAATGGCTGAACTCTTGGGTGATGTATAGGTTTGGGATGAGACCCACCAATCCATAACAAATGGATAGCTTACCTGTCATCCCAATATATCTATTTGTATATTCTTAGATATTCTTATATAGCTTAGATTTTGGTCAATAATGAAGAATGAAAAGGCCACTGGCATTAAAAGGGTCTTTTGCCAAGCAAATAATTAACAGGATGATGTACTGATGTTTGGGTGTTCTGAAGTTAAAAATCTGGAAGTTAAAAATGTGTGCAACTTTTGCTTTTAGTTTGTCTCCATACACAGACCACAAACTATTTTCTTCTTCCCAGTGGAGGAAAATGGATTCTGTAAATGAGACAGAAGCAATCTTATGCTGTAAAATGCATGTTTTCGACAACTTCAATTACATTATTCCAAACAAATTATAATTTCAGGTTCACTCTACTCAAATATCACTGTTGTCACTGATTTATAAATTTATTATTTTAGCTCAACAAGAACTCATTCTATAAACCCATTTGCAGTATTTCATTATTTTATCTGGGTATATGTTTTCAAAACTAATAGAAGTTGTGCTATAATATATGCTAAAAGAAAACTGAAGCATACATTTAAAT
This sequence comes from Megalops atlanticus, assembly GCA_019176425.1. Taxonomy (NCBI): domain Eukaryota; kingdom Metazoa; phylum Chordata; class Actinopteri; order Elopiformes; family Megalopidae; genus Megalops; species Megalops atlanticus. The sequence continues at coordinate 27,594,665 of CM032883.1, read as the reverse complement.
TGCAAGGATCTATATTTCACCACCAGTCAGCCTGGATATTCAGCCTTGTGGATTTAATTTGTTTCTTTCACTTATTTTTCTATATTATTTTGCATTCAAGGACTACTGCTCACCAGAAGACAGTGATGTGGACAAAAATTCTTTGGTTTGTAGCTTTTAAAGTAAGATTCTATTGAATGTTTTTGACATCAACTTCACATCAACTTTTTTATTCTATTTCATCTTCATTAACCCATTCCATCTCTTTTGATCCTTCCTCCCTTTTCCTTTCTTACTTCCTTTGTTGTTTTAAAAGCCTCTTGGAGAGAGGTCAAATAAAAGAACAATTAAAAATAAACCAACTAAACATTTGCAATCACTTGTTAGAGGGGAAGTATTGCCCTCTAACATACAGTACTGCTTTCAAATCTATGCCAGTAAATAAACATAAATAAAAAAGCTGTGGATATGCAGGTTTTTTTTAAAAAAAGTAACACCAACAACAAAAAAGAGAAATAAACAGGTGAAATTTGGACACTATCCAACTACTACAAATGTGTGTGGCCTTCAATTTAAGTTAATTAGCAAGCAACAAACTTTAATGACATCATTTTAAATAAGGGATGGCCAATATCTTCCTGAACGGTTAATAAACCTTTATAGCTTGTGTTCTGATAACACCATGTAGACTCCAATGGTAAAGATTTGTGTGCCAGGGTACAGGGGGAGGGCTGGAGTGTCGAACTTGGCTGTGGTCTGCAGGTTTGGGGACCACACCTGTATCTCACTATGCCATGACCACCAATGGTCATGTGGTGGCGGGTGGACTTGGGTGCTTACAGCACATTTTGCTTGCTTTCCCAAATAATAATGGCTCTTTAAAATGTGTCATTCCTACAATGCCAGGTTTGTCGCAGGCTTTTCATCAAAGTTCTGGCACATGACTTTCCCAGGTGCAGTGCTGGCAAGCAGCTTCAGCAGACGCTGGATTGAGGATGCATGGCTCGCCTGGAGATGTGTTTGTAGTGCAGGTGTACCCATGTAGGACAAATTAACACAATCTGTGCTGCCACAGGATAGAGGCAAAGCACATCCAAAAGATGTTTAAGAAGTGCTGAAGTTTGTTCAGTTTGTTCAGGGTACGGATTGTAGCGCTTGATCAAGCTGCTTCAACAGAGAGCACAGTCAGAATGGGGGGCCAGGGGTGCCAGTGCCATTTTCTGCTTTTTAGATAAAACACATCATGACACCTACCATGGTTTCCTTTACTACATTGAGCAAGGGAATGATACTTTTTGTATAGCCGTGTACTGCAAACTTAAGTCTCAAATTTACTGCATGAATTACCATTGAATTATCCATTGTAAACTTCCACATTTCAAGTTCACTTCTCTAACACCTTCACTTACAAAATTATTAGTAGAGACAGCTTTTTTCTCCCATTTTTACTGCTGCTTCCTCTCTTTACTGTTCCCTGTCTAACTGTGCCTCTTGTCTCCTCATGTTTCCTGATTGATTATCAGAAGAAGCAACTGCAACAATAGGTAGCAGTCATGAGTGTGGCACTTACGATACTACATTTATCATGTGTATGTGCAACTTGCCAACTGTATATATTGTGTACTATCAGTTATGCACACACTAAAACAGTGTCCAAGGTATATTGTGCTACAGTAGCAGAGCTCATTACAAGGCTGATTCAGACTTGAGATATGTGTATGTAAACCCTGATTAAGAGCTTCCGTGGAGAGTTGCACACCATTCAGCATTCAGACATGAGCTGCTTAGGAACTAATACTATAATATTACTATATAGTATACTCTCATCTGATATTATCATAGTATTCTGTTATCTGAAACTTGAAGGCACAGACTGCTAGACACAGTCATTAACAACATTCAACTCAGCTGGTGTCAGTATCATAAATTAATTTAGCTACTCTAATGTGTTCAGTGTTTGTACATACACACACACGTATGCTACATAAATATCTGAAAATAATGCCCCCTGTCATATGATGTTCTGTAAGATCAAATCATCATGAGCCCTGTAGGTACTATGTATTCTTGAGGTTAGTGAATTGGTGGTGAAATTTTAAGTTTTGTCTGATGACAATAGCTAGCCAGCAAACACAAAAGGAAATTTTGTTGAAACACGTTGCACTGTAACATTGTCATTGGAAAGGGGATACCTTTGGGTGATGAGCCCTGCTCATTTCCACTGTACCACACAGCACATCACAAGCAAATACAAAAAGGTATTCATTTCATTTCAATACATTTGTGTCTAACACTGTCATGTCTGAAAGGGCCCAGCGATGTGTCAATTCAGCTGCAGTAATATTCCCTATCATTGAAATGGTAGCAAGTTAATTGGCTAGCTGCCTTGACTACTTTTAATACATTTTCTAGGTCTATGCACAATGAAGATCATAACAGAACCATTTTATGAATACAGCTGCAAAAAAAAAAAAAAAAAAATCCCACAGGACAGTGCACAGTGCTATGAGAGAGCAGACAGCATTTAGGATCACTCTGCAAGCATGCTAGTTAGTCTGAACCACTCACTGCTCCAGACCATGGACAACCTCCTCCATCCATGCCCAGGTGCTTCAAACAGTCGCTGTATGGGATGCTACAGCACACAGATGCCATCATAAAACTCTCCTACACTCAACTTTCAGTTGACGATTTGAATTCTGTATTTCATACTGCTGGTATGTATGTACATACTTTCATATTGTGTATTGCTTTTGCTCTGTTATCTAGCTGATGAATAATGTGAGAGAAAGCTTAGCCCACTGACATTTTTAACTCGTACCATTTTAGGAAGAAGTATCAAAAAGGCTGATGTCAGTTCCGGAACTGGCTCATTTTCTCTCTCCCACCTTTCATAATTAAAGTGAGTGTCTTGTGACTGCGTTCTGCAAAGACAACTTTTCTGTGAGAAAATATATCAGCCACCAGGTTCCAGGAAGGTGTGGTTTTCCAGGGCAATTTACATTTATTCACACAGCACAACTTTGTATCACACATTTTCAGATAAAGGTGGGTATGTAAGTTAAATCTGAATCCCCAAAACTGAAAAATGCACAAGTGAGGCACGCAAGAAAATTCTCAGCATCCTTAAGTCCGAATAAAGAGAAAGCTGAGAAGTGGGAGAGGAGGCATGAGTCAGCGACAGAAAGTGGCGACACAGGAAGAACAAGCTGTCTTGCAAATTTGGCCTTGCAAGGTCTTTTTCTGGGCAAGCTAATCAAATCTTTTGTGTTGTGTGTGGCAAGGTTTGTAGTTCTGTTGCACTTGTATCACATAAAGCAGTCCCCTCATTGGAAAAGTTGTATTGTATAGATACAATACATACACACAACATATATAGACATACATAACTTTTTTGAAACATAATTGAAAGAGTAATCACCTCTGTAAAAAATACAAAGGACATTTTATCACCACACAAGAGAAAGCATTGTTCAAATTCCCCTCCTGTTCTCACTCTCACTGCTTCACTTTTCCAGCCGGCTGCGTGCAATTCTGGTTACAGGCAGTTAGACGTGCTGCTCTGCTCCTTTGCCATGTTTGCTAATGAGGTAGAATAGAACGTGATATGGTAATGCCTTTAGCATCGTGTACATCTCCAGGGAGCGCTTCTTACAAAGGGAGAGAGGTTATGTAAATGGAGAGAAAGGGAGAGGCATGCTGGAAGGGATGTTGTCCCGATAAGGTAGATATGTCGAGCGATGCGAAAGGTAGCCGGCCGGCGGTGCTTCTAAGTCCTTGCAAAAAGGGCACTTGGAGAACCGTTTGAACAACCTCACATTGTCAATGTCGACAGGCACCTGCATGGTGGGTGATGGACAGTGCTCTGTGCAGTCAGACGAATAAAGCCCCGCAGTGAGAGCTCTGCATGAATCCAGCTAACCGTGCTCTAGCACGGCTCCTAAGAGGATCGTATGAAAGAGTAAAAGCCCATTTAGAGCCAGGACCATTGAGTCTGTTAATTTTATGCTGGAAAATGATTTCCCCAAAGGCCGGTTTCACCAAGGCACATTGTGTGCGGAGGAAGAGCTCTGAACTAATGATACACCGTTTCTCACTATCTATTTAGTGAGAATGTTTGAAATGTATGTCATTTCTCATATTTCCCTGAGCCTGCTCCTTAAGAGGAAGAGTCCCCTTCCACCTGGAATTTTAGGATATACAGTACTGAGTTTGTATTTAGAAACTTATAACAGCATATGAAGTATTAAAGTACTTCAGAGAGATTTGCTCAAATGGCAAATTTTAATTATGGCCGTTTTCCTTGGGTAGGCTGCTGTAGCCTCACAGAGAAGAGAAGTGTGGTCCGAGGGAGGGGAAGTGAGGCTAGAAATTCATGACAGTGAGACTCACAGGTAAGATCCAACATGCCCAGTCTGACAGATTAAGAAGAAGCAGAAGTAGAATAATTATATCTTATCACAGCTTGATAAAATTGCAATTTTACCACACCCATTATGCTTGCTTAATCTACAAGGATACATAGCTGGTAGGAGGTAAGTGCATATAGATTTATAAGCAGATATACTGCAAGATTTTACATGCCCAACCTATTTTAAGTAACTATTAAAATGATAACATTTCAGATGAAACAATGATTACAAATTTAATTAAAAAAATATTAGGGCCCACAAATGTAAATATATGAGGTGTAAATAAGGTGGAACCCATATTTATGTCATAGACTGTTAAGTATATTTTAAGGTTGCACTGACAGCAATTAAGATAAGTTTGTCATGTTAATATTGTCCTGCTAAAAAAGAAACATCAGCATGCGTGACAGTATTCAGAAGCCTGAAGGGTCAGTTTGGAAGCCTCACCATCAGTTTTCAGCGTTAGCGGTGTTGGAGGGCTAAGGACCCTTGCGTTGGTCACTGGGTTCTTCACGAGACAGATATAGCTGCCGACATCCGAGGGCTGGACTTTGGAGATGTACAGGTTCCCTGTCTCTTGGGAGATGAACCGTCTGCTGTCCTCAACCACGAATGATGGAAACTCGTTGAACACCCAGCTGTATGTGATCTCTGGAGTGTTGTGAGAAAAAGAAAATGCATGCAAATAAGGAAAGTGAATGAATTTCTGGACTTGAGTCTTTTGTACATTTGTAAGATCCACGTGAACCACAGTTGCTTGAGTGCATGAGGGTGCAGACATATTGGTGATGTGGTGGCAATGCCTTTCTATAGCAAAGAAGAAATAAAGACCATCAATATTGTGAAAATGTGAAATTCAGAGATGATGAATTAATCACTTCTTGCAGGTTCTGTTGATGTAGCAATATTTTTCAATGAAGACATATTTCATGAAATTAATTCAGTCACCAATGATAATGAGACAAAAGAACATAAGCAACACCAATTAGAAATGTGTTTTATGTATTTCACTAGGGATGAAGTGACATCATAATAATCAAATATGGTAATATAATTCTGTCCTGGGGAAAAATAAATAATATAGCATTGATCCATCATCTGTTCAACTGTTGCAATGTTCAAGAGTTCTGTCTGATATGCCTTTAAGAGACCCAGCAGCATTAAATCTTCAATGGCAGAAAGCCAGAGGAGCCCTTAAAAGATTTAAGAGAAGAGAAAGGCATTGCTCTGGACATCAAATCAAATATACAGTCATTCTGACATAGCTGGATGGGAGAACAGGAGACAGAGATAAATGCCCCAGATTTTGAATTAGTAACAAGAGATACTGTGCATGTCAAACGTGACATCATTCATCAGTATTGTTCTCTGGCCTTTGGCAGGCTCACATTTTGTGGTAGGTTCTTGAAGAGACTCGTTTAGCAGAGGCACAGAAAGACTGAAAATATCTTAGACGGAAATTGGGGCACTCTTCCAATGGCATTGTTAATGAAATGGCAAGAACCATCCGACTTCTAACACACCAAGCAACCAAATCAGTCTCAACTGCAAAAAACCTTTAATATAATTTTAATAAACCATATAACAGGGAAATGTTTGTGAACCATTAAGACGCTGAAACTTTAAATTCAGTTTACACTTTAAAAATTGTCTGTTAATATTCAAGTAGGATTGCCTTTAATTTATTTATGGTAGACAGCCAGGAATGTAAATTGTATCTTGCTGTCAGGAGTTGCCAACATAGTTTTCTGCACAGATGTGCATATAAATAAAGTATATTCTGTCTTGTCACACTGAACATTTAAACATATCTCATGCTGGTGTGGAGTATAATGTTATATGTTTTTGTAACAGCATGCATCTCTTGTGTTGTGCTTAATATGAATGACTTCAATGTACAGACAGACACAATGCAAAATGGAGCCTTTTTTGACTTTTATCAATATGTTGCAAGTGTAGGTCACATACATTTGATTGTCCTCTCTTTTAGAGGATGGCATGAACATTGTTGCACTGCATGTGATCTAAGGTCTGTGGAAGCAATTTATATGTACTTTTCTTCAGGGAAAGTACTCACAAAGTCACTCTCATGAATTTGGTCCAGTGCTATCATTTTCCCTTTTAGTTCAAATGTGTACCTTTCATCTGGCGTAATTCTGCTGATAAATTGCTGAAGGACTGCATTTTTTTGATAGCTTCAAGCCCCATTTGTCAAACAGAGTGCTAAGCTGTCTGCGATAAACTATGAATATTTATCTTACAAACAAAATTCCCTTTGTTGCTCTTGTTTGGGAATGTGCCTAATGAACTGTCATGAGATATTTATTGCGACGGCGCCTTCTGAGCCCGTCCCCTTTGTCTTTTAAGCAAGGGGTCCCCCAGGACCTACTTTAACACATCAGTTATTAACTCACTGTCATGTGCACAGGCTGTTGATTCCTTTCCAAAACTCTGTGTGATTTCCCAATCTTGTCATTATTTTTATCTTGATGTTTGACAAGCATTGAAGGCTGCTGCGCACCAGTAGCACCCTACCCCTAAAAAGCTGAAGAAAAAGCACTGCAGGTGGCTATAGATGTAGAAATCACTGGTCTGAATGTCCCCTTTCAGAATGATTTTCTACAAATAATATACCATAGAGTAGAACAGCAGGATGTGTACTTATGCAGGCTAAATACTAAATATAGCTGTATACTAAATACGCATATGATACAAGAAAATGCTGGGTAAATTAACAAACACTGTATTATAAACTAATAGAGATGATTTATCATTTGTGACACAATTGAAAACATAGCTGAAAATAAAAGAGAAGTGAATTTATGTTTCAGACAGCTGCTGTATGCCCAATTCTCTCAGTTGCTGTCAGGAATCTTATATATTGCACTCCTTTTGGTTAAAGTTAATGTACATACTAAGTAAAAACTCACCTAAAACCCAGACAGTATGTATTACACTTAATCTTGGATTTGCAACTTGCCCAATAAAAATGCAGGAGACCCTGCAATCACTGAATTTGTGTGGAATGACACCGCAGTGGTAACAGTGCAGTAACACAATGTGTTTTTTTATTGTCAATTACTGTTAAATGTGGTCAAACATTCTCTATGCAGCAATAAAATTAAGGTAACATCCTGCTTACATCTCAGTGCCTTTGAATTAGGTTTGATTACTTTGCCATTTTAATTGCTCCATCCCCTCTTCAAACTAATTTGGATGAGCTCTTCTATGGCAGAGGCAGGTAAATAAAAGATAACCACACATTTGTGGGATTTATTGTGATGCTTTTCATCACAGGCTGTTTTCCCATATGGCACATGTGACAGTCAGCCATTCACCCATTGTTTAATCCTATTTCATTTTCATGGTCCTTACTTAGGTGGCACTATCCCTGTGGGACTAACACAGGAGGTGATGTGTGGTATAGTTCTCATATTGGCCTTATGGGAGATGTGTGGCGTTTATTGTTCTCCCCCATGGATTCCCTGTTGATCAGATGGGTGGACAGTCACACGGAAAAGGCCGAAAATAGCATTTGATTTAAGCGGACAGCCTGAATAATGCGCCAGGTGCATCGTGGCAATTTAAAATGGCTCAATTTCTCCAGCCTGCATGAGAGTGCGTACAGTACAGAAACCCATCTATTAAGGCCGCACATCCTTCCCTTATGAGACGCCCTTTCCTTCTTTAGGAGAGTGATTTATCAGCGGAGGAGCAATTTCACGGCAAACACGTGCTGCTTTTTTTATTTCCCAACAGCTGTGCAGTGGCTGGTATCCGCCTGCCACACTGACAGGCAATATGGCATCCAGGGGGTCTTGGAGCTGAAGCACTCTCAGGAAACAGTCCCGTGGGACCATAACGGCGCTGAAACAGAGCTGATCTAAACAAAAACGGGATGATTCATGGCCTCTGAAAAAGCTCACACATAAGAACTTGTATCAGAGGACACCTATGGCGAGCCTTGAAATATGGGATCAAGTGTTCCCACATGCTGCTGGAACAATTGTGCGTGTAGGTTTTTCGACTCTGTGCCAAGCATGCAGTTCATTTGTACACAGGGTTTGAGACTAAGCGAGAAACGCTTTGCCAGCCTGTTTTCTGAGGAAGGATGATTGGTTGTGTGATACTGCTAAAAAGGTATCCTGATAAAACTGTGCAACAAGAAAGGAAACAATGCAAGGTGACTGGTGATCATAGAAACACCTGCAAAAGGAACTGAGAAACAGATAAAAGAGAGAACCATACAATGCAGGGCTATTCCATAATTTAGCCTCCCACAAAATCATCTGCAGGCATTCTTTCTTGTAATGCCACATCGTCTGCATCAGACTGAAGCAGAATCACGTCTAAGTGCAATAGACTTATCTTTAAAAACCTCATCCCCCTGGGGAAAATGGGAAAAAAATCAATCAGGTATTCCTAGACAGAGAAGCAGCGTAATAAAATAATGGATTATGATTACCGGATGACATACGCTAAGAAGAGCTGAGCTGAGCTCAGCAGAAATGCCCACGGTACCATCCATAAAACGTAAATAAATCCAGGGATTGACATAATTGAGATAAAGACTTAGCTGAAACCATGCCATCGCAGCCCCTAATGTACAATATTGAAAAAACTGATGGGAATGTGATTTGGGGTAGTGACCTCTATTGTCATCCTGTTTTCTCTGAGCTTTTTAAAGTTTGAAGCCTGAGTCACACTCCTGCCAAGATCTGCTGCAGCCTCTATTACTGAAATTCAAAGTGGAGTCAAAAGCTGCCCCAAAACAGGAATCAGATTTACATGTTGTGGTTTACATGGATTTCAGCCCACATCTTTTTATAACCAGGGAGAGAAATGTCATTTAGGAGAGAAATCCAATTTAGCTCAGGGCTAAATAAGCACTGCTGTTCACAGGAATCCTGGGATTTATCTTTGGTAGGCTTAACCTGGTTTCAGACAGCAAGGACAGTGGGGGAAACGATGGTTGTGATGGTGGTTTGGAATATTACCTGGGGAATGAGGAGGGGGGGTGCACATGAGCACCACTCCCTGGCCTTCCCGCACAGACACGCCTCCTCTTATTCTCCCACTGAAGTTACCCAGATCTGCAGAGACAGAGAGAGGACAGTCTTTACCTAAATACAGTACTCAGCACAGCAGAAACAAAGGAGAGGAGATTCCTGGCTTGATTTCCACATCATACCAAAGGATATCAAATGGGTTATTCTACTATACATGCCCTATGAGATCCATGACTTGCTATTTCAACCATCAAAATGGTTGATTAATGCATAAATAGTATATTTACTCTTGATACGGCCAAAGCATTTTTCAAGTGCTGTGGATGGAACAAGAAGTATAGTATGCATCATAGTGACTAATTTATCTTTATTTTACCTTTATTTAACCAGGGTCTCCCATTGAAATAATATTTTTTGAAGAGATACCTTGTCCAAAATAGCAACAACAGCAATACAAAATTCACAATGCAAACATAAATGTTAAGACAATAAAAACCACAGATGAGTCATATAAATACATTTTCTCGCTGTAAAATAGACAATGAATTTTTCCAATACACTAAGCCGTATCATGGCTAAAATTTTATGTCTAAAATCCTATACATTTGGAGGAGTGATCTTCCTGTGGCAGGTTTTATATGATGAGATCTGTGTAATTGTTTTTCGATCGTGTGTATGCTTTAATGGGAGTTATAAATGGCATACAGACCTGCTGTTGAGTAGGGAAGATTACATTACATATTTCTGCCTACTTCTGCAATAATTCTAAAATGTTCTCTGCAGTATTAATTTAGATTTGTACATGGTCTAAATGGGAAAACTCATTTGCTTCTAAAATAGCAGTGAATTTGTTGTAAATATAGTTTCAGTCCCCCATTCTAAATGCAATTCGTGCTACATTCCCTCCTTATTTTACTTCCAGACACCAAGAGCAATTGAGGCGTTATGGTCATTAAAACCTTAACCTTGCCCAAAGCCTGTCTTACTCCCCTCAGCTGACCCTGAACACGGTCTGAAAGAAGTGGTCAGAATACAATTGCTCATTTAAAGGAGGGTGCATTTGGGGTTAGGGTATTTGCAGAATGTCCTAAATTGTATTTCATTCACAGCAGCAATAGGTGCAGTACAGTTTCCTTGGAGGGCAGAGCCATGTTAATTTGGGGAAAATGCATTCACCACAACCTGTACATTCTTGGCCAGGACACGCTTAATCAAATACAAATGCACCACCTCAAAATCCAAGCTATTAATTGAATGTGATTTAAAAATCACATCTTAAAGGACATAAGAATCCCCACCACCATCCCGTGAATATATGTTACATAGGAAAATTGTAAGGTGTTTTCTTCTGGGCAGCTGAAGTGCCACAACATGTAAAGTATGGTCTGGTTGTGTTTGGCTTAGATGACAGTGTGGACTAGTGGTTAAAATACTGGGGCTGCAATCTCAGTGAGGCACTGCATTGTACCTGAAAAAAAAACAGAAATTGATTCAGCAATTGGCCAGCTGTAGAATACAGATATGTACAGTTTATGTATAATAATGAATGTGTAAGTTATGTTAGTCACCATAGATATGAGCCTCTATGAAGGAGGTAAATGAAGTGATTTACAAAGATATCACAGACAACACAGAAGGAACACATTAATTGGAGTGTCATTCGATCAAATTTTCAGTTGGACACCACAAAGCGCGGAGGTGATGATCAGTTATTTACATGGAAACTAGCCATTAAGTCAGCCACATAACCAGCCAATTAGCGCTTTTATTCCCATGCATCTGCGTTTAACCAGCTGACAATGCTGAACATCAGGGCTCTACATGCAGCAGTATTCCATTTAAGCTCTTAGAGTTCCTTACTATAGCACTCAGAACTAAAACAGGACAGAATGAATATTTCTGGCAACTTATCTGGCCTGTCCATCACAGGTTCCCAAAATGTTTTGACGACTGTGACATACACACCACCTATCTATACAGCATTTTGTATAGCTGCATTCTCTTTTGATATTAATACATTGTTTTCTGTATTCATTCACAAAGTTAATTCACAGAGGTCAGTAAGGGCACAGAAACTGCCTGTCTACAATGACAAGAAATGTCTACTTTACTTTCATTAATTTTCTCCTCTCTGTAGCCTGATAAATAAAACAGAACCAAACTGTCCTTAATAGCCATTGGTAAACTTGAGAGTCTGTGTGAAATGCCTTTTTTATTTTTCGGCCACACGGCTTTCATAAAACACATGTGAATTAGAAATATGTAAAAGTCTAACCAGAATGCACAAGAATGCAGGCGTAATGCTGACAGCTGGAGCAGCTGTGTCACTTGATGCTTTTGAAATCAGCAACAACCAGCTGACAGCTCAGTAGCGCTGGGGCACTTGGCAAATCAGTCACGGTCAAATCGCTTTTCATTCCAAGCAATGTTTAAATCATTTGTAAAAGGTCAATCCTATCTAAAGCTGAATACCACAAGGTGCACCTCCACTTACACCAAAAAACTCAATTATCTAACTTGGGCAGGGATAGGCCATATACAGTGCTTACTAATGTACTGTCATTTAACATTACCAGGAATCATCCCTACACCATCACCACATAATGACAATATGGGACTTTTGATGTATTGTTTATGATACAAACATACCAAAGGAAGGAACATGTCTTTGGTAATAAGTCAGTCCATAATATTGGCTTCCCCATAATATTGGCAGCACGGTGTCATTAAAGGGCTTGCTTGTTGATGTAAAAAAGGAATCTCTGAACCCAGTCACAGAGATCAAAAGTGTTATAGCATTAAAAGGGTTCACTCCTTCCCTCAAGCATAAAGACACCATTAAAGGCATTGAGACCTGGAGAACAGATTTGCAGTATTTCGAACTGGAGAGTAGCATGACCTGTGATCTGGAAAAGCCTTTCCTTCATCAATGGTGGAGTCATTACAGCCTCTGGGAAGTACCATACAATCTCTTTTCATTCACTGCAAGGGATAAAAAAGGTTCCTTGAAGCTTTAAGAACACCTGTATATCTTGGGGATCTGTGTGCGTGAGTCATGACTCAAACGTTTGATGAATATGAGAAGTCGTATGATCCTCTCAGCTCTTAGCAGCTCTCCTGTAGTGTCTGAAACAATGAAGAAACTGCAACTGATGTGCGTATGCTCATGCACACCTTCTTATCACTCCACCCTTCAAGGCATGCTAATGAAAGTATTGCGAAATGCAGGCAGTAATCTTACTAAACATGCTCAGGTAATTACTTTCCATACTGCCTCATTCAGAACGCAGACTTGTCAGAACACCAGCTTTTCTGTTCCCCCAATTTTGGACAACTCTCCAGGAAAGGTCTTGTGGCAGAGCTATTTTGGGAATCAATCCAAACGCTGTTGATTGCCCCCTTTCAGGCTTATAAGGGGCCATTTTAATTTCCAGTGGCAGCTCTGCCACACAGTGGGAAGCAAATGACAAACTGTCGACCCAGGGCAGTTTTGTGCACACCCAGCACTTTCGTGCCATCACTCTGATGGCAGTGTTTACCACGATACTGGAAGCGTTTGATAATTGCATCTCACCACTGCTGGGAAACCTGCATTTCCTCTCAGTTTCAGGCATGCTGAGATGGGCTCAAGGTTCAAAGCCTTTATCTTGAGAAGCGAGAGGCTGACTGTTTTTGGAAGGCTTGTCACACTTCATTTGTAGAACAACTGAAGTGACTGTAGACTGAGGGAAAGTAATCAGAGGCATTAAAGAGCTGGAACTACCATGGTTAGTTTCATTTATAGTCATAACTGCAGTCGAGCCTTTCAGAATGTACAAACGTAACAGTTTCCACTCCATGTGCCAACATGATTAAACTGGGGAAAAGGAGAATTTGACAAATTTGTGGCAATGACAGAACTTCAATACACTGCGAACCTGACGCAAAACTCTATTATTAATCTCTGCTCGAAAAGAACTGAATTGCATAACTGTGAGTCTGTCTTTATTCAATGCTGGGATATTCATATAGCATTACATGTTCAAACAGAAATATATATGCCCATGCCTCTTTCATTTGTACAAACACTGCCTATATATTTGGCTTATACACTTAAATGTGGCTTATTTTCCATTACTAATGTTTTTGGAAATTAGCTCACACTGAACCAGAAGTCATGGTAGTGGAACTGGCATGGTAGTACTTTTTTGTGTACAATTACAGTGAGACAGCAGCATGCTTGCATTTGACAAGCTGGGAACCATGAATGACACACAGCATGCTATACTTCAGTGAACGCCAGCACTTGTTAGATTAGGGAAAACAGCCAAACCCTGTGTCCTGTGTGAAAGGGTCAGCAGGAATCCAATGTTTCCAGTTGTTGATTTATTGGATTAAGTGCAGCATGCTGCAGGCACTTAAAACTCTTTTGAAGAGACAAAAAAGAATTTACAGCTGAGATCTAACACAGGTTTGGAAGACAACGCATGGGTGCCCAGGATGAAGCACCAGACACTGGCAATACGGGGTGATCAGGGGACTTGTGAGGCTGTACCCTGCTCAGGCAAAGGCACAGCAGCCAGCACTTCAGTTCTCCTTCATAATGCAATCCAAAGAAGCCACCCCACTGTAAAGGAGGTCAAGATCAAAGACAGACTCCTCTATAAAAAAAAAAGAAACAGCCAGTGGGGGGACAGGCCTGTCCAACTCAGATGTCAAAAAACACCAAAGGAAATAAAAACAAACAACAAAGGAGGAAAACATAAAGTTTTGACATTTTGAATTTTTTTCAACAGTGTTCGTCAGGCTTACACATTTTGACACAGGAAGCCATCTTCGGAGGAGAAAGCCCCGCTTGTTAAGTGTAGCCCAAAGAGGGTGATCTGACCTAACGAGCTGTCAAAGGAGTGCAAGTGATGGAACGCCCCCTAAACGCAATGTCACCACAGCGCCTATTGATTTATTAGTGCCTGTCGCTGCCTCCTCCTTGTTCTATGTGTCAGCGCCTTACCCTGGCCACTCGTCAATTCAAAGACGACGTATGAATTATAGCTAATCAATACTTTCTCCTGTAGTCTAAATGAGAAAATAGATTTTCTTCTGTGTTTTGACCATAAAGAGAAGAAAAAAAATACCCAATAAATAAATGAATAAATGAAATATCACACCCTGGATCTTGACACCGCAGGCCAAAGGTAGCTGAGGCATTTTTCGAAGATGGGGCGGTAAATCGCAGAGACAGGGTGTACCACTAAAAATGGAAATATTTATGGAGGCATCAGAGGCACAGGAAAGGCAGCTATTGTGAGGAGCACTGCCAAAAAAGAGAGATAAAGTGACTGCCCTCCGGTCTGAAGCTTCCTTCTCTTGATGCTTCTGTCTGACAGCTGTAACGTCCTGATTTTTATCTCCCTTCCGTCTCTTCCTGACCCCTTTTTCCCTCTTTGTAATGTTAGACAAAAGCAAGAGAATCAATATTCATGTATCTTTAATAATGCAAGATGGATTGACACGTGAGCAGATAAGAATCTTTGCTGAGAAGTGAAAGAGCTCCTCATTTACATATATGCATTTATCAGCCATTAAGGGGAACTCAGAAGTTGATTCAATCTAAGCTCTTTGCTGGGGTTAAGGCTTCAACACTATTAAAAGCTGTAATCAGGGCCTCATTTCATTTAATTCAGTACTTACAATACTTGTAAATCAGCCTCATGTTTTGTTGTAACAGGGCTGAGGGAAGCTTCAGTGTTCCTAGTCTAATAAGAATGGCCAGTTGTTTCATGCAAGGCTTTACGTATTGTCTCTATACGTAAAGCCTTGCATGAATTCCTAGGTATAGGAAAACATAAAAATAATGTATTGCCATTTGAGAAAAGCACATCCAAATACCCAAATACAAAATTACAATCATTTTACATCCATAACAAAGCCAAAAGATCAGATGGATAATCTCAATGTATGCACTAAAATTGAATAATGACTTACTTTATGATAAGAAAATACAAAAAAACAAATGTGAAATAAAACAAAATAGTACTACTTTGTGTAGATCAATTGGCAGCTTAGCTATATGCAGAGGGTTCTTGCTTTTATGCCACAGAGGCGTCCTGAAAATGCTATTGTAAACTGAATCATTGTAAATTCAATCCATTTTCCCCATAGATCCACTATTATATGCAGGGACTAGGCTACAGAACATGTAATAGAAATCACATTTATTTTAAAGTGTTTATAAATACTGAGCATATATTTGTTCAATGTTAATACCAAAGACAAAGATTCTTTAACTAAAATATAACAGATCAAAGTGACCTTCCTATTATATTGGCATTGCATATGAAAAACTGTTGACAGTCTGACAAACAGTTCACTGCTTGACACATCAGGTTTCAAAACCTCACGACAAAGACACATTAGGAGTAGTGGGCATAGTAATAGGCAGTAGTGGACATAGTAATAGGCAACAGTATCTTTGGTAGGTTCATGCTAGCTATGAAAAGTAACTTAAAAGTAAAATGTTTTTACTGCAGTCTAAGACAAGCAGAAACCTGTCTGCTCTCAGTCTTCAGAGTGTAGGTCATGTGCGAGCTTTGCAACATTTCAAAATGAAGAACGAAAGGCTCCATCTGGGACCAGTTTGGAGGTAGAGTGCAGACAGTGGAAGACAATCACACAACAGATGCACTCTGTTTGAAATTGCTGCTTGTCTGCCTGGGATTTTGCACCCCAAGTACAAGGAATGGGCAAAACTTGTCTGAAGTTCCTGTTATTCTTTGCATTGTTTTCCTCTTGCTGCTGAGAAGGATGGGAAAAAAAAAAAAACAATAGAGAAGTTTCTTCGGGCAAATGTATCAGGCAGATTCTCTTCAGGCAAACAAGCCAATAAAGAAGACCCTTCACCCTGCCTGTCCTGTGATAGACACCCACGGAAAAAGCACAGGATGCATACCTCACACAATTCACACACTCACTAACAACAACACAGCGAATAAGAAGAATAACCTGCTCGAGGAATTTTAAAAGGTGGAGAGATGAGAACTGGTCCACACTGATTTCCAGCTGCCATTTTGTCATTTCGTATTTTGTCACTCGATCTTAACATCAGGTTCAGATCCCCAGCTTTGCATTTGATGCTACTATGGACACAAAATTCTTTTCCAGACTATTCAATGACATTCTATAAAAACATGTAGTAAGATATGTGGTAGTCAAACATGTATTGCATGTCAAACACTCCTATACAAAGACAAACATTATCGAGACAATTTTAACTAAAAGGGTATGGCATTTATTACTTATGGCTTGTGTTTACCATAGGCTTTTGTAAATCAAACCAGTACTTCAAAATAAATCAATATATATTGGATTTTATTCATAAAAAATCCTCCCAGTTTTGCCATGTTAATGGCATTAATGCATGTGCACCTGACAAATAACATATGCAACAAGGACCAAGTCGCATGGTGACATCCGTGGAAAATAGCTGTAAACTGAAAACCTGATATATTATGCCCTATATGTAAATCTGACCTAATTCTTTTTAGTCTTTAGGGTCACTTTTTACATCAAAACACAGTGTACCATTTTCATGGCACAAGAAGTGGTGTGATTGCAATGCTGCTGGCACAGTTGCTTTTGGTAATTTGACAACAGCAAAATGCAGACAGTGTGTGCATTTCATCCAGAGAGCACCTGCTCTTTGCCCAGTGTAGGAAAGTGATAGGTGATGGACAAACACTGTAGGGTGTGGTTGTATGTACACAAGGTAATAGGCTTTTTTCACTGCATTTTCACCAGCTGAAAGCTGGCAGAAAGGCTAGCACTGAGTATTTCCTCAGCAGGCATTTTGATTAAAAACAGTGGTAAAAAATAGGAGAGAAAGGCATCTGTGGGACAATATTTAATGAACAATATTGATAAATAGCATTGACCCTTTCAAAATACAGTTCATTTTCTTAATTATATGCAATAACCAGCCAGATATTATTAAACAGAGAAATATGGATATTAGTTGTCGTATTTGACTTGTAACATTATTAAATTAGTTCCTCTGTGTGTAAGAATTATAATAATCAATCTAACAATTAGCCTTTATTGGTCAAATAATAAAATACTGACAGCCAAGAGCAATATGAATATGATTCAGGCTTACTTGTTTCTCAACCATAACAGGAGAAAAGAAAGAGAGAAATAAAAAGAAACAAAACCTGTATGCAATTTACCTCTAATGAGTGTCAAGTGTTATGAAATTGCAAATAAAAAATCAAAATGAAGTGATATTTCTCTCAAATAACTACATAATGTGGCACTGGGTTGTGGCCTGTTTTCCAATCAGTGGTCAGTTCTGTTGATGCATACACCATGTGTCAATGGTATCATTTATACCAACAGGCTGGGTGACCATCTATGTGGAATCATTGAACAGGTGCAACAAAATAGGTGCAACAAAATCCCTGCCCACTTGCCACTTGACTTATTTGTCTTGCCCAAAATGCTACAGCTGCGCCAAACCCAAGTTTTTTGACCTGCACGTGACTAATGTGTTTGCATTCAAAAACTGTATTTATGGACCCACAGTCTTTTTGTATATCCAGGCCTGAGTTCACAGCAGTTTGATAAATGGGAAGCATTTGTTGTGCAGAGAGAAACAGAGGGCCCTGAAGCCCAGTGTCTGATGCTGGGAACTCATCTTTTGTTTCATGGCAGCATAGCTCTGATGAGGTGATTGCAGCTCACCGTGCAAAGATGTGTAAGATAACCAGTTAATTAAACAAACAAGCACATACACACACACACACACACACACACACACATTCACTTGTGGGATATGCACACACAGACACAGAAACACTCATACATATACACACATACATACACACACACACACACACATTCGCTTGTGGGATATGCACATGCACACACACACACACACACACACACACACACTGATTAAGGAGTTTGGTCACATTGCTGGAGGGCAGAGAGCACTGCCGGTGGCCTGGCCCAGTCAGGCTGCAGCATCTGTTGATGTCCCAGCCTCTCCTGTCACAGAAGCTCCCAGCCCAGGCCCTCTAACCCATATTCACAGCCAAAGTGCATTACCATATACTTATCTACTTCAAGAAGTTTTGCTACACACTTCTGACATGACTACAACTAATTACTTAAGCTGAGTTTGGAACTGGCACTCACTGCAAAGAGGCTACCATGTACAGCAACTTAAAGTCATCTAAGGAGAGACAAATATTTAATTCATATGTCACTACAAATATGTTGCTGTGGTGTGTAGTGTAATGTGATCAAGATTGGTACAAAGCATTTCTACTTGCAAAGAGAAATTTATTCACAGGTTTGTGTGCAGAGAGATCACAGAATTATCAGAAAAATGTCATTAAAACCATCTGTATGGTATCCATATCTTCATAAAAAATATTCTCTCCTTTTTGTTGATTTCAGATATCTTAATCAATCAATCAATAAATCAATCCTTGGTCCATGAAATGTAATTTACTTTGGTACTCTTTGCAAAAAATTTTTTCATATAAACTATCATAAACTATTATGAACTACATCTCTACCTACTTCTTTTAACTGAGTTGCACTCTAACTTTCATAGCAGTAGGAATTTATACTAGTAAAAATAAAAGACAATAATTTTCATATTTTGAACAATTGACATAATTCATAAATGTAAGCCGTAAAATGACGCAAATAAAGCTTAAAAGAGTACAACATACATAAAACTGTCAGAAGGTTGTTACAGGAAAACCACATGTTGGCTGCTTACCTGGCAAACTGGGAAATAATGTGAGGTACATAGGGACTAGCTAAACTCTAGTGTTGTGCTGCGTCATGAACTCTCTGTGAAAGAACATTGCTCAGTCAAAAATGTGTTGTTTTAGAAGCCACTGTATTCCCTTAAATGGTGTATTTACAGTTTCAGAACATAAGAGCTCTCCCTATAGCATTCGTAGAATCATAAATATACAGCATTTTTCACAAATAGACTGTTGACTAGAAATAGTGTAGCATATGCTCCCTGCAGGCATAGCAATAAGGCTATTATGGTCATTGCCTCTGGGAAAACTGTAAGCAGAACCAACAATGCGTTTTCACCAAGCATTGTGCCCCCGGCCTCTTTGTATGCTTTCTTGGCTTTTGATGAATTGGAATTAGGCCAGGGGACAAATGGGAGAAGAAACGCATTACTTGTTTTCATTCACTACTGAGGCACAGAACACAGGCACTTTCCCAGCTAACAGGAAAATGCAGGAGCTGATTTCTCCAGCGCCAGAGCACGTAGAAAAAAGGACTTGCTTTATTTATCCGCATAACCAAATGGGTCTATTTTAAGACAACCAGCCAAATGGGTCTATAATTATCTCTTACGTGATAAGAGCATCATTCACATTCATCCTCTGCATGGGTTTGTCTGGTATTCACTACCCCCCCCTGTGAGGGCCATCCTAAAGAGGCACAAGACGTTTGATCAGATGCACTCACATGCAAACTGCAGGAGAGCGTCCCTGCTCACAACCGTGCCGAGGCTGTTGGCCACCTTGCACTGGTACCTCCCGGAATCTCTGGCCTTGCTGGGGTTGGTGATAATCAGGCTGCCTTCGATCAGGCTATAACGAAAGTCGCTTCGGACGTCCACCTCAGTTCCATTGATCATCCACCTGGGGACACGAGCAAATAATCAGCACAGGGTCACGTTCCAGCCACAGTGAGTGAAATCTAACAGACGACATGCATTTCGATTTATGGCCGAAGCATTTCTGAATATGAGGGTTCATGCCACGCTCCTGAGTAATGATGACATTTTACTGCCGACGATACCGACTGCAACAACTCATCTGCGGTGCCTGAAATATGGATGCCGCTAATGTAATAACAACTGAAAGCGTAATTGAATTAATTGATTGTAGACTGGGATTCAAAACATCTTTGAGTTTTTTTTCTCTCTTGGACCCCTGTGCATAACTTTCAAACAGAATGACCAGC
This sequence comes from Megalops atlanticus, assembly GCA_019176425.1. Classification (NCBI taxonomy): domain Eukaryota; kingdom Metazoa; phylum Chordata; class Actinopteri; order Elopiformes; family Megalopidae; genus Megalops; species Megalops atlanticus. Next base: position 27,574,282 of record CM032883.1, on the reverse strand, counting down.
TGTAGCCTTTTATGTTAAATGGTTGGATTCTGACAATTACATAAATGCTAGTCAAATGCTCCTCTGAATTAGTGCAGTATGCCACAGATAAACACAAGAGCACCTCTTGCCTCTTATACAAGAGATGGCTTGTGGTATTCATGCGCTCCCTCATTGTGCTACACACTGATGTAGACAGACCTGTATGTGGGTGAAGGGTTGCCTCTTGCTTCACAGTTCATGGTAACTTTCTTCTCATCAGATTCCAATGGAAATATAGTGTCATCAGGCTCCTGAATAAATGCAGGTCCAAATTCCACACTCTCTGCATTAGAAAGATAAGAAGCACATTCAAAATCAATTACATAGGATAACATTGGAGTACACACAAAATCAATATATAACACCTCCACTTCTTCTTAAAACTATAATAAAATACAAGATAAACAAATAAATAATAAATACAAATAAATTCAATCTAGGGATAATGTTTGATTCACCATACAGACCCAGGCATGTATCAGACCAGTCTTGTTCAAGCCCATGTACCTCCTGCATATCAGGCACAATGCATCCAACCAAACACTTTCCCTAGGTTTGATTCATGGGACTTTAATAACGGCAATCTTCTAATAAAATATCCATGTAAAATAATAACAATAAGTGAAATAGGGATATACTTTTCGGTTGAATAGCCTCAGTGTACTTTAATTTAGTCATTTGAAAATTTTGGGACAGTCATATGAAAATATTGGGACAGAATGCTGCCAAAGTGAAAGTGTGCACATGTGTGCATGTTTACATGTGTCTGTGTTGCTTCATATTGTTGGGGTGCACATGATGAGGACCAACTGAGTCAGCATTACAGGATTCTCTCCAACTCCCCAACACTCACTGCAGGGTTGATGTGAATATATTTAGTGAGTACTGTAATAAATAATTCCTCTTAACTGCACCTTATACTGTGAATAGAAGAGTAAGAATAGCAGGTATGTTCTTTATGGGCAGTTCATCCTGCATATGAAATCACACATGGAAGGGTTAAAACAATGTCCCTCAACTTTCTTCAGTAACAAGCATGCATTTCTAAATGTAATTTGCATCCAGCTATCAAAGGCCTCCACTTTACTCAACCTGAAATCTGACAGCAGGGCAAATGCATTCATGACACCTACTGTAGGCTCCATGCCCTGGCAGGTTCTGGGACACTGGCTCCGTTGCCCTTTGTCTGTTCCCACCTTTTTCACAAGCGCCAACTGTTGGAAATCTAAACTAGCACTGTCTTACAGAATCTGTGTGGCATACATAATGAATCACCCACGTCCTCATATTTCCCTCTCTTTACAGCAAAGCTGTCATCATGAATTCCACTGTTGCTGCAAGGGGCCAGGTTTCTGCAGGTACTGTAGGAAAGGAAAGTCCCTCTTCTAGTATGAAGGAGAGCCAACATCAAAGACTACTCGTCCCATCATAGTACTCAACACACACACACATAAAAAATATACATATATATATACCAGGAGAGTGGTGGTGGAAGAATGCTACGTGCTTTCAGAGTGGCTCCGTTCCCTTGCGGACTGGAGCCAGGCCACATCTTCCAGCCAGCCCGTAGCCACATACCTGTTGCCAGTGAACTCTCCTCTGGCTTATTTAAGGCTCCCCAATATCTCAATGGGTGTAAAGTACTACTGAGTGAAAAGTATGGAGGGACTGAGTGAGTGAGTGAGTGAGTGAGTGAGTGAGTGAGTATTGTTTTAACTGAGCTTACAACTGAATCTGTGTACCAAATAATTCTGTATGAGAAACTGCACTGGTGTTTGATCTGGAATGTGTTTTGACTATGCTCTTGCCTGCTCACTTGGATTTCTTTGCTGCACCGGGAACCAGCTTAGCTGGCCAGTGACAGAGAGGGACTGAGGGAGATGCAGGTAGGCTCCAAAAGACTTGTTTTCTTTTTGTTTCTTAGTTTGTTTTGTGTTGTTGCTGTGGGCAGTACATATCTGGCACAATAAATGTCTTATGGCTCTTCACTGTACAACTCTGTACCCCATCTCTGGTCCCATCACTACATGTATATATAGTGAAACAATGAAGCTTGCATTTGTTATAATATATTCCACTGTCAATTTCAAGCAGTCACTTTTGTGAGTTGGACTAGACTCTTTTTAACATGGATCCAATTGGCAAAGAAGAAGCTGTTCTTATATTCACAACCAAAAAAGGCTTTTGTTTGCACAAAGAGTTCGAGTACCACAGACAATCACAGTGTATTCTGTTTTCACAGTATTTTAACAAAATAAAAAAGTATGTTAGTGCAGTGACTGTAGAGACATTGGTAAAGGAACATACTATTTCTTGCTATAAACAATGGTAACACTTTTTATAAGTTCATATATTAATAGTAAATTAGTAGTAAATTAGTAAATTTACTATTAATTAGTATATTAATCAAACATTACTTAATACTTTAATAAAAAAAGGTCATTACTATCTGTTGCAGTCACTCATGGTTCACAAATTACTTCAGAACAAGCACTGCGGAACAATACAGCGGATGATTCATAACATTAACTGTTGTTCAATGAACATTCATTAAGTCATTTATAAGGGGTAAATTGTGTCTGTGTGCTGGGACAGGAACCTCAGAAAAATTCATTAATGGTAAGAACAAGCAATGGAGAAAACAAATTATTATAAAAATTGGTAATAATGTTTTATCAATGTATTAATCAATGTTAAATTTATGGGACTTTAATTTCTTATGAAAGAATTTCCTATGGCACTTTCAAAGTGAAAAGCTCAATGTTTTTGATGCTTGATACTTTGAATGCCTTATTGTTTTTTGCAAAAGTTTTAGTTCTTAATCCTTAGGTACAAGCAAAAAAAAATTCTAAAACCAAATGAAACGACTATTGCTTGTAATCACTTTCATAATCATAACGCTAATTAGATTTAAATTTTCAGTTGTTCCATAGCTCTAGTCAGCTCAGTGTCACCCTAGGGCACTTTTGGAGGTCTGTATTATGCTATTGGTCTGCGCAGCACTAATACATTTATATTAAGTACACATAGTACAGATGTAAATGCACACACGCGCATGCACACAATGTCAATCAACATTACATATCAATGTTGATTGACATTTAAGAACACTCATCCCTATTACTCCAGGAAAAAAATAACTCCATAAAATTCACTTTGCTAATTGCTACACTGTAGGCAACAAAGCCATCAATTAGCAGCTACTTTACAGAGCCATGGAAAACAAAGGATGGCTTGGACTGCACTTCTTCCATCTCCACACTACAGCGTGGAAATCTGTGCATTTTGACTGCCTTCCTCATAAACTTGCACCTTCAGAGATTAAAGAGCTCTCCTCTTCACAAACACTCCCACACGTCCATATTCTCACTAGCTCTGCCTCCTATTTAACAGTTCCAACTACAATCCCCTTCCTTCCGTGGTGAATAATTTACACTCTTTATGTTGTTGGAGCCGCTTTCATGTAAGCCAGGAACAATTCCAAGCAAAAACCCAATGTTTCCTGCTGAGATATATGCTTAGGTATTCTGTATGAGACAAATTATAAACAGACTGAATACCCTTATCAACTGGACTAATTATTGTGAACTTATTTATCTGCCTGCTTTATACATTACATGAAATTCCCCTTTCCCCCCTCTCTTCTAAAAAAAGGAAACCCAGGAAAAGTGACTGGAAAAGAAGCATAACTGAGTGCAGAATGTGTCACTGGGAGCGTGTGGAGGAACAATGTGCACATCCTGCTTTTGCTTTTCTTTTATAGGAATCAAACAGAATTTATGTGCACGACTGACTGTTATTTATTACACCCCTGTATTGCTGTTTATGGAAAAAACACTTTAGAAAGAAAAGGGAAGAAAAAAGAATTCTATGTGATCATGGATATGTGCTGTCCTTTTTCATGCATGTCATATTCCTCTGTAAAACAGACTACTGTCAATAACTGCCTGTTCCCATGACAATGTCTTGAGCTCAGGTAAACTTGGATTTGAGCAGACAGAGTTTGGGTTTACTTCAAAATCAGATATAAGGAAGACTTTGACATTGTTCCAGGAAATTTGAAATAAAAATGTATTAATGCAATTACACATGAAACACAACAAATTTCTAAAAAGGTACTTCATGAACACACAGAAACCACAAAACCACATATTACCTCCTCAGAATAATTCACTTGATGTTTGCAAATATTCAGTCACAAACAACTCCAGTTATGTGAATGATGGCTTGTATTCCGACATCGCTATCTAGGTGGTGCATACATTATTTTCCTAAACAGATGCTTTCCCTTAGTTCTGTACTTGATTCTTGGAACATTAAGTAGTGATTTCACAGCTCTACTGATGTGATATAACTTAGTAATAACTAGGTTAGTAAGTAATACTATACATGCATTTAAATGGAAACTTCAGAAGAGTAATTTCTAGTTCTGTAAATTAAATGCAAACAACTTTTAAAGGTTGACACGCTTTACCAATTGTACATGTAAAAGGATTTAGAAAAAAAAAAGCATTCGTCAAAAACTACAGACATAGTAGCATTGAAAAATACCTCACAAATCAGAAACCCTTCTGAGAAATTGAGAGACTGACATTAATAAAACATGCCCTGGTTACTGATGGAGCAAAGACTATTCCTCACAATTTACATTATGATCCAAAAGACAAAGCACACTTCTCTTACCCTGAGCAGCTTCTCGTCAGCAAAATGTCAGTCCAGAGGGAAATAAAATGCCTTCCACTATTATTCATAAATAATGAGTAAAGAGGAATAAAAATAAAGATGAAGAAGCCGGCTGTCCACCTGCTTTATCCCTCACAGTACTCCATAGAGACATACTGCATGTATACGGCAACTCACAATGGCTTCACCTGCAACGTTAACACACTGAAGTTTGAAACTGCTGTGCTTAGAAATGAAATTGAAGCACATCTTCTTCCAATCTGCACATCGACTCCAGAAACCCAGCTATGGGAGAAAGAGGAATGACAGGACTTCAGTTTGTCAGTTCAGTGAAAAGGGAGATCTCTTCTCCCTATTGTTTTCTCCCGCTGTATGTTTTAGATGACAGGTGGGAAATCTGAAAGGACAGAAACCCAAATACACTAACGGTAGCAGGACACACACAGAGCCATAAGGTATCATGCTTTCTGATAGAAACCTTTACAAATAACGGGGTAGACTGGACAGCATGAAAGGAGCCGAAAGTGCTTTGAATGAACTGTTTGATGCTTTTCTTCTGATCTGCCCCCCTGCATGAATCAGCTGCTCCTCAACCACTCAACAAACCCCAGCAAAAACAATACTGGACCACAGCAGCATGAGCCTTCTGCAATGGCACCACAGTATTTCAACATTTTTACAAAGTCTACTCCATCTGCATACCTCCCACAATTCTCCTCAACAGATACCAGAGTGCACACATGCTTTAAAAAGCTGCATCAATCTAATTATTTGAAGCTGGATGAGGGCGGGCTAAAACGTACAGTACTACATATTAGAATCAGGCCTGATTACTTGAGGAATATATTCTTCTTACATGAGTTGGTGGTCAACAGTACATGGTTACCAATGTGCTCAGTCAGAACACCTCAATAAAAATCGACCCTTTCAAGAGGGAATATAACATTATTACATAACATTACTGTCAATTTAGCAGACCCTCTTATCCAGAGTGACTTACATAGGTTACAATTTTAACATGTTATTCATTTATACAGCTGGATATTTACTTCGGCAACTGTGGGTTAAGTACCTTGCCTAAGGGTACAACCATAGTGCCCCAGCGGGGAATCAAACCAACAACCTTTCGGTTACAAGCCCTGCTCCTTACCACTATGCTGCACTACCAACCCCATGCAAATATTTAAACACTGTCCTTCCAAAGATCAAAAGAACTCAGGTGACTTATTCTGGACAATGGTAAAAAAGCAAATCACTCATAGCATCTGTATGCTGCTAACTGCTGATATAAGGGAAGCAGAGTATTATACTCACAATGACAGGAAACAATCAAACAAACAACAAAAAAACATAATTTCTTCTCCTCAAAAACACTTTTTATGACACATCTTATGTCATTCAAATGTTTAAGAGGAAGGAACTTTCATTAATTTCTTTCATCTTCATTTTTAAAACCTGCACTATTTAACTGACACAAAGGTTTTGCCAGATGAAGTAAACATGACATAGCTTTGAAAGGAAAGAAAAAAGCCAGCATTTGTCATTCTTAAGATCTGTGCTTCCATTTCCTTTACTGTATAATGGCTTAATTCAGGGAACAAATTATTGGCTACCGACCGCGGAGCTCCATGGAAATGTCTGGGACATGCGCCCTCTGTTCACGGCCCATGTGGTGTTTTCAATTGAAAATTCTGTAGCTGAGTGAATTTCCGTAAACACATCAAAAAAAAACCCTTTCATGTCTGAGTGACAAAACTCTTTGAAGCTGTCGGACCTTGCCTTCTACTGTATTGCTGCCGAAAATTCTCGGTCAAAGATTGCATTATCAGCATGTAGTACGGGGTTGTACTTTATTACATCTTAGTTGGAAAATGTCACTTTCATCATTTACTGAACAGCAACGACATAATCTGTCAAGTTCACAGTAGGCACTGCATCAGTATTCCCCTTCCTGTAGCCAAAGCAAGGAAGCGTTACCGAGTGACAAGTGACGCCTGTTTCAAACATCGTTACAATGGATTGTAGAGACAATTACTCTTCTGCCACCTTAAAGTGTTATATGTGCCTCGCACCTTATTTGTGAAATTCTTGTGTCATATTTACTATGGCAGCATTGAAATTCATTGGAAATGCCGAGGAGCTGACAAAATGGTACACTGACACACGTCAGCGAGTTTCTCCCTCTGCCACTGCTTCTCCATGCGCCTGCAGCGAACCAGGCGCTGTCAGATGCCTCAACAGTCACGCAGCCAAGCAAAGCTCACAGAGTCTGTGTGGCTTGCATTTAATTTTGGTTCTTTACGGGGCTTCAATATAATTCAGAACTGAGGGTCAAACCGTCACCGAAAGCAAAAGGCAGTTTTGAAAATCCTTTTCATACACTGTTAAATGATGAATGGAAAGGTGAGTGGAGTCAGACAAAGCTGCATGTGGCTTTTAATTCCACAGAAAGTTTTGTAACATATGAAGTGAACATACTGAAATGGTCCTTTTTAAATTGTCAGTGCAACAATAATCTGTGTGTTTTGGGTTTAATTTACAGACCCATTCAAAGTATTTTTATATGGACTTGTGGTTGACCTGACAATAGGTTGAGCCGTCTCTTACTTGAGTTCATGGTAGGTGGTGGTTTTCCTCCATTGTGTGGGTTGCTTTGTGTCACTCAGTTGGGCCCATTATCTGCTTGATAACAGTGTTTCTGTCAGTCTGCCCCAGGGTTGGCTGAGCAACAGGTTGAAAGTTATGGTGTTTTCTCCTTTACACCTTTCCGTCTGACTGAATTAGATAGAATTGTGGTTTCTGGAAAATGTCTTTCACTGCTCCTATTCACTTGTGTTTTTTGCAAAGTCTGGAGCCTGACAACCTGTGCATCTGGTAGAAGATGCAGTGGTCTGCTGGACTCATAACACAACTTTTGAGTGTGTGTTTTTATAATGAGTCAGATGAGCCAGATGAGCTTATCTCAAAACAATATGAATCATGAATATGAATATGAATATGAATCAGCAAACATTAGATAGTGTTCCAGATAGTATTCCACTCAAAAATGTCCATAGTTACAATGACTATGGCTGGTCTGGAGCTGAATGTAGCTTGAGTGGTTCGTTTAAATGATATGCTTTTGTTCTGTTCCCAACTTGGCACGTTGATGACGCTCTTTCAACGTCTACTGACATTTCATCCCTGGGAGCAATACCTGATGCTTGGTGCTTTGTTACTATTGTGGTGTACAGCAAGACTGTGATATATTCTTGTTGCAGTGATTTAGGGACTATTGCTTTTAGGCCTTCATTATAATGGCATGTTAAATTGTGAATCTATCCCTACATGGAAAGTACAGGTGAATTTTAGTTGAGACTTTAAAGTCACTTGTGGGCCATCCACAATTGATAATGTTATAACACACCAGGAGTGGTGAATCCATTACCTTGTACTCTATTAAGTGTGGCTGAGGGGATGAGATAAGATTGATTGTCATGATATCAAAGTCATCTTCTTCATTGCTGCAGTGTGGTTGTTGACAAGACAGCATATCAAGAAACACATCTGATGCTTCAACATCATGCCCTGCAATCACACTTGAGCTATGTGTGTAAGCTTATTCAAGACTGTAATATATTTGCCATAGAAATAATTCTTAAATTTTAGCATGCAAACACAACTGTTAAGAATGCTTTTTCTGTAACTGCAAAGCACTTCTCTGTCTTTGCCAGTGTCTAAGAAACTCACAGTAGGCAACTAGTCTGCCTTCCTGCAAGTATGCTTTGACAAAACAATACTGTGAAACATCAGTGGTAAGTGTGACAGGTTTGTCCACATTGTAGTAATTCAAGACAAGTGGACCAGGCACTTTTTCACATGCATTTTGATGTTGCTTCACCAAGGAATACATTGTGCTTGGTATGGCAGTTGTTGTAGGAGAGCTCATAGTTTGCTGAAGTTTGGAGTGAATTTCCCCAAGTAGTTTATCAAGTCCAAGAAGCATTGAAAAGGGGTTATGTTCTTGGGTACATCCATCTTGCTGATCACCTTGGTCTCTGAAGGGTGTAACTTCAGTCCTTCATTGGTGAAAATATGTCCCATGTGGTTTAATTGGTTCAGTTGAAATGTACATTTCAGACATTTCAGAGGGTTGAGTCTCAGGTCCAATTGACTTGTGTGATCAAGCATTTATCTTGAGGTTTCTTCAAACAATGATGTCATCAAGTGAGTTATTAAGGGTGTCGCACAAATATCTGTTCCACTGCATGTCGGAATACTTCACTGACAGACTTGACACCAAAAGGTATTTTCAGAAATCTAATTCTGCCAAGAGAAGTGCTAAACCTCACTAGCATTGGAGACTTCTGATCCAGAGACATCTGCCAAAATGTGGGGGGAGGATGAGCCCAGCATATCTTAACAGCAGTGGCAGAACTGAGCAGACTGATTCTCTGACTCAAAAATGGCAGCACCCTACCGGCTGGAAAAAAATTGTCTGTGAGTTATATAACTTTCATCCACCTGACTACAGAAGAATTTGAAAAATATATTTAACTTAAGTAAAGATTCACAGCATCCAAACCCAGAAGCCCCTGGAGATATTTGCCTATGCAAACTTGAACACTTCATTTATAAGATGTTACTACAAACTTAGCATGTCAAATGCTAGTGCTGCACAACCAGAAGACAGCAAGCCACTGGACAATGCACAGTTCATCTATGGACACAGACAATATAATAACAATTGATGCTAATGTCCTTGCATCAATCAACCAAAGACTATTAGTGCTGGATCTCCTATGTAAAGACAGATCGGACATGAGAACATTCCTGGGATTCGGCCAGCACAAGATAGAGGAGCTCAGGAAGGACAAAAACACACTCGACACCTCTGCTATGACCAGTCCATGAAACAACCACATAACCTCCTTAGCAACCATAAACCAATATGTGGATGAACTCAAGTTGAGTGACTTTTGGCAACTCCACAATCCAACCCTTAAAGATTTCACCTAATCTCCCTCAGGACATAAACCTTCACCACATATCAACATTTTTTAATTGAGCAGATATGGATTTTCATACTAACACAGCATGAAGATTGCATTTGATGTGATTATGTAAAACTTTATTTTGCTTGGAGTCTAATGAAGGTCTCACACCTGGCCGTGGGCCAAGGTTGCTGACCCCTATGTGGTCCCCTACAACAGAAACAGGGACAAAAAGGGGGAAAATGGGGTAGTGGAGGGATGCAATGAACACCTGACATGGAAAGGAAGTGGCAAGTGTAATTTTTTGACCAGTTTATCAAGGGTGGGTTAATTGTGTTGGGATTGTCACTAATTTCTCCTCCCAAGTCTTTGTGTGGAACTTCAATAACAACCTATTAGTCCCTAGAACCCACCACGCCAAAATCCATTTCATTGCAATTTCTGACTACTCCCTTGTCATTTTACAACTGGATGACTATCACTAAAACACTAACCCCACCAGGTGGCTTCTCAGCACATCACTGCTACTAGGAAGGAATTCACCCCATTGATTGAGACATAAGGCATATCTAGTATTAAACAATTCTGAACTCTCGCCATACACCCTATAGCAATTAGGAAAGGTAGTTGTCACAGGCAAAATTGTATAATGCTGAAGAATATCTAACAAGTGAAAAGCAATTAAAGGAACCCTAAAACCAATACAACAATCAATGACAATTATAATATACTTCAAGCAAAACTTAAAATTAATCAGCTGCAGTAAAGGAAATTGAAAATCTCCTTGGCAAGGCAAAACAATCCAAACTTGAATTAGCAGAATAGAAAACACATTGAAACATTGAAAAAATGCTATCATTGCAGGTGCAGAAGGAAAGGGTAAACAAATGAAAAGCCCTTTGGAAATATATTTAGGTAATTCTATCAAAATCTCTATACACCAGACAGCTCAAGCCTAATTGAACTTGAGGTTCCAACCCAACCTGGACCTAATGAGATAAAACAATTTTAAACAACATTAGTCTTCACAAACTTTCCAAAGAAAAAAAAAAACTTTGGCTATTGACCTTCCATTCTCCTATGAAACTTTTTGCATCCACTGAGAAGAAGGAGACTGAACATAAGACAGTTACAAACAGTTATTCATTTGTGAATTCAACTCCTCAATGGAGATCACTGGGTGATGTGAATTTTTAGTACCTTGTTGAAGTCTCTTGAATCATTGCAAATATGGTTCTGATCAGGATTTTTCTTAGGTGTCATCACCATCGACGATACCCATGCAGTGAGCTCTGACACTAGAGTAAGGTCACCTATGATCACCCTGTCCAGTACAGTTTTTACTTTGTCCTACTTTACTCCTGGACTTCCACATGCTGGTCAGAAGACAGGTGCACCCATTAGTCAATTTTCATTGAGTAGGTGACAGGAAGCTTTCCTACTAGGTCCTTGAAAAAAATTTCATAGTTCACATCAAGCTGATGAATCTCTTTCTTCATTAATCCCATGCAAAGGCAATCTGGTAGGTTAAACAACAACTCTATATTTATCTCCACCACATATACCTGCAGCGTGGCATGCTATGCAAACTGAACAGGCAGTGGGGATCTCCATTCCTCCATTATGTGACATATTTTGTATTTCTTGAAGGGTTAATTTGTTCACAATCCACCACATGTTTTAAGGCATTCACCAATGTTGACCCCTGTGTCAACTTTTCTTTCACTGGGTTTGCCACTGATGTGAAAAAAATGCAGAGGATTTTACTATTTGACTGGAAGTGAGACCCCACCAACATAGAGCAATGACTCAACACTACTGCTAGAGACTGCTGCTAGTTATAGATGGCTGAAGGCTTTTGAGGTTTCTGAGCATGTTGAACGTCTATCTGCAACATTTCTAGAAGTGGTTCATCTTGTGCCATTGCTGTCCATAAGCTAGGCATTTGTTCTGTTGCATGATTTCCTCCACAGTCACTGCAGTTACTGGTCAGCAGCTCTCTCTTATTGTGATATTCAAACATTTGCAGCAATATTACCATCAAGGGGGTTTTGGCTCTGCAAAATTGATTGGCTATTTTCGTCTTGTAAGTCAACGAGGTTCAGAAGTCATCTTGCGGCGGTGAAACTCAGTTACATGCTAATGCTATGTATTGTGCAGTTCAGTAGAAGATTTCTGACATTTCCTTGGGTCCAGTCAAATTATAACATTTGTAACCACAGAGAAAAGATCCTGGTTCTGAGACATGTTGAATAATGAGTGGCAAGGCAAGTGGAGTTGGAATAAGCTGTATATAACTTTTGATGGCTAATCAAACTCAGAATATACAGAGGAAACTATTGTGTGTGATTTCAGGTAAGTTGCAGTGGTCTTCTAGGTCTAACTTCTGAAAAAAAAAAATCTATTAAACTCACTCTATACATAAATTTGAAAGCATGCATAAATAAGCCTAATTCATGTCTTGTTTAAAAAATCTATTTTCGTGTTGCATCAAAATAATAACATAATTTTAAGCAATTAAAAAATCTGGCTTTAATCAATTCTCAAAGGGTTTTGTATTTACTTTAGTGCTACACGTACAGTATATTGTTCCTAAGGAAGATTTACATAAAAATATGTTCTTTTACATAGCAAACAACAATAAAACAGCTAATGACACATTCTTCCTGAGTAATGAATTCTTATCCATTGCCTTTCTGGATTTCTGTTTCCAGTTCTACTGTTAGGTATGTTTGTACAGAAGACAATGAGGAATGTTCTCAACTCTATGCATTTTGATCTTCTGAGAAGTCCAGGAAAGCTGATAATGGCATTAACAGAAATAGTTCTGATAGTTATGGGGTAGAACACAGTCCTCTCAGAGATAATGAACCTATATACTCATCAAGACACAATATTTTAGAAAACAAGATCAATTTTACTTATGAATTATGCAGGGTATTCAAATTGGCAGTACATCATCAAAGACTTGTATTGCCATAGCAAATACATACATATTGAAACTTTTTGTGCAATCAGTAAATATGGTGTTTGATAGGGATACTTTGTTTTCATATGTAACTTCACATTCATATTATCTGGCTGTCTAAAAACACCCTTAAAAAAGTAAAATTATATTCTCAATTGAACTTTTCATTACTGGATTTAGCTAGGACCATAAACAGAGAGGTATCATTTGTCCTATCAGGGAAATAAATATTCTATGCTGACAGACTAGGTCGGTTTCCACTAGATAATCATCACAGCCCACAGAGACAGGACAGTGAAATAAAATCCAAGCTGTAAGTGAATACCACTGGTTTCACGTTACAGATTCAGGGTCTTGTCCTGACAAGTGCTGACCATTGCTGACATTATTTATTTATAACGTTGCTGGTCACACTGTGCACCCCTGCTGGGTTGTGAAAATTAATCTCTCCGTTTTTGACAAATTTATCCATCAAAACTTGGCTCCTGCATTGATGGCTGGAGCCAAGGGATAGCTGAATGCTGCCGTGATCCTGCTTCAATTTTCAAGAGGACAGGACCTGGGTTACCAGGCACTGAACACAGAATAACAGCCTAGTGTGAGTCTTCACGAGCCAAGTATAACCAAGCACCAAGCACCAATACACCAAGTAGGAACCTGAACCTGACTGCAACATTTGATGTTACAATACAGTAGGTGAGAATTGATTGGCTCTGTTCTTTCTAAAGAATTTGAAAAAAAAAAAAAAACACAGAGAGGAAAGAGCTGAACAAAGGGCACCACAAAAAAAAGACATTGAACAAAGCCTGGATGGGCAAACTTCTAAAAGAGACATTAATTGTTTTGGGCTTTTCACATGAGCGACTGCCCTCAGCCACAGTGTTTCTCTTTATTCCCTCCAGTATAGCTAGTGCTGATGAAAAAAGCTCCCTCTCCTCTCTCATTCTCACCTTCGCTCCTGTGCTCCTCTTGGGAGCTGTGCGTGTCGTGGGCCGACAGGCGCCGTCCTGAAAACGCCGGCCAGTCAGCGGTCGCAGGGGACCCCGCGCCGCGATAGTGCCGCGGACTGATCCTGGATCTGAGAGACGATGCCGAGCTGTCTGGCTTCATTCTCAACACAGCTGCATAGGACGCAGGTCGCCCCGCAACAGCGGCAGTCAACTCTACGGGAAGAACAGAAGGAGAGAGTCGATGACACGCTTTTCAGTCTCTGCATACTGAATGCGACACATTGCCAGAAGGCACACAGTGCATAAAAATGTGATCCATTGTGCTTTAATGGCACACTGAAAAAATCTAATGCTCATGATTTGTGGATTATTCTAGTTTTGGGTTTGTGAATTTTTGTCTGGTTGTCAGCCTCTGTTTGAGGAGAAAAATTGCCACAAATCATACTGTAATTTTCCATCGGTGATGACAACTCTGCAGAGAGGAAAGATTCCAGCTACGGAATTTCTTGATTAGAAAATCTCTTTGCACCTGTGGATAGACCCAACTCAATCAGTCATCCAATTATGATTTTAACAACTCTGGACTGAGCCGCCGTATATCAGTCTGTCAAACAAAAGCCCAGATGCCTGGTATCTAATGAGAAAAAACCCAGCAGGATGACATGTTCAGTTCATCCCTCAGCATCATTTATATCGTGTCTGTTGCATGGAGAAGGGAGAAAGAGTAACCTCTACAACAGAGCAGGTTCAAGACGGGCTGACTTGTTGTATTTGTATTTGACAGAATGTCACTCAGTGTACACAGAAGGTTAATTTATATTTACTGTATAATATCAACATTATCACAACCTCAAACCTCATAACTACATAATGAGAGAGAAACAATATGGATAAAACAACAGAGATGGCTAGTGCACAAGAACAGAGAAGAATAAATGAATAAATACAGTTATTAGTAAACATATACATCAAATTCTCACACTACTCTTATCATGCTCTACTCTTGGCCCATAGCATTTTCTAAAAGGATAATAAACTAAAAATAAAACAATGATAATCAGAATACAGGACTGCAACCCCTGAAACCACTTTTCAAGGAAGGCAATCTGTTGCAACTACACAAAAAGATAATAATCAAGTCATCAGGGCCAATCAATTGTGCCATTTCAGCAAGTTCCCTAAAATATATGCAATTCAAAGAGCAGGTAAAAAGAAAAAAACTGATTGCACTGAGAAACACATGAAGGCAGTTGCTTATTGTGAGTGATTTCTGTGTCACTTTCTGACTGATGCTCCAAAAGCATGGATGAAGCCTTTTTATGGAGATGGAGACCTTTTACGGCATTGCATATCTACCAATCATGATAAGTGAGAACTATGCCTGAAATTAGCAGCAATCCATTGCATTTCATAAAGAGCATAACATCGATTTTTGCAAACCAGCTTGTGTTTAAACCATTACTGAAACATGTTAAAGATGAAAAATATCCTCTAGTCTCTCAACTCTCAACTCTCAATTACTAGAGCTTTTGTGTCTTGTTGTTTTCTTTCTTTGATTGGTCAAGTTTGCTGACTCACTGCACCCCCCAACACACACACATGTTATTCCAGCCAAACATGGTTACATGTTAATCAAGAAATCAGCTTTTAAATTGTTATCCTGATCATTTTCTCCTGATCACAACCCCAGCTTATGCTGAGAGCTTAACTCATTTACCTCTCATTTCTTATGTATGGACTTTTTCATAGCAGGCATTTATTTGCACATTTTCTGTCTCCTCACGTTCGACAACTTTATTCTTTCATCGGCTCACTGCAGGATTCGGCTTCCTGCAAGAACCCCCCTATTCCTGATATGAAGCTCTCAATAACAGCACTTAATACGGACAGTATGCTGACGTGTCAAACCCCAACTCTATACAGTACATTTCTGTCTGCACCAAATAAATCTTTTCAACCAACGCACTTCAGCAAGGAATCAATCACAATCATAATGGTGGCACACATTAGGAACGTTGGCTTGGCAATAAAGAAAGGCTTAATGTTCTCCATTTGAAAAGGACACAAATCTCATTTCCTCAACTTCCCATTTTATTTCTATTAAATTCAAAGCAGCACAGGAAGAGATTATAGAAATTTGCTGTTTTTTAAACAGAGGTGAGAAAAATAGTACCTATGTGAATGAATTTGGAGCGCATGAATGTTATATCTCTGTTAATGAGTTTCTACCAGTAACTGCAATTTGCTCTTGATATTCTTTATTTGCTTAGGAGACATCACAAAATAGAATGTGTATCATACATACAGGTAGATTATCCATTTGTACAGTTACATAATTTTACTGAGACAATTCAGAGAGTACAGTACATTGCTTACTGGTCTAAAAGCAATGCTCCACCCTGAATTCCAATCTGTAACTTAAGTTTCCAAACCAGTATATCATAATTATTTTTTTTTAATTCATTAAAAATTTCTTCTGAAATGACCTGATCTTTTAGTCTGATATAACAGATGAATAGGACATCCAGAGTGCTCAGTGGTTAAGGTGCTTGCCTTATCTGATCTGAATGGCCCCGGTCCACTCCCTACTGTGTCATTGACTGGGAGCTCACAGCAGTGGAACAAATTGGCTTCACTCCACCGGGGACAGGGAAGGGAATGGCGGCAGGGATTGCTTCTTTTACCTCTCCGAGGCACCCTGTGACAGAGTGGTGCCCATCCTTCAATGAGCGACGGCCGCTCCACTGTAGCTCATTCTGTGACTTGCAGAGTGAAAAATAGCTTTTGGCTGCATGCAAGTGTATCAGATTGCATGTGTCTTGCCTCAGCACTCCCGTGCGACTGCAGTGGTTGTTGTGGCGAGACGAGCCTAGTATACAACTGACAATTCCAAAAAATCAGGTTCAACAGTCAGGTAAATTGAGTGTACTGGCATCAGTGTCTTTCACAGTATTAAATACTAGACTGAATAAAATAAAAAAAGAGCCTTTATGACAAATTTGGTTATCAAATCTTAAAGATGACAGCAGACAGCATGACCTTAGTAGCCATAGTGCCTTTTCAGGTAAGCCTGAAAGATATTACATGCAGCGAGAGAATGAATAGAATAAACAAAAAAATATCTTGCAAAGCCAAAATTAAGTGTAAAGAAAGAAACAAGTCATTGGGGAAAGGAACAGACAAAAGGCTTCCTGAAATCTTCCAGTTACAACCCAGGAGCCTTTATGTGTTTATTTTGAACTACTTGATAAAACACAATAAAAAATGGTGAACAAAGCTGATAGGATGATCATGAGTCTTTGGAGAGCAGTCTACCTTAACAAAACACAGCTCCATTCCAAGGCAAAGTAGGCTATAACATGACATATTCTTAATTGTAAAAAGCCCAAATGCATGCTGAGCACATCACCTGCAAAAAAGCTCCAGTGAATAAAAGGATGCTTTCAGAGAAAACCTGGCTTTTTGCCCAATGCTACCTGCTTCTGAAATCTGTGGATTCTATGGATTCATTTCTCTTGTCCAACCTGAGACCCTTAAAAGCCTCCACCCTCCAATTTAGGTTATAAACTTTGTGACTTATGTAATGTGACTCAATTTGAGACCACTGAACTAAGCAGTGCTCAACCATGTGAGTGTACATGAAGGAGGCCAAGCCAAAAGGAAGCAACCGTAAGTTGTTCCTTAAAGTGTGACACTTCTCCATATGATGAAAGGGATAATTTATTTAAATTAAGGCAGGATCACGAACTTGATTGCTAACCTGAAAATGGCACATTAATTTGACATGCAAATTGAATTTCTGAACAACCTACAAAGGTGAGATCCTTTGAATCACACAGGAGTCCTGTGAGACACATCAGGCTGTAGCTCATAAATCCAGACTGTCATCAATTAATGCCAGACTTTTGGGTTCATTTCATGAATTTAAGAAAATCAGATCAGACCAAACAATTAAAAAACAATCCAAACAGAGAGTTGCACCTAAAGAATGGCAGCTTGTATCTGCTGTTTCTTTGAACGCTCTCACCTTGAGAGTTTGCTCTGAAGCGGGCGCATGACAGACACGAGCCATTAGGAGTAAAACACTCTTTTGTCTGTTTGACTGGCGTAGCTGACGGGTGCGAGCTCCCATCAGCTGTCAGCTTTGTCTGATAAAAGCAATGACCCTTGCAGATCCCTAAGCGTCAGATCCCTATCTTTTCTCTATTTTTCTCTTTTCCTGAGGAAAACAAGCGCTTGCCGTGTCAAAGCAAAGCACCTCTCTGTAATGAAGAGGGCCGTGATGTGATGCTCAGGGCATGCAGGTCTTATTCTTCATGGTCCCGCACTCATGGTGGTGGCTTTGCCTATTGGTAAACTCTCCACACATCAGTGGATTTCATTTCAACGTCTCTGTTTGGTTACTGCTGTTGGAACTGTTCCTTCCCAAACGGGCTTAGTTTGGGATTATGCATTTGATCCATCCAGCACAACTGGTAACGTATGCTACATTGATCTCTCTAATTAAGAGCAAGACCCATGGTTCAGATGCTGAGCCTTACACATGCTCTGTAAGCACATTGTGATGGAACCGAAAGCGAAAATTACCATCTGTGAGTGGGTATGGCCAAAAATTCAGAGGCAGAGGCAGAGTTACGGTACCAAAATAATTTAATAAGGCTTGCAAAGACCAAGCATACAAAAGTCCCTGTGCAGAAGTGATTCAATATAGACAAAAAAAAGTTCAAAAACAAAATGTAAATTCTCTCCCAAAAATCTGCTAAGCCTCTAACAGCAGAGGACAATACACAGCAAAGCTACAGTACTATGCACAGAGTCACCATACACACGCTATCTGACAAAAGACTCAAGACACAAGACAAGACAGGTGTACATATACTCAGGTGACCAGCACCATTCACAAACATAGGTAAACGCATAACAATCAACTAACATGTACATCACAAGACAGACTCTGAGACAAAAGCATAATATTCCTAATTATGCAAAACAGCAGATTTAAGCAAAGCAATCAAAATAATACATTTCCTAGGCACGTGAAAAGATAGAAAACACAGAAACAGCTTGATCAAGGCCATCTCCGCCATCCCCACTGCCACTACTGGAATGTACCTGGCCAATTCCGGCCGGAACCAAATAAACATTCCTTTATTCCCCACCCTTTTGCTGCCGGACTAAAAAGTTGGTCACTTTATGCAGACAAGACACTGGATATGTGCGGTCACACCTCGACCGTCACACACATGCAGCAATTCACATTATTCAGAATTCCACTTGCAGTACAATAGGATGAAACAAATCTGTAAATCCATAAAACTTGTAAAACCTGTAAAATTAATCACTGTACTATATTGGAAAGACACTGGGACTACATTTTTGTTGACTAGCAGTTATCATGGCCATACCCTAAAACCGTATCTTCAAAAGATGGCTGTGTCACTCAATGTGTCACTTTAGACAGGTGTGCCATCTGTTCATGGATAGAGGATAGTCCTTTCAACACACCATTATTATAATCACTTTCAACCCAGTTTTTGATGGGGTAAGAGATTTTCTGTTTAACAAGTTACTAAACCATCACCAAAAATGTTATCTTCATATTAAAATGTCCATGTGGTCTCATACATGTGAGTAAAACTTCTACGTGGATAAAGCAAAGAATAAGTTAGCATAAAAGCACATCTCACAACATTTCCTCTCTGTGATTTCAAGGTGTGGGGAAAGTTAATGTATCCCACAGACAGGGTGACACTGATAAAAGACTACAACAGAGAGCTTTTCTGGATCCATACTTCAGTCACTTTAAAACCTCAGGGATTAAAGAATTTAATGTCAAGGTTGTGTTGTGGCTATTTACCTTATACTTGATGCTATCTTTTTATTATGTTTGAATATCTGTTGATTACATGATGCTTTTTGAACTCTCTGCTTTACAGTAGATGTACAATGGTTTCATAATTGTGTTTCTCATTGTTCATGTTATGAGACACTGCTTTTTCCATATGCTGAGAACATTATTTTCTGCTCTGTACAGAATTATCTTGATCCTACAGTGACTATTAATATGTGCAGTAGTTGCATGAACTTGTATTTCTGTGTAGATTATTCAGATGAGTTATTTACTTAGACAAATTATCCATTCCCACATTTTTTACAATTGATTGTGCACAGCTGGGTGCTCCTCTTTCTCTGTGTATTGTGTATGCAGACATCACATGCTTGCTTCTCGGACAAGGGTGGATTGAAGCCTTGCTTAATAAACGAGATTTTCAAAGACTACAGTGTGTGGAGGATTAATTTATATTTGTAACAATACTCTTCCTTCTGTGCACCTGTGCAGAGTTTGCTAGGGTATGTGATTGTTTTCTCTTCTTGATGTTTAACACCTGAGAATCACTTGGTGTGGTATAGCTGTGATAAACTACCACAGCATTCACTTATAAACCTTAGGAGCACAACACAGTCTTAGTTGTGATATACAAGCAGGGGTACCCAGAAACAACAGCAAATGAAGCAAAGACCTATGGGAGATGGGCTGTTTCTAGACAAACACACCGAGTGAGCAGACAGGCAGGAAAGCACGGACAGAGTGAGGGTTCTGCAGAGTGTGCAGGTGCTGGGTGAGGTTTTTTCAAACAAAGGGGCTGAGAGAACACATACTAAGCTCAGTCTGAGGGTCTCTTTTGCACTTGGCCATTCCTGTGAAAAATACATTTTGACATGATGAGATGGGAGGTCAGGGGTGCTAATGAACAAGGCTGTCATTGCCAGCAGGATTACAGTAATAATGAAATGATCTATAGAGGGGGATTATATAGATTGAGGCTGATTATGTGTGAGCTCCATTATTTAATTCTGTATAATTATGAATATAGCAATCCATACATACCTATATGTATATCTGTACTATTCTAGAAGGCTTACCTTGTGTGAGAGTGCACAGATATTAAATATGTGGCACCATTCGAGGCTACCAGAAATGCACAGAACTGCAAAGTATCTGTTTAGAATGATATAAGCATCACTTTAATCTGGGCTGCTTCACTTCAACAGGTTATTATAACACACGTTTGCACAGATATTTTATTCATGGACTGTACAGCACCTGACCAGATTTGCTGCAAGAGCATAACTCCTAGCTCAGAACAAACAGACGGGTGCAAATGACAAAGAAGGGCAAAAGAACTAGCCACGTCAAACAATTGATACATTTGATCAGGGGAGTGAATTATGCAAACACATCCAGCTCATCTCCACTCAGTCATATAAAACTTAAAAGAATGCGAACTACAATTAGAAGTCATTAATATAATAGACAAAACTAAAGTCAAAACATTGATGTTTGTGTTAACATACTGCCAAAAAAGTAAATAAAAAAGATTTTGAAATTTATAGTACAATATTGGATGTGAAGACAATTTGTTTTTCTGCTGAATTTAGAATGTGCATGACTGAAATTAGCAACAACTTGCTCATGAGGTTACCCCGGCTTTAGAATTACAAATAGCTTGTTTAAGTGTATGATTCCATTTAGAGTGCTGATTAGCCTCTACATTCTGCCAGATGATGCTCAGAATGCATCTGAGCCAGTGGCAGGACACGTGATGCCAGCAGTAGCAGGCTGCTTCAAGCTACTGACTTAAGTGGGGCCAAAAAATAACCTTATTTAACCTTATTCTGGACTGCATCAAAGAATCATATTCATTTTGTGACAGCAAATTAGAGAAATACTAATGCTGGTTGCACGAAGAAAAAATGAATATTATGTACATGTTATATATTTTATGTAATGGGGAACAGTTCTTGAAAAACAGTTTTTAAGAAAATGCCAGTTTCACCTCATACATTCATTAAAGCATGCATTCATGGCATGGTCCACTTGTGCACAGTGAATGCAAAAGGATTTCTCTTTTTTTCCATTTAAATGAAGACTAAACCCTGTTCATGTTGTGCAAATCCTTTGTGCTGTTTGTAACATGATTTCATAACTCACTTCTACCATATATTCATGACACCTACAAAAACACATGATACAAAGTAAACAGGTGTTAGCCCAAACAGAATGTCATCCTCAATATTAAGCAACAAATGAAATATCATTCCTGTAAGGCCGAGTACTCTGTCTGTGCCATATTCCAATAAAGTCAGATAGTAGAGGTCTATATTCACTTCAGATTAGTGAAATTACTGGATAGTCCAACAATTCTTTACTAAACAGAGTACAGCATTTCCAGCACTGCTGGAGGGCAAACACACTAAATTGATAATATGAAATATGACTACCAACACTATCTATATATAAATATACAGTATATACTCAGTACATACTGAGTACATACAGTATATACTCATTTAATAGACAGATGGGTACTTGCAAAAATACTGCAACAGAGGGTCTCTATGGAAACACCCCCTGGCTATGTTCTCTGCAGGTCTACTTCATTAACACTAATTTGTCCAAACAAATTAAATTTACAGCACATGTTAAAAGCAGTTTGCATCCTATGTTATTTTCTCACCTGAGAAGTTCATAAAAATTCAACAATCCAGTAGGTGCATCAGGAAAATGCTATGCTGAGAAAATTTACTGTACCTGAGTGGCACAACAGGTATACTGTATGGCACTGCAATATCTTCTTCAACATCTTCCACGTTTAGTAAATATATCTCTTTTCCTTCAGACTAATTGCTGAATGATCAGTAGTGTTCTATAACAAATGACCTTGTCAAAGTGATGAGATCTCCGTGTTTTCATTTCTCTCCCTGTCATTCACGTGTAGCACCCTCGACCTTGGAGGGAACAGTACAGCTGTTTTCAGTTTGAAATCCCTAAAACGTATATCATGAAACATGCATTCGTTTAGCAAATCCACCTCCTTGTATTTATGCAAGCTTCTGCTGTTTGTGCGTGTTGCAGTAAAATATCTTACATTAACCCATGGGTCACAATTTGAAATCCACCATGCATGGTAATGTGACCATATTCAAAATGGTTTGGGGGCTGCTGGATTAGCCTGCAGAGATGAACAGTTATGCAATATACTGTACTGTCAGTGGATGCAATTATTAACCCGTCCTTAATTTTAGCTCAGTTTCACGTAGAGACTTGGTTGCTGTTGTATTCATTATCTAATCATTTCAGAGAACTGCAAAGACTATCCCAAAACAGACCATGAAAAAAAGACAGCAGTTTTGTTTCCTCCTCCTTAAATCGAATGCTGTTCCCCAAAGAAAGCAACAAGCTGTCATTCTTGTAGACCCTCTCTTTGATGGGTCAAGAGGTATTTAATGATGTAAAATAGTATTTGTATGCTAAATTCCTACCTCCAAGAGAACACCATCTATTCCTGCCAGAAGCACACACTCATTAAAAACCATTGCAGACACGCGCCCGACTGCAAGTTACATTTGACATTTAATTTGGACATTCCCATATTAATAATGTAGCATGAAATTGTTGATGCTTGAGTGATGGATGGAAATCGAATCCCATTCAGTGATCTGATGAGGCATTCTGAAATGCATCCGCCTAGAATTAACTGCCATGGCCCCAGGGTGCACACTGTATATTTCCAGTGACATTTCTTCCCAGGCTTTAGAGGATGTCGTGCCCCAGAAATGAGGAGCTGTCAGCATTAGCCTGTTGAACATTTCTTGAGGTTTAATTCGCATTAATTTGTTTGCAGACAAATTACAGGCAGTCCCTGTTTTAACTATACGATACAATATATGGAATTGTGTTTTATGTGGAGTAGCGGGGTGTACAGCTTGCAACTGGATGTGTAAGTTTTTACGTTTGAATTCTGGGTTGTCCCTGGGATTCTGCCGGAGGTTCACAACATTGTGTGAAATACATCCTACACACACTATTTACCATAAAAACTCTGAGACAGCAACAGTATAGTTCTTAAAAAGATTGAGAATCCCTGCCTTAGTTTTTGCTTTGACTTAATTTACATTTTATGTGGTACTTTTCTATTTTGGTTTAAATCTTTTTTTTTTTTCTAAAATAAAAAAAACATTCTAAAAGAGAAATTTAAGTCATAAAAATGGCAAATTGAATGGTCTTTGAAAACCGTTGAGGGACCCTGAAAAAAGGAAAACTCTGACTGAGGTCTAGTATGCACATCATAAATTCTAAAAGACTGCTTTGACCAAAGAAATGGGTATAAAAAACAGAGCATCCAATTATGCATCTGGACATCATTCTTGAGCTCTACCTCATTGATAAGAGAAAAGCCGAAAGTAATAATGCTGGTTTTTCAATTGGAGAAATTCATAACAAGAATTATGGTCAGGAACATACCTACCCCTGCCCTGCGTTCAAGGAAATCAAAGTGAAAATTAATTTTAATCATAACCCAATAAACTTAATTTGCAACGTTATCCATCTTAACTGCCGCTAATGAATAGTAATTTCCATGCGGTCACATGGCACATGGCCAAACTAGTCTGAGAAGAGTTCAGACTATATCGAGAACTGAGCCGAGGTGTAATAACAGTGTTTTTCAAGAGCAAGGAGTGTGACACCATGCGGGCCACCAAACCCCCAGTGACACTGCATCACATGTCATATGGAATCCTTCTAGCAACAGACTCTGAGCTTCTCAGACATGAACATAAATACAAATACAACACCAAAATATGTACAGTATGAGATGTAATAATAACAAAAAAATAAAGCCAGGCACTGAAAATACAGTACTTTGCCAGAATGCCAGAGAGAGATATCGGTGATGGCAATGTCAAATTTTTGAATGAAAACAATAATGTTCAAAGAATTTTTGGTATATCACAGTATGTACGTATGTGTAGACACTGTTTCCTTAAACAGAGATGAACCATTCATTCTTCATATTTTCATATTCATATTCAGTCATCTTTCCACATCATGAGCAGGAAGCATGTTTTAAATTAAAGGTATGACAGTTCAAAGGAAATGGTCAGCTCCTGACATGCATTATGATTTTATGGAATGACTGGTCCAAACCAATAATATATGCACAATAAGCATAATACTGCATTTATAGTTTGCTGTTATAGCTAGCTATCAAAAAGGAGACAGACAATAATTAAATATTTACAACAATTAATCAGTCAATAATTGAATATGGAATCACAAAATGGAGCTTTGCTGAGCAATCGATTCTAACTGAATCTGAAGAAGACTTGTGATCATTTTACACAACACAATGATAATATGCTTCAGTTTTATGTTATCAGAATTGTTTCATTAAATGGAAGAAAGAATACTTTTTACAGCTATCAAACACATCAGGTTACTGTTTTCGGTGGCACATCTCTGCTGCTTTGTGACAACTTGTGTTGTAAAAAGCGATACACAAATAAAATTGAATTGAATCTCTTGAAATTATGATGCAAGAAATATTTTTTCTTAAATTTACCTGAAAAGGTTGTACTTAAGCTGAGGATACTGAAATAATGGATGTACTATGTTTCAACATTTATTATGCATTATTTGTCTTTCCTCTAAGGGGCTGACTACTAAAATTTCTCAAGTTTCTGACTTGACAATCAATCCCTAGTCCAAAGGGGCTGTCAGTATTAAGTAATCTGTAATATAATCTCTGTCACACATGGCAAAGCGTGCGCAGGTTGCTCCGTGAGAATACCAGTTCAGAGTAGTATAAAATCCCAACAGGTAGTCTCCAGTTGATATGTGCAGATTGAGCTGGTTATTAAAGCAGAGAAAAGTGCTGACATGCAGGTCTGGCTCTGCCGAGAGACGCTCTCCACCAGATACATCTTCATTCATTAGCCATGCACCTCGGTGACCGATATGATCAGAGCTGTCCAGCCACAACACAAGGAGCCGAGGAAAGACTAGACAGCTGCCTAGGTCAGAAACCTGTGCGTTTCATTCTCTTGAGAGGGTCCTGACATTCGAACACAGAGGTATCAGAACATGCCAACTTTGAGAAAAAGCAAAATCACCAGACTGCCAGTAGGTGAATCAAACCGGTTAAGGGTTTTGGGGTAAAAGGAACAAGTAGAAGCGAAGGTGAGGACAGAGAGAAGCACTTGCATGACCCACTGGAATAAACAGGCAGAGCTAATGCTGTCAGGCACAAACAACTGTGCCTGCAGCAATGGATTGCCCAGATCAAAAATCAATACAAAGAAATAGACTCAGCAAAAACAAATTAACTGTACCAGCCACTCAGACCTCCTTTGTAAACTTGGTAAAATGACTTGAACCCTTTGAGCAAAGTGGGAATCCAGAGATAAAGAAACCATTGTAAATGGAAAAGAAAAAAGGAAATACGTAAGCAGTATACGCGAGCAATGTAACTTTTTGACACAATTCTGCCGTTTTAAGTTGCCTTCACCTAGCTTGAGTTTCCTTGGTTGTACATTGTAACTGTGAAAATTGTACAAGCAGCAGTAGAATGCAAGGTAATCGGTCACCCTAAAGACTGAAATATTGTAATAAATGCTGAAAACACTGCACATAACTGCATTATCACTAGGATATATTTACTATAATACACCCATACCCTATCAACATTTACAGAGTTGATCTTTATAGCTCGAGGTAGTTTTATGTCCCCACTGTTGCCTCCCCATTGTTGTGTGTCTAAGTATCCCTACATATACACAGCAGAAATGGATATGAAACTTGCATCTGAACTATATATCAGCTATATAAAAACAGCAGTTATTGATTATTTAATATTTTATGCACTGGCATGGCAAGATCACATGTTGCTGTCCCTGCACAAGCCTGCAGGACAAGTGAGAGATCAGGACTTAGAAAGTAAAGCTCTGTACATAATCATACTGTTCTTTCCTGTCTCTCCTCTTAGCTATGCCCTTACTGCCTGCTAATGATGCTGTCATTATTCAACACATTGGTGTGAACACATCTGTACAGGCAAACTCTGCAGTGTACTGCCAAATGTAAAACACATTGTCTATAAATGCTAATGTAACTTGGAAGGTTATGCTACAATCACTCAATTCAAAAATTTAGACTCCATCTCAGCCTAATGTTTGCCTAATGTTCCTAGTGTAAGACATGCAATGTGCCATTAGATTGGAATAATCCCTAAGGAGGTATTTTACAGTTTTTTTCACCTTGTTGTGCACATTCATTTCGACAGTTTTTGTGGGAAACACCATTTTGAACAGCAATATTACTCAGACAGACTCATATAGTCAGAATGTGAGTCATTAAATGTGAGACATGAAATGAAAAAGTAATATCAGGATATAGATCTACATTCTAGTTCTGCCATATTATGTTATGTTATGTTATGTTATGTTATGTTATGTTATGTTATGTTATGTTATGTTACCTGGAGCAGATAATGAATATTTACCAGGTGGAGTAGTGTAAGCATTGCACTTTACTGAAGAAAGTTCCAGAAAAAGTAAAATGAAGCGGACCAATCTGACTCTGTGCTCTAAAAACTAAGATATAAAATGTGACACTCATACACGGACACAGCCATTACACACATTGCATGTTGAATACACAGCCATGTTTTGCTTCTGGCTGTTTTGTCATTCTTTATTCAACATGTCAAGATGCATGTGCAAGAAAGCGTTCACTCCACAGAATGCTTGCAGAGATGATGTTGTTTAACATTATTATTATTTTTTTTGTTTGCTGAGAGTTGCTCTTGGGCCTTCTCATTTTCACTCTTACTATGGGAACTCCAAGGGCTTTTATTATTAATGAGAGAAGAAACAGCGCAAGGAGAGTCTTTTCGACACACTTGTTTCTTGTTCCCTAATTCTCATAGATAAAGAGTATCAGACTGATGCTACTGCAATTACTGTACCATTGTGTGCCTTTGGTAAACACAAAAAAGAAAAAACAGTCATTATAAAAACTGTTAACTGCCATATATCTTGGTCAAAAGCTACTGCAAGTGTCTATGTTCATTTAAAATATGAGTTAAGTGTGTTTTACACACACACACACACACACACACACACACACACACACACACACACACACACACGCACACACACACACACACACGCTCACACACATATACAAGACAGTGACTGGAGGGGCTAACAGTGACACACTTGTTGGCCATTGCTTCACTCGTAGCCTAAGTGTTTGGTTTCTCTTCTTTC
The DNA here is from genome assembly GCA_019176425.1 of Megalops atlanticus. Lineage (NCBI taxonomy): Eukaryota > Metazoa > Chordata > Actinopteri > Elopiformes > Megalopidae > Megalops > Megalops atlanticus. Next base: position 27,546,575 of record CM032883.1, on the reverse strand, counting down.
TGTTTGATGTGAACATTTCAAACAGTGTCTTATGTTTAAGTGCAAATGCAAAGCAGTGAGTGATGCATTATCATAAAATGAGAGGTTTTACATGCTCAACACAGCTTTTTGCTTTCTTGGGCAACTGGACTAATGTGATTTAGTTAGTGAACCTAGTTTGTCTACCTTATCTACCTAATTAGTGTAGCCAAGGAGACATATTAGTCATTGTAATATATGAATCTTGTTTACATTGAGGTATTTATAAATCAACTATGCTTGACCGCTGGAACACTATGTAAGACAAACAGCACAACCATTTTTATCACAAAAAACAATCATAATGTCCAATCTTTATTAATAATTCTAACTTTCAATCCAACAGTCACCGAGAGAGCAGAGCCGCCCAGGCTTTTAGGCTTAGTGAATTTAATCTGCTGTGGGAAAAGACATGGACCAAAATGAGAGCAAGGTTGCCTCTATGGGACCCTGCAGTATCTGAGTGATTTCTTGTCATATCCCGTTTTGGCTTCATTTGTGCAGTGAGGCATGAGATTGCAGCAGCTGTCAGATGGTTTAGACTGACATTTGCCTTAACAGTGTCATAACATTTACAAGGAAATACACCTTTAGACTTACAAGGAATGCACAGACTTACAGAGAATTTCTCTGGTCCTAATAAAAAAATCACCCATGACATTTTCCATAAGTTTCTGACAATCGAAATCTAAGAGGCTGCACCTACTATGACATGCTCATAAATCCTATCTTCACCTTATGCCTAGAATAACATTTGAAGTAACATATTTCAAACCCTGCGTCAGATCTTTCACTTTAGTATAAAAATAAACAAACATAAAATCACAAAAGTAGCTATTGGCAGCTCATAATATTTCACAGAGGTGCCGAAAACCCATCACAGATAAAACAGGTTGTATGTAAATGGAGGAGCCAGGATGCAGCCAGATGATTGATCCCTTAACCACAAGTTACCACTAACCACTAACTTTTCATAAAGTATTCTGAATGGCACAGGTAGCCCACATTCCAGCTCAAATGCACAATAAATTTGTTGTTGTATTTTCTGCTGATCAAAGCATGCTGTTTGAGTTACCTGAGCTGACATTTATTCTCAGTTCTCTGGTAAATCATTCAATATTATCCTTTGAATCAATGCACATCACAACATAACCATATGTTGTTAAAGTAGAATGATCACCTGGTGTGGTTCTGGGTCAATAAAATGAAGGATATTTCAAGGAATGATTTTCTTTGAGGGTTTCTTTCGTTGAGAGTTTTACATGCACTACAATGATTAGCCTAAAGTCACTGGGATCAAAGCTTGCTGTTTTTAAATTGTCTTAAAAGAAGGAGGCAAACGAGAAAAGTGGGAAGAAAGGGTAATGGTTTGCAAGCACTCTTGAAAAGTATGATAAACCTGACTTAAGAGGTCATCAGTTCATCCAAAGAACTACACTGAATGAAACCAATTTACTTTGCCTTAACAACCCATTTGCTGTGACAGAGTTGCCAGTGGCAATATGTCCATCATTGCAACACGGAGAACTTTTTAACTTGAACATGTTTAAATTGACTCTTCCAAAACAAACAAACTGATACCCAAATAAAGTTTGACCTAATTTCCTGTTTGAATGTCATAAATGACATACAGGTAGACACTGATCTCTGTCAGTATATATGTGTACAAATGTATGTATACAGTGTCCTTCACATAAGCTTTCAAACCCTCTGCAGTTCCATGAAATATCCCTGCCATACCATGATAACCTATGATCTAAGATAACCCTTGTCAACATATGTATGTTAGGTACACATCCAGTGTAACACCAAGTAGCTGACCTGTAGGTTATATGAATTTGTTTTATATGCTGGGTTACAAACAGTTGTTCTGTACACAAAATAAATGAGCTCAGCACTGTGTATGAAGTCAAACAGAGCATCACATGGATTGAGGAAAGTTTGGTTGAACTTTTGCTGTTCAGCTGAAGTTCCATGGAAATGCCATTTCACATAAATATGTAATTTTTTCCTCTTTTCTATAAGTAGTCTAAACCTCTAACTGTGTTGACATGCTGTAATGCTGCTTATATTGTTAACGTTGATACTAAGTGACTAAATGCACAACTATTACTCAGAAGCAGAAGAAAAGGAATTTCATACTTTTCCACACAGTTGCAGTTAAAAAGAGATATTTATCAGTACAAAACACAGAATATGATGTAATTGGGAATATGGGTTATCTAGACCAAATGTTTAGGACTATTGCATTTGATAACTCAACACAACTCAGTGACATTCCTCACATTAAACAAATGTGAGGTTGATCTCAGCCCAGATAATGTAACTGCTTTACTGCAATCACACTTAAGTGCATACATTTTGCTCTGTATAGAGGTATGCTTACAAGTACAAATAATGAATGTCATCAGAAAAAAGATGAATTATTGTAAATGGAATACTCCTCATATGAATAAAATTCTTTCATGCAGAAAAGAATACATATGAAAATTGAATTAATATTTTTATAATGATATTAAATACATTCATGGAGTGGTCTGCTGTAGCATTCAGCTAATGACCTTTTAGAGGTATCTGCCAGAAAATTACAAACATCATAGGATTATGAAAATTAGCATGTGTAGAGTTCATCTAATTGAACTTAACTTCATTATTCCCTGCTGTCATGGCAAGCGTAAATACAATTCATGTACTATATAAGTTGTTTGTTTTCATGATATGATTAATGCTAGTGACAGATCAATCAGATGTTATCATCATCACCTAACAGAGCTATTCTTTTGCATAAAACGTTTAACAATGTACACATTTTTAGAATGTCACCAGCATGTTGATAGCCATATAATTCTACATTTGCACTTCCTTTTTGTACTCTATCATCAGCCATTCTAACACAGTATTTACTCCTCTGTGAAAGGCTCTCTTTGAATGGTTACATTAAGGCCCTGAAGGAGGATGCCAGCCATCAGCAGATATAAATTTAAGTCAGCTATAACATTAAGGTACAGAAAGAGCTTCTGATATTTCCCTCTGCCATAATCACATTGGGACATTTTAAATCTGTTGAAACACATTAATTCAAAACAATCATTAGCAATGCAATGCCCTCCAGGACAATTTCCTCTTATTTTTAACTTGATCTACCAATGCTGTTTAAGAGCAATGCTTAATGAATGGAAAAAGCCATTTTATGTGCATCCTAATTCCATTTTATTGAAGTAAACAAAACCAATAGCATTCAATATAATTGAAAAGCTGAATCTTTTAGTGTTTATATAGGAACATTAGGATTTACACTCAATTAGCTTCACAATTACAATATACTGCCAACCTGACTTTCTAATCTTCAGAAAATTACATTTTTGGTGGAGTAATTCAGCAAATATTTACATGGATTCTGGAACTCAATTCAATCTCTGAGGTTGTTGAATAATGCAAATTTGAAGGGGATACACAAAAAGTGTACATGCCAATTCACTAGACCTTTATTTAAGGAAAGCATTTTGTTATGCCATTTCCTCACAGCCTATTTGTAGGCTTTCATAAAACAGAGTAAGAAGGATAATCCCTTGATGTCCATTCCCCTGACCCAGCACTGCAAGGGTTGCACAATTCTGCCTCACCAACTAAAAAGGAAAAAAAAATCACTAAATAACCTGGTCATCACTTCCAGCAAACACTCGATATTTCAAGTCATCAAAAACTGATGCATTAACAGTCAGCCACTGAATGAAACTGGCTATATGCAATCTGTGCAGGTCCAATAGCAGCATTATGGTTTGGGAACTAGAATTGTAAATGGAAGGTTGCAGGTTGGAATGCTGGATGAGGCATGATTGTTGTACCCTTGAGCAAGGTGCTTGCTTCAGTATGCAATGCGTACAATAGGGTTACACTGTATAAGGGTGTCAGCTAACAAAAGAAAACATGATGTAATGTATATTCCATGAGGACATTTAAGCTGTCCTTACCCTCATGAGTCGTATGTTCCTGTGAACTTATTACTGAGGATCAAGGGCATTGAGGCCCCTCTAAGGCAATTGTCAAAGGCCCATTAAGTACTGTATATTTGTTTCAGGCCTACACAAGCTTTTAATGAGTTTGCTCCTCAGCGGTGTGATCTGCTGTTACCGGGAGGCCAAATAAAATAAAGAGTGACAGTCAATCTCACCAGCTAAGTGGAGCCGTAGCATTTCACCCAGCCCTTAATTTGAGAAAAAAATTCTATTGTACATCTTGTGAAAGGGGAAGAGAGGCTGAAAATAAGAGAGATAATTCAGCTCCTTTAAGCCAGGAGTATTTGAGAAGAAAATTATTCGTATTATCATCTGTATGGTAATTCCTGAATGCTATAAACGGAAAACCTTACATGGTCCTTTCATTATAGCTACTACTGCGAATCTGTGTCATGAGATTAACACAAGGTGAGTGTAGATGCACTGCAGTGGTCTGTAGGCAGCACATTTCTTCTGGCTATGATGCGAGTATATGGTTATAAAATCTTATTCCATTTTCCCAGAGGACATGGCAAATGAAGCATATTGCACTACAGGCAGGCAACTGCACAAGACAAACATACAAATAAAGCAAATGTCATATCAAGGATCTAATGTATCCAGTGTTGGTTTTCAGGAGCTGTGGAAGTTGGCTTGGCCATACATTCACTATGCATGTTCAAAACTCCTCTGAAGTCAGCAACGGGCTTTTCTAATAATTATTTACTGCGGTCCATGCATCTGTGCTGCGTCACACATTTATTTTCCAGTTTTAGGCACATGGCACAAAGCAATATCTGCTCTACCTGCAATACCTCCTGTCTGATGGGGTATCATCAGCACACAGACAGGGAAAATCTTTCTCATTCCAGGTAGCCCCAGTTCCACTATGGAAAGGAAAGTGAGTAAGCAATGCTTCAACCACAGCACCAAATTGCAATATAAAGTACATGACACCAAAACTAGGATAACTGTTGCTGTTGATTCCATGCAGGCCTCGTATCGATATACAGACGTATTGGAAGATGGCAAACATTTTCCTTTAGAAGCTCACAGAGCACTTTATATACATGCATATTTTTTCCATCACAGGCAATTCTATCAACACTGTTTTCTTCATCTACTGTTGAATTGCATGATTACAGAGTCAACATCAGTATCTGCACTCAGGGATTCCTCATTATATACTCATAACACATGGCTCAACCTTCTTATCCTGATTTAAGGTCACAGCATTTTACTTTTCTCTTTAATTTACCAAAGAACAATGTACTCTACACCTTTCCTCTACATAGCAGCATTGTAAAGAGTGATCTGAATTGTGCCAGACAGGTTTTAGAGTGGATAAGACCAAAAGACAGTCTCCTGAGCAACCCTCCATGCTGCAGCAACGAGAAAAAACAAATTTCTCACTTGCCTTCCAGCCACTGATTGCACAGGTATGACTTCATGAGCAAAATTTATTTGCAGGGACTGGCTGGCAAACATAATTGCTAGTCTTATCGGTGTTTGAATTTTGTCATTCACAGCATTGACCTATTGGGAAATCATGAATTAATTTTCCTAATACTGATGCTGAAACCCCTTTGGGATTGAGGCCTCTCTCAGGCTCTGGTCAGTTATCATTTAAGGGAAGCAATTTGTGACTGGCCAGGTGGTAAAAGTTTGTATTCAATTACTTTATAATCATACTATGCAATTTAATCTTTAGTAGGGGTGGCACTAAACAGATAAGTTTGTCATTATTCAGATATTTTTTTCCAGGAAGTAAGGACTACTTAATCCAGTTCTGTGAAATCTTGATGGGTAATTCTTGACTCAGCTGGATGCATTTATTTTAATAACAATTCCATCAACAGAGCAGGGATCAGCCTCTGTAGAGTCCTACTGCAGGGTGCAAATGTCATGCCCAGGAGGACATGTCTGCCATTCATAATGTTGCCTCTTGCTCTACAATAATTTAGCACATAATGCAAACTACATGCCAGCCTGACCATCCCTCATGACCATACTGAGAGTTTGATTTCAGAACTGGCCAGTCTTTTCTGACAGTATCATTCAATACCCAAACCCTCCCCGCTCCCCGCACACACACACACACACACACACACACACACACACACACACACACACACACACACACACGCACGCACACACGCACACACACTGCCATTGCTTCAATTACTTATCAAGAGATGAGAAAACAGGAGGAGGCCTGGGGAACCGTGATGCAGAGGAATGGAAATTACATTTCTGTCGGATTAACAGCATGAGGGACATCAAATTAGGAGGAAGTCTCTTACTGGTTCACTGGGGCCGGTATGTTCTCCCAAACTGTGCCCGTCAGAAAATGGGGTAACAGACATTTAAAGATCAAATGAAGTATTTCAGAGGCAATCCTGACAGTACTGGAGACATTGCATAACACAGCATTCACCCCAGTCATGGCATGACATTTTAAAATACAAAACAGTTCCAAATTTCCTCTCTGTAGGTGTCATGCTGTAAAAACCTTACTATTTTTTGCATGTTTATGTGATGCACTTTGGTATATAAAACCTCTGCAAGTTAAACCTGGGTAATGTGTTTTTATTCATAATGTTTGATGTTAGGGAAGGGAACTGCTTTGATCCATATTCATGTATTAGACCAAGAGTGAGATCATAATGGCTTCTAGTCAGTTTTAACAACCATTATAATGTTTCTCTAAACTTTTGTGTAAATATGTTCCCTATTCCCTCTCCCTCTTCCTTCTTGACATATTTTTTCTTCACATATTTGGCCAGTGGCTTGATTTCTTGTCTTTCTTTGTTCTGTTCAGCAATCTGACTATGATAAAAGGGTTCACTCTACTATTTCAAAGCTTCTCAGGCATTTCAACTTCTATCTCATTTCTGTGTTTTGGTCCCTAGAGTCTTGTAAAGTGGGAATACATAATGAAGTCTCTCTTGACATAGAGTAAAACTCAGGGGATCTACGTGCACATCACAATAAGAGTTCCCTCAGTCAAAGACTTCTTATCTATAGAAGAAAAACTGCAGCAGTCTACAGTTGAGAAAACATTTCATAATAACTAATTAAGAATGAAGTCAAATGTAGAATTTAACCCAATCCTGCTTGAAGAAAATGCATTTCAAACACCTAATCGTTATTCTGCCTTCTAAAGTGTGCTGATTATTGATTGCCATCTTCTAATTTGAAGCAACTAACATCGTAGTAGTTGGGCTGGTGTGTGAGTGAAGTATACACTGTCAAGTATAGACAGAGGTGTAAGGTGATATGTGACATCAATAGACATTAAATGATCATTACATCAATCAAAGAAAAGTCCTGCAAAACCTAAGATTATGTTTAGTTAACATATAAAAACTGTTATACATCTTGACTGCGCAGAACCCATTGTCTGTCCATCCGTGTATCACTTCCTTTTGTTCTAATAACTAGCACTGAGGCCCCTTGGAAATTAAACACAAGGTGGCGAAACCCTACCTGAGAGGCCACTGATGACTGACAGGAGGAGAAGTGGTTTCCATGGTGACTCCATAGTTGTCCTGGAGGGTGTCGCGTCCCCTTCAGCGAGACTGTTGGAGGGTCTGCTTCTTCATTAAAGCTGTGCCTGCGAAAAATATGAGGGGGATAAGTGCGGTTAGCTGGAGGGACATTTTACAAAGGCGCTGCGTTGCGCCCGCGGGCTGACCGAAGGAGAACCGAGGAGCTGAGCCAGAATGACAGCTGACGCCTTGAACAGCGAGAGGTCTTCGATCAGAAGATGAAAAAGGAACAGCTTTACATGCCTCTTTATTTTCCACTCCTCATCAAACCGAGTCATCGTGAGAGACTCAGAGAGGGGTTTGTTCTCAGAGAGGGGTTTTCCAGATCAAAGCCCCCAAACTGTGCATGCCAGTGAAGACAGACTGCACGCACCAAACACTTTGAAGCAAATGCTCTTTACCCCTCTCTGAGCTTGATCACGACAGTCATTCAGTGATTACCTGTTTCATGTTTAATGTCTAATCTAGGGATATGATTATGTAGCATGGCTCAGAGACTCACTTGAGTGCTAAGGAAGGACACCATCCCCTAAGACTGAAGGTGTACAGTTGCCTAATCTGAGTACAGTTGCCTAACCAGGTCTATACACTCAGTAAGATAATTGTGTCTGGCTATGCACTTGTGGTAACAAGGTCCACTGGTCACTCAGGATAAATCACAGCATGGACCACAACGGTTGTACTAATATTAAATAATTACAATAAAAATCAATACAATGATAATACTTACAACATAATATATACGATAGCGGAGGGGATCAGATTACAGCAGTCCTTTGTGGGTGCTGTGAGACTCAGGGACTGAGAAAAGCATACATAATGTCATTCATTATTAACACCACCTGGCTCTGACGTAATGCAGCCATCTCCATTCAGCATTCCCTATCATCAGTATTCATCTGCATTGTCCTGGAATCGTAACATAATATTTCTCAGATTCTGTGCTGATTTTATTTTATTCATACTGTATGTATTCTGGGATTCGGGTCTTTGCATTGAGCCTGGTGCTTGTGAGCGGAATGTTTAAAATATTGTTGATTTATTGAAGAAATGTTATGGTATTTAACTCCTTGTTGTCATGCAGTACAGTATGTAGACGATGAAAAAATGAAACTAGAGTCAGGATGATCATATATCTCTCCATAAAACAATGTAGAACTAAATGAAGATAAGTCATGCATAATTTAAATGAGTACTATAAATAATTTGGGACACATCAGAACATAAATAAAATAAACAAGAACCAAAGCAATGCTACCTAATGTTTTTTCAGTATCATGTATCTTAACACTGGGTATTTCATCTTGCTATCTGAAGAAAAAGTGTTGTTTCAAATTGTCATGGGCTCCCATCTGGCTTACTGATTAAGATATTAGCCTTGAACACAAGACAAATTCCATGGCTTAAGGTCTCAATCCCCACAGTGTCATCAACTGACAATAGCCAAGAGTCCACAGAAGCAGAACAGATTAGCTGGGGATATGAGTCGCATGTTGGCAGGTGTTTCCATGTCTTGCCACTCTCAGGCACCCTGTGGCTTTTCAGGTGCCAGCTGGTTACTTGAATGATCTCAGCAAAGCCATGCAAACCCTCTAGTTGGGTGCTTACTTTGCTGTAGTGTGCTGGGTGACTTGTATAAGAAATTGTCACTGTTGGCATGGAAGTGTACTGAGGAAGATTGCATTTCCTATACTCAGTGTGCTCCTATGTAAGTGCTTAGGGTGTTGTGGTGGGATAAGTCTAACATGCAACTGGAAAATCCAAATTGGGATGAAAAAGGGCATAAAAATGTATGTGTCACATTAAAGTGATGCTTGCTGATACAATAACTCAACATGTGCTTGTGCCATATCCAAGTGTCCCAGACTGATTATGGGATGAAAATAATCATACTGTATGTACAACACAAAACTGACAGCAATTTTCACTAGCGATATTTATAATTAACCCTAACCATCAAATGATCATACTGTACGTACAACACAAAACTGACAGCAATTTTCACTGTCGGTATTCATAATTAATCCTAACTATCAATTTCACTATCAATCTAACCACAATTTAGACTTGGAATACCTTTGTTTTTATTAATTCCACATGACATGATGTTCGGCAGTCCCTTGCATTAACAAAAAGTAATTGAGTAGGGAAAAAAGCACAGCGCTTGCTTTACCTTGGCTCTCAGAGTTGAATATGAAGTGCAGTGCCATTGCACTGAACCTTGGCCTCAATGAGTGTGTTCATGATCTCCACATTCTGCTTGTCTGAGTAACAGCACTTCATAATTCATTTTTTCAAGCCAAGTAACCTGTCACTTTCTCCATTTTCTCTAATATGGTACTTTCACAAAAGTCCTCACTTTTGTCAGTTTTTTTTTCCCCTCTGCCATAAGATTTCACCTCTACTGCATTGTGTCACATTATCAAGAAGAGTTGCTTTCTTGCTAGAGAAAGTGCGTTCTCCATTTGACTCGGCATCATACTTTTTACAAGTTTCAAGAGGAGCTGCACTTTAATGGTCTTATGTTTCAAGATGATCGTTACACATGAACATGACCATTAAAAGCTGAGTAAAATCTGCTGTATTTGAGTTTTTACCTATTGGGTAATTAACTGATGGCAACACCTAATGAAACATATTTCATTGAAAAATACAGTAACACCTCAGACACATATTTTACGTGATTCTGTAACAGTCTGGTGACTGTGATGTATGGTACTGTGTGTACTTGGCTTCCCTTGGCTTCAAGATAACATGTGGTAGGCCTTCAATAGTGCTAAGTTCACACTCAATGGCCTGGGTGTGTTGTTAGCCTGGTCTGACACTGTTGCTCATTCAACTTGAATGGATATATTTCTGTTCTCTTGTGCTGGAAGTAGCTCTGCATAAGAGTGTCTGCTAAATGAATGTAATGTAATGTAACAGTTACACAATATCATTTCATAGTTCTAATTCTTTCACATGTATCCTTGAATACTGGGAGACACAAGCTATGTCTCCTCTTTAATAGACAGCTAGGGAGATAGCTCTTTTACCAATGCATGTAATAAAACTGAACTCTCTCTAAACAAACCGCTCAGTTCAGATTAAAATTCTAGTCACTCTCAGTGATGTGTGAAGTATTAAAAAACATTTGCTTTAATGTATTTTGAATGTGTTTATTTCACTTGATGTGCAATCTCTCTCAGTGATTGTCTCTTCTATTTTAAGTGAGAAGTTCAGGCATGTAGTCTGGCTATCTAAACTTCATCTCGCTTGAGTGTCCCACACCAAACCTGTCTATGCTAGCTGCCAATCAGCTCTGCTTCCTGCCTCCCATTTCACTGCTACTGAAAACGCACAGCTGGAAAGGCAGAAAGAAAATCCTCTCCATTTCAGTATCAACAACTCATGAAATAAGGCTTTACCCTTATGTGAACAAACCTGCCAGAGAGAAGACAGCACTTTGTAGGGGCTGGAATTGTGTCTTCCTCTAAGCCACTTAAAAAGAATAAGAGGTCTGCAGTGGTGTAATTAGACCAGTGACTCACCCTATTGAATCTCATCTGTTCCCTGATTGCCATTCCACACTAGTGCAAGGATGACCCACCTGAATTTTTTCCTGATTGAAGCCATTCTTTAGACACTCTAAGAATCATATATGCTGATCAATTACACTAATTTCATTCATTTGGAGATACAGTAGTTAAGTAATTTCATAACATTTTATGCATCTTTACAGCAACAGTGCATCAGTATATTGTGAATGATAATGATTTCAAAGTGTACATATCCTTTCAGGACAACATTGCTTCGCAAAAATTTCTATTGTGTGCACAATTGTGTGTCTGGCAAGTATGAACATGGAAAAACATAAACTTCATTCTTCTTAAAATAGGATGTCCTATACCTTATGCTTACTGTCTGATTGCTACACATGTGCATGTTCTTTGACCTTCATGATAAATGTCCCTTCATTCTCTGTGTTAGTCAGTTCTGAAAGAACAAGCTTCAAGTGACTCAAGTACTATAGTAATGTGGAGCAAAACACATCACGACATTAATCCAGTTAAACGATTCACCAATGCCTTAAATGGAAGCATTTCAAAGTTGCGAGTCTAATATAAAGGGAACAGCAAAGAAATATCATTAGAGGCCATCTGGTATTAAAAAATTAAAACATCTGACTCTACTTGCAATGAACAGTTTGCAGGTTTTATGGCTATTATAAATTAATATCATGCAACGGAATATGCCTCTGATGTTCTACTTCATTGCATGCCAAGATATTAAAAGCTAAAAGACTGGACAAGAAAAACACTCCTTGGCTGGTTTCCACATCACAATCACAGCTATTGAACTGAAGCAGTCAGTTATTGACACAGCTCAAGCTACAGTGCAGCTATGCATTCATCACCCCTTACCAGTCAAAACTACTATCCAAACAACCACTCAAGACAAATAAACATTACCTTGCCCCTAACTGTTCTAAAGGATGGTAGTAATTCATACTTAATTAATTGCAAAAATAAAGGCATATTAATGGCTCCAACTAGCCCATGAAGCTAAGTATTTTTCCTCTAAATTAATTAAGAATGACAGATCACATGTAATCCCTCCCTAAAGACACAAAGATTAAAATGGTTTGAACCTGAGACAAAACCAAGATAATGACCTTGTGGGAGAAGCTGAAAAAAAGCTTAAATCTTTCTAATGGCACCTCTGTGAGATCACAACCCTAAGCAAACACCAATTTTAAGATGAACAGTCACACTAATGCAGGCTCTGAGCATGAAACCAGTCATGGAATTGTAAAATTCAAATGAGTAAAAGGCCAAGATGGGCAGGAGTCCCTATTACAGTGTCCCAAAACAAAAGGATGACTCATGCCTTGGAATTTCAGGTAAGACTGTAATTAGGTAATAGTTAATCCTGATATTTTGATCTGATATGTGGGGTTGTAAAATGGGTGCATGTGGGAGAGATGAGGGGTATGAAAATCAGTGAAATATCACACAGTATTTTATCAGATTAGTGTCTTAACAGGCCAGCTCATTGGGAAAGATGACATTTGAAAGTGCTGAAATGACAAAACAAATCAATTAATCTCTTATGCACACACAGTAATACTAAAACCAATGTTATGATCTGACGAAGTTTGATAAATGTTTTTTCCCCAGTTAGGTAGTGAGATGTTGAGCTGTAGTCTCTAGAAAACAGAAATCACACTTTTGGATCTGTTTCTCCTTTTTTGTTTTCCGTCAAAATGCAATTAAATTAAACTTTCAGGGAGCAGAAAGTCATTGGGTAATTTCTGGCAATGAGTCACGCAGACAGCCAAGATTGCCAGGTTTGAAAGAGCCAGGCAGCATTACTGGCATGCTAAAAAGGTGTAGGTCCATGCTTTAATGACAGACATGATGTAACCTACAATCAGATTCACCAGGAACCTGATTGTAATTATAGACTGCATACTGAAATGAAGCTGATTACCTTGCACAAATGCAGAAATCATATATGATTCTAAATCTTTATGCTGGAAGTAACAGAGATTTGAGAAGATTTAAGTGTGTGATTTAAGTGTGTACGAGAAAGTTCCCTTAACTGCATATGACTTTACAGTGTTTCAGCTTTTACTTTCAAACGTAGACATCTGCCCTTCTCCTTTACTTAATACCAATAATGTCAGAAACAATGACAATAAGGACTTTAAAATTAATTTATCTTATTTATTTTGCCAGACGCCCTTATTTAGGCAGGCACATACACCTTTTTTTGAAACAGTTCACAGTGTGGCACAAAATCTCAATGTCCTTCTGTACCATGTCTATCTTTGCTAATATATTGTCCATATTAAGGCATCCCTCATTCTACCTCCCTCCAACCAACCTCACTCTTTCCTCCTTACAAACTCCATCAGGTGATATGCCATCAGACCTCACACAAGAGAATTTTAAGTTTTATTTTAACTGCTCTGTTTTTATTGGCAAAAATATGTCTATCAAATAGTGACAGCTTTCTCATTGGCTGTATTTCTTGAAGCAGGAGAGCCGAGGCGTTCTACAGTATAGAATGAGAAGGCCAATGCCGGGACAAAAAAAGATAAAGTTGGATTAATAATAATGGATAATGGAATCCATCACCGAGCAAATATGTGTATGTATGTAATCTCCCATGGTGTCTGCAGATTAGTCAGCAAGTCATCACCTACATCACAGACAGATTGACTATTATATTTTGGCAAAGAAGTTAAGTATAAGCTGACTGATAATATTACTTCATTAGGTCATTTTGTTCACATATAAATTTGACAGTTGCACCATTGTATCGGAATGGCAAAACTATCAAACTATAACTATCAAAATTAACAGTGATTCTTATAAGAATCCAGTATATAAGGCATCCAGTATCTTGTTTGGCAGACTTTTGTTTGCTGATGGTCCACAGATCACACAGCATCCACAACAGTAAGCCTATAAAACAAGTCTACTCAGTGGCCTAGGACTACATCTCACAATACGATCCTCTGTGCAGTCCTGCTCAACTTTCCCTTTCTAATTACAGTGTGCCACTTAGACAACAATTAGGAGCTCCATGCCTATGTCTGTTCAGCAATGTTCCTACCTACTGAAAGTGCTAACTTGTTATTACTGTTTTGATTGCAAGCACGACATCCCCGAAAGGGATTCTTAGTTTCAAATCATCAGCATCATTCACAATTAGAAAAACATTTGGTTGGCACATTTGTCACAACCCTAACAGGCTGTGGAGAACAACCCAAATATAGAGGGGCAGTACTTTCCAGTACTCCTCAGACACATATCTTTCATACCACGTCTTCCATTCTCTACGTGAACTTGATCTGGGCCATACTATTTCATGAGGAAGTGACATTTCCATACACTGTATGCATTGGCACATAAACAAAAAAAATATGAAAGACAAATACCTCACTAAAAGATCTCCAGATGACATGTTTCAGTTCAACAATGCTGAAGGCAATAAACACAGATGTACAAGGATGTGTTGTGGAGAGTTGCATTATATATTGGGTTTTAGGTTACTGCACACTTGGACGGATTAAATTTTATTTTGTCACACCATTTCCAAACTGCAATCGCAACTTGTCTGTGAGATCAACAGAGTGAAAATTTCCAGCAAATCACTCAATAACTTAATCAAGCACAAAAATCTTTCTGACTTAAAGAATGTCTTTTCTGAGAACTTCCCTTCAAGGAGAAGTAATTGCTATTGTGAATATATGAAAGACATATTTCAAGGCATGTTCATGGGTTCATAGCAGAAAATGTAAAGAGTGAATGGAAGGATCAACTAATTTCAGACTGATTCCTCTCTGTCTGACCTTCTCAGAAACTTCAGATTAAGCACTATCCTTCTGTAACCTCTGTTGACTCCTGTTCAATAGGTAGGACACACTACAGTACACCCACTTCTATTGTGAGTAAAAGCAGTTTCTAGTCTAAAGATTCAATTAAGCATACATATTATATAAAAACTGTAAGGTTAACAGCTATGTATATACAGACTCCCATTATTGCTGTGTAATATACATTATGGTATATTCATTTGGAAGACCATGTGGCATCACCCTCTTTATTATCAATCAGCTGAACAACTGCAATGCAGATACAGAGACAAGACTGGGGGTGAGACATTACCTCGGAACTAAATTAAATATTTTCACTTAAATGGCCCTGGAATTCGCGGTTGTTCAGCTATACATCACCCTGCCACTTGGCATTTTTATGACAGTTTAAATCATAAGTTAATTACATTTAATAGGTTCAAATAAATATGATTGATGACATGACAATATTCTTTAATCACAGGTTTGGATGGGAAAGGCTATTAGCCTGTCCCATTTTATTGGCAAGGTTGCCACGTTTTTAGCTTCCTTTGCAATGTGGGTTTTTTTGTGATGAACTCTATTTCTTTCCAGCTAACATTAAAGAACAATGTACAAAGTTGTACGTGTGGGCCTTAGAAATCTGACCACTAAACAAGGACTATGCAACAATTCCATCATGACATGTGTACTAAACTAACCTATAATGTAACAAAAGAGCAGCTGTCCCTAGGTAGATAGATTTGCCTTAAAAAAGCATTTACCACTCAAAAAACTCAAAGCCTTTCTGTTAACTATGCATACAGCAGACCTTTCTTTGGCAAGGCATCTTCAAACCACACTTTAAAAATTGCACTGCTCTATTAGCACTGCTCCTCTTTCAACACCCTCTGTCACAGAAGAAAGACACATTTATGTCTTATTCTATGACATTTTTTTCTGCACTCATTGTAAGCTTGAAAACTAACTGGTGATTTTCAACTCAACAATTTTACAAGGATTTTTTTTTTTCCTTTGTTTCACAACAGTGTCTTTCACAACCAAGCACGCTTTGAGGAGTTCAAGTTCCCAGCACAGCCATACTCACCCAGCCATATGCCACTAATGTGCACTGCCAGCTATTTTCTCAATGGCCCACAATCGTTTATAAAACACTGTGTGATTTTGTTTAGCTCATCATTCCACCTTCTCTTCTTCTTGCACGGTGCAACTCTCATTTTAACAGAACCACAATGGTTTGTCGTCCATCAAAAAAAAAACAATAATTTGACAGGACCTTATTACAGACATTTAGAACATTAAACCGTCGAAAATACATAGCCTGCGTTTACTTGGAGGGTAATGACACATTGGGGAGAAGGGTGATCTACTTTTTCCCATTTTCAGACTTTATCACAGACGTCTTACATGCAGCGTACTAGCGCAGTTCAGTGTGTGGCTTGATTGCTCTGTGGCTGGTGTCTGTTTCTGAATCCACTGCAATCTGCAGCTTGCGCTAATCCCGCATGGTGGTAACATTATGCGGCCAGACATCTCCTCGTTCCTAGTGGCTTCAAGTTAAAACCTTTCCTCACGGTATGAATCATACCTTCAGAACAGGTCACAAAGCTTGAGAAAATCCTCCAAAATACCTCCAGTTAATAAGCAATCTAACCCCCACTCATCTCTGCAGAGTTCTATCTACAGAGATAAAGGCATGTAACCTTCTGAACATAGATATGAAGCATTAAGTTAAAGATACTGTACAGGGGAGCACAATCATGCTACAGGATCTAGATGAATAAGTACCCTATTCCCAACAGAGATGAATGTTCAAGCTAGGGCTTATTTTACATTTGAGTTGACAATAAAACTGAAACAAAGCTACACTTCTCAGTTTACAGCTTCTGCTATTGTTCCCCTACACAGTTCCCTGTATCACTGGTTCAGTATATTTTAACACATAATCTCAAGCAAAACACATTTAAAACGTCAGAGGGTTTAAACCCCATATAGATCTGAAATAAGAGCAAAAATATGTACTGCTACACAAAAAAGGCATAGGTACTGGGGCAGGCAAAAATTGTACATACAAGCATCACTCATCTATGTTTAATTATGCAATTTTCCAAGTGTATTGTAGACTGTTAAAGTCTGTAAAATGATCTAGATGATTTGGCCACAGAGTAAAAACTGTAATCCTAATACTTCTGGGTATGAAATGTGATATGAATTATTCTCAATAGTGATTATCACCAGTCTGAGACAAATGGGAAATATTGTAATAAGTTCTTTATCAAGATTATTTCAGGTATTGGTCAGTGAATGCTTGACCTTGGAGAATACCAATGAATACATAAATACAGAAAAACCTGTAGCCTAAGCAACCAGAAATGGCATCCTCTAAGCACAAACAGCTGCTTTATATCCTACAACTGTGAACCAGAATGTAGAACTAGCATGCCAGAGGTTTGTTAGTCTATGATATGACTGTAAAGTGTTTTTTAAATAATTTTAAGCAAATGTTGGCCATATATCCCCTATAATAACATATGATTAAATAACTTTAAAACACAGCAAAACAAAAATGGGACATTGACTGAAGCATCTACATCGTGTGCACAGATGGGAGATGGACACAATGCCAGTGTTTGGTATAAATATAACATTTGGTTTAAACATGGGCACAATGGCATTTTTCAAGGATTTTAAAGAAACAAACAAAATGACACACTATAAGGCCTGATATTTTCATTTATTGGCCTTAGTGACTACTGCAATAAATTCTGGGCACTGAGTAAATATACAGCTACTATTTCCATGGATTCTGTATCATTACTTCACCTCCTCTCAGCAAGCTTGGAGTAAGGGTCCAATTACAACCACTGCTCAGAAGCTGCATGTAACCTTACTACATTTGTTGCTACTGGCTGTACACCCACCCACTGTTAACCTAGTGGAACAATCCTTTAAATAATTGAACCAACAAAGTTTAAATATGATATAGCCATGAACCATGTGGTAGAAACTAACCTTATGAAAAGCACACACTGCGAAGGCTCAACCAAAGAGATGTCTATGAGCATTGATTGGAAGGTGTGGTCTGGGACATAACCCTGAAATTTGCAGACCTGCCTGCTTTTACCAGATCACATTATTGATCAGTTGAATGTGGACAGTGCACCTTCTATTGCATGTCTTTTTAAGGAACATCCTTTGCAGACAGACACAATGCCATGTTCATCCATCAGGGCCTGTAAAACCAATAAAACTGTGCGCCAAAAGAATGCTAGGAAATCTTCACTATTGACTAAGCATATCCAGAGCAAAAAGCAAGCATAGAAAATAAGCAGTACAGCAATATTTTTAGCTCCACTATAGGGCTGGATTATGAAGAATAGTTAAGCAAAGCAAGCAAGACAACAAAGAGAGATATTACACCTTGACCAGCTGTTCACCCAGTAAATGAGTGCTGATCATTACAGGCATGACAATATACTCACCAGCCCTGCAGCTGGCTTACAAGGAGGTAACCAAGGGTAAACTTATGAAGCACCCAGGGACCACAAGGACAAAGTCTTTGTTCTGTCAAATATAACAACGCAGTCCAATTTGCTCTCTTGCTCCAGCAGAGGGGAGTCTCAATTAGAAACTGCAGCAGCTTCAAAGTGCTCTCTCAGGACCAAGAGCAGGGATACGTTTACTGTATTAGCCGACCGCAACTCAACTGCCGACGCTCCGCTTCCCAGTTTTCATCCTCTATTTTCACTTCTGCCTGCCTCATGGGAAGAGCGGAACATGCCACTCAGACATCCAAATGTATTTATGTCTGGCTGTCAAAGAGACATAAAAAACAGTACCGCAATAATAATAAAAAAAAAATGTAACAGACCAATTAGATGAAAAGACAAAAGGCTGGTCAGGATGTTTATTAGGCTGCAATATGTACATTTCTGTCTGGTGGTCTAGCTTCCTGCTGTTTTAATGTGAGGGATGAGATATAACCGCATTAATCTAAATCAGACAGGACTGGATACACTATTTATCCCAGCATTGTCTAATGAATGTGTCCCTTGATACAATACATTATTACCGGCCTTTTCTCTTCGCAAAGAAGGGCCACTAGAGAGAACTCACGTAGCTACCCTCCTCTTACTACCTTCATAAAACAAACAACTTCAGAGAACAAGTTATCAAGATCTGAAAATGTTAAAGAGAATAGCTCTACATTAAATTCATCTAAATATAGTGATGAAAAAACACTATTACATCTCCACGCTTTCACATGCATTACGTTGCCCACTATATCAATTTGACAATACAGACAATATTGACAATTCTAGACAGTACTCTCGATATTCAGCAAATATCTTGCCTAGTTTGTATCTAGTAGGAATAATGCTTGTTGTAAAAATGTAAAAATGGTGTTTTTGTAATTTATTTTTTCTATTGATGTACAAAGCATTTTAGAATGACAGAATTTGCAGAATCTGAAATGAAATTTAAACTGTGAAAGCATATCTGTATCTGACAGACATAGTCATTTCAGCTACAGTAAAAGAGAAGCTTGGGGAAAGAACAGCATGTAATTGCTATTTTAAAAAAGGGGGTTTTGTCATGATGAAGTGAGTGTTTGTGAATATTTGCCCCAAATGTAAATTCTTCATACTGATGAATGAAAATGCTGACAATGGTCAAATCCACAGAACTGTCAGCATATGGGAAAATCACTCTTTTTTTTTTGTAACTATCGTCATCCATCTGGAGCGAGAGAAGGTGGTTTAGTGTAACCCTTTGTAATCGCCACACTGTGGCCCATCTGAAGGTGTCATGTCATGCCTCTGTCATCATCTCCCATGATTCCCTCTCAGCCAGCTCCATCACAGCAGGGTTTAATGGGAAGCTGCCGAAGGCTTTGCCGGGGTAAACAAAGCCTTTTCTGCACAGCGTGTAGCTCAGGCTGCATCCTCAACAAGTCCCCCCCACGCATGCATGTCTCCTATTCCCTTTTCACATTCTTTCCTTTTTCTTCTTTCCTTTCGCTCCCGTCTGCAGTCTCTGCGCATTTTGCCCCTCGCCACCTTGTCCTGATTGTCCCGATGCCCTCAATCAAAAGACAATTACCCAGGCAGGGGCAGGAGGCAATTATCCCCATCACACCGAGATTGAACACACCTGAATGGAGTGCGGCAGCTTTCGGCATGGTGAAATTATACGTGCAACCAGGGCGTGCACCTGTGATGAAGAAATGGGCATGAAATTTGTTCCTGAAATGCTCAGCGGTTCCCACCCTGGGTTGCATAGTGAGAAACGCTTACTCAGTGGGATGGAATGAAAAGGGGAAGAGGAGGCTTATGGTGTCAGGATAAATGAGGCTGATTAAAAAGTTCCAAACTTCAATAAGGCCTAACCAATACATATAATGGTGCACCATACTGTATATATATATATAACTAAAGCCAACAGCTTTTTCATGAATGTTGTGTGTGAATGTTGGCATGGTGAGGATAGCCTGCTATATTTAATGCATTTCCTTACATTATATTAACTGAAATAAATGCTTCATGTCCAGATTCTGATGATTAGCTATGAGATGCATGAGATTCAGTAGCCATATATTTTGTTACATAAAGCATTTAGGGGCAGAACAATTTCTTCCAAGGGGAAGAAAACATAATTTAGATCTGTATTGCAGGGGAGGCACTGTTGTTTTTTCAGGTAAGAAAAACAACAGCCTCTTTAAGAGTACCTGAAAAGTGTGTGACTTCCCCATGCCACACTTTGCTAGAGTAGGGCAGCACTCCTTTTATTAACCCACTTATTTCTTCTGAGGGTGGGTGATCAGTGGCTCACTGCTCATTCCTGTATAAAATATTACTGATCAGTGCCACCATTGATTGACAACAATGTAGAATAATGGTTACTATCATTGTGAACTATGACATTGAATGGTGGTTAGGTGCCAATAAACCATCTGAATCCATCTTGTACCATGAACTGAATAATTCTGATTGGAATCACATGAATTGCACATCAATATTATCCACCATTCAATGTATACACATTCAAAGTTCCCTACGTTTAGGCTATTCACAACACACACACACACACACACACACACACACACACACACACACACACACAAGCTTCTCTGTGCACGCACACACACACACACACACACACACACACACACACACACACACACACTTAGACAGAAACATGAAGATGTTTTGTTATAATTCCTCACAACCAAGAACGTGAAATAATTTTGCACAACACCCTTTAATTTTCTGTCACTATCACCATCAAAATACTTTCAATCTTTCACTCCTTGGATCAGCACTGTGATGAAACTGTTTCTAAGCTGGCAAAACTAATTTGCAGAATATTTTGTTAGCACAATGTGCAAGAGTAGCAGTCTTTCTGACTGTGTTTGATTATGTAGGTGCAGTGCACACATATCTTATTACAGTGAATTTGTATTCATTTGTGGTAAAGTGTCATGGGCCTACTTGCTTCATTAAAACTTTAACAGGCCACATTACTGAACTAGTTGCATGGTAATTATTTTAAACTTAAGGAAAATCAATAATGCTGACAAAAAACTGGACAGCCATTTTTATACCGTATTCATCATATTTTAAATGTCCCTTAAAGTAAACCCAACAACAAAACACTGCAGCATTAAAACATTGATGGATTTATTATTTCTGTGGGGAGTTCAAATACAGAATGTAAAATATACTGTACATTTTCCATTACTTTGCTAAATATCAAATTGCTGATGCAGAAAATTTTATGTCACTGTGGCCCTGTGAAATCACATAACAAAGCCATTAAGTACAGGCCAGATTTAATCTAACTCTAATGCACTTTGTCCTCAAGTTTGTTATTAACTTTGAAATACCAAATTGAGAAAGACCTGCATTTTTTTGTTTCCTACATGACATGTTTCATTAACAGAGAAAAATTAACTCAAAATTACCTGTACATAATGGGCAGGCAAACAACCTCAAAGTTGTTATGGGCAAAGCTCACAAAGTTTACAGTGATACTGAGTCCATGTTTTAGTGTTACATTTGATATTATAACATTACGACAGGGAACAAACATTATTAGGTAAATATAGAAGTAAGCACATATAATAATCTAGATCTGGAATGCTTGGACTTCCTTGAGCCTGGAAGGAATTCAGCGTGAACCAATGAGGGGGATATTCCTTCAGACTGAACCAAACATACAGCAAGGAAGAATCCAGGGCCTCAGTACCTCTGTACCTTCTCCTTTTCAAATGTGACAAAATCCTCTGTCACATTCTCTCTGTACAGCATAGTACAATTCTATTTGGCAGGACATTCTTGGAGAGCCAGGGCTGTTTATAAATGCCTCCAAACCAAACTGTTTTTCTTTGTTCTCCCCGTCTTCAGAGTTTGATGAGCTTTACAATCACAGTTAAGGACAAGAACAAAAGCTCAGGAAACTAGAAAGTTGTTTTTCTCCATGGTGTATTTTTCACCGTCTTGTGCAGTCATCTTAAAAGAGCGCAGCGGATGTGAGTCTGATGTCCGCGTTCTCCACTAGACTGGCTGATAATGAGAAGGAAGGCACCGCGAGGACTTAAAGCCACCCTGCAGACCTGTTGAGATCCTGGTAAGGCAGAAGGGACACCTTCCCACACAACACTGCACAGCTCTGCTCTTCAGATGAAAGCAGCACAGAAGGTGAATCTCAATGACAGTCAGCTGCTTCTGTCTTCCAATTAGAATTCCTAATCTGCCAAAATAATGTTTAACCAAAATAACGGTTGCACCAATAACCACGCACCATGTAAAATTCATACCTGCTGGGACCTCACTGACATCAAGATCTTACGTATAATGTGACTACTGTGTATGTGTTAGAAAAAAGACACAGCCAGCTATAGAGTATTAGATCATAGTTTTAAAAGATAACATTGACTTCCCTCTCTGCTTGCATAGCTATATTCCTATTTTTGTTCCAGCTTTCTCCTACAGGTCAATAAAGTCCTGATAAATTCCTGCTATCTGTGCAAAGTACAAAATCATGCTGAATGTGAAATGTTGAAACATCTCATAGTCACAAACAACAAATCCAATATTTCAGAGTTCCACTACAATACTTCCAGGACACCATTGAAAAGTACTATGTTATTTATTCAAATTTTGCAGGTGAATACAAGTATAGGTAAAGAATGGGTAAGTAAACCTTGCACATTGCATGACATCATTAAGCTGAGAAGATGATATAAGAAATGTTTGCATCAACAGAAATGCTTTGATTGATTTCCATGCTTGATGGTTATAAGCTTTTTGGGGTTTCTTTTCTTGCATAAACACTTGGAAGAGCTATTGAACATGCACATCAGAGGAACTGCCCTACTCTTGTATTTTTCAAAGGTAATTAAGAGTATTACAGCTGGCAGAAGCAGTTCATATCAAAAGCCAACTGTCCTTTTTGCTTCTTGCTGGCACTGTAAATTAGAGAGTAAGGTATGCACCTGCTGAATTGTTCAAACACTCATGCAGCATCAGGCATGGAAACCTGAACCAAGAAATTCCAACAAAGAACCTTAGGGACCAGTTAGGTAGATGTTGTAAAAAGTCAAAACTGAATATGATTCCACAAATCTACCAACTGTGGACAGTTACAAGTCACAGTGGGTATGTACTTGACATGATTCATAGAAGACTCACAGAGTGACCTACATATGAGATTTTTGGATATGTGTGAAATTCCTTAGTTGAAGACGGTGATATGTGGAGGAGTCTGCTGTAAAATTGTAACATTTTCTTCCATTAATTTGACATTAATTTTTGCAGCAGAAGACCTGAATGTGCCAGAAATATATCTCCAAACACTCTTTATTACTAATGCTTGTCCAATTAAGCAACATACACAACAGGTATGAAAGGAACATGCCAGAAGTTGATGTGTCAGCAGCCATCAATAAAGAGCAAGGGAGAGAAAGGAAGCAGTCCTGTAATTACAAGAGCAATGTGGAAATATACTATGTGTCAAACTGTGATGACAGCATCTTGCACACCCTTTATTTTCCTCTCTTTCTTCTCTGACATACATAACACTCTCTTACACACACTGTCTTTCTGTATACCACACAGATGAAGACAGAATTAACATCCTTGAAGCAGACTGTCAGAAAACCAGATTAAGTCTTTCTCATCTTCAGGCAGGTGACATTCTGTGCTCTCAGATGATATACATCACCTCTGTCATTTTGCTCCCGGGCTTCAGTGGGAGCGACCGCTTGAGTGGACAATGACCAGCTCAGTAAAAAAAAAAAGCCCATCAGTGAGTTTTTAATTATGAACATTTTGGTGGCAGCCCCGCTCATCTTTTTCCCCGGGCCATGTGCTCAAGTCAAATGCTTCCCCGGGGGGGTGGAAGGGGGGGTCAAGTCATTCGGATCTCTGCTCCTCTGCCAAAGTCCGGCTGGGAATTACAACGACCTGACTCAGGAACAACTGCCAGCTGAGGATGTGCCATCACGGGCCAGCGTGCTCTTGAAAGGCGGAATTAAAAATGATTAATCTCCTTCTCCTCCCCGATTCCCCCAAGATCACAGAGTTCACTCACGGTCCAGTGTCTACAAGCTGGCGATTCAGACACCTTAGCTGGCCTTAGCATGGTATGAAAATTAAACAACAGTTTAATTTTAGCCCTTCCAAATGCAAGCAAGAAAACATTCATGTGTTTACACATGCTGCAACAGCATGTTTTTTCCCTGAGATGCATAGCAAGAAATGAGGGTTACATATTTCTACAATATAAATATTGGCAGCAGAGTAACAAATACCCCACCTCATCACAGCATCCCCTACACTAACACAGGAGCAATGATGTGCAACAAGCACAACCCTTCAATACATTTACCCACAGCCAATGGCTATTTTTCACTCTGCACGTCCTATGATGCAGGAGAGCAAAGGGTAGGTGGAGGATAAGGAGGACCAGATGTCACTATTATCAACTTAGCTCATTGCTAGAGGGTGCTGAAGAGTGGTGTAACTAGGAACCCTGGCTGATATAATTGAACCCTAAACCCAACAGACTGGAACCAACTATGGCCCACCGCCGCTGTATAAAATTTGTCCCAGAAAATTGTTCTTAATGAAAAACATGTTATTTCATTGCATTTGATGTTATCAAACCTTCTGCCTCTAAATTCAATCAAAACAGACATGATAGTCCTAGGCCCATAAAATTCATGCGATTACTACTCATACTGCCATGGTAAATTTATTGGTCAACTTCAATGGTTACTTAGCCACCCCTAACCTACTTGTTAAGGATCTTGGGGTTGCAACTGACCCAGACCTCTCTCTTCAACCCCACACAAAAAATCTTTCAAGCCGGAATTTTTTTAGCTATGAAATATTGCCAAAATTAGGCCTTTCTGTCCATGAGAGATGTGTAAAAGCTAGCTCATGCACTCATTACCTCTCGATTTCATTATTCTAATGCCCTTCTTGTGGATTGAATAAGTGCCATCTTAAACCCCTTGCAGCTTGATCAAAATTCTGCTGCAAGAATCCTAACAAGAAGAAAAAATGAGCCCATATTACCCTGGTTTTAGCATCGCTTCACTGGTTACCAGTTAAATATCGGACTGATTTCAAAGTACTGCTCCTTACTAATAAGGCTTTAAATGGACTTGTGCCTACTTACCCATTCTATTCATTCCCTCATAGCCAGTCCAGATTACTTAATTCACAAGGTGCTGGCTTGCTAGTAGTTTCACACAGAACTCTGCTATTATGTTCAGGAATCATTCACAATCTCAGTTTTTACCTTTACAATGAGTCTTTGTGTCTTTGTTACTCAGGAAGGGGTGGACCATGGCTATAGAAAACTTTGGGTACTATCAACTTGTCTTTGCTGTTGCCTCATTTCCAGTTGGACTGTACCTATTTGGGTCTTGCTCTAAATGGGGCTGGACAGTCTCAGATCACCTTCATGGCCACGGGTACTAACCTTTCTGCTCACCACCCCTTTGCATGCTGCCATAGTTTATGTCTGCTGGGGCAACCTAATGTCACACTGCATCATATCTTACTGCACCCAAATTCACTGGTCATCCCATTCTAACCACTGCATTCTCTCCCTCTCCCTCTCTCCCCTTCTTTCTCTCCTCCCTGCTCTGTCTCTACACCCATCCGAGCACAAATGCCTCTACAACACCACTACCAGGTAGGTTGACCGGCCATGGTGAATATCATGCCTGGACCATTGCAGCACCATCCACTCTCAAAAGGAGGGTCCCCGCTCATAACCTGCCGTAGGCCAATATTTCCATCCCCTGTCCACCTAAGTGGCTACAGAATGGATCTATTGCAGTGAAGTGTTATGATGAACTGATGCCTTGTACTACACATATTTTGTTATCTTTCTATTACTATTGCCCAGCAGACTCTTGACTGCCTTTTCCTGGGGTCAGGGAATAATTAGCCTGGGTTTTCTGTTTTTTATGCCCTCTGTAAAATGCACTATTTTTTCAGCATTTTGTGACAATCATGATTGCAAAAAATGCACTATAACAAATAAAACTTGATTGATTGATTGATTGATTGAAATCAATGGGATTTACAGTGAGAAATAGATACATTAAACACAAGATGAAAATAAATGACAAAACAAAATATCCTTTCTTCAAACATTGTAATGATACTTACATCAGATTCTAAGTAGAGTCATGTTTGTTTTTTTCTGTAGTAAGATATTATGTGTCACAAGGCATATATATCACCAATCAATTCTAGATTTAACACTGCTTCTGAAAAAATATGGACAGGTAATACTGACACTTGTGTATTCATGTTAACATGATAGTCTTTCAATAAGCTTGGCTTAAAACATTGGAAGATTAATCACCATTAGCATTTTCATTATCATTACAGTAATTACATCCTGCAATCATAACAGTCATTATCATCATCATTACTATTACGTGGTTCAGCGAACATTTTGCTGTTCGTCGTCTTTTCCTGGTGAACTGTGGCAATCTTCTGTACTTCTGAGATAAGGGGGATATATCAACAAGTATCAGTGTCACCATTTTGAACTCATCTCTGCCATTAGGGCATACAAGACTCTTTGGGTTGAGAACACAGCAGAGGAGGTTTAATGACCTTGAAAACAGATCTGCAGGGAGGAAAAAAATGACCGTCATGCTGTGCTGGAGGCCAAGCAGAGAACATTCTTCTGTAGCCGACCGTGACAACAGAATTTTTAACTCCCTATATCAGCAGTATACCAACTTCCTTTCTAAGGGTTTGCTTTTACTTTATAAGTATTTATGTTTCCTTTATAAGGGAACTGCTTTTACTGTTTATGTCAGTTCAGAAAAATTAGGAACAATTTTACAAAAGTAATTCAAAGGATATCACAGTATTCTAAGGGATTAAATTAATTTACATGAATAGTAAATGTGTTAACACTATGGTGGATGATATGTGAATTTATTTCATTCGTCTTGAATGACAGCCATGCAGATGATAAATACATTGATCTTCTAACTAAAAACTGCAACCCTAACTATTTAATCAAATCTACCAGAATTGGTGGTGAGGAGCAATGCTTATTGATCTTGGCTTCTAACCCAAATGCTGAAGGTTGAATTTTGGTATGGCATTCCTTTGAGCAAGTTTTTAACCTTCCACTTAGTTCATAGTATACAATGCTCTGGGTAATCCTGTCTGCTAAAGAAATAATGCAATTTAGTTATGGTTGGAGAGAATCATCCCATATTAATATCAACCTTTGTGTAGACACTGAGAGTCAAACCAAAGAATGAAGCTGTGGGCATATTAAATGCATATTACCTTGTTATAAATATTGGACTTTTGCCCTAAGGTCTCACTCTGCCACCATTATTGTAACATGTCACCAGGATCGGAAATTAACTTCTTTGTCTACTTGGCTTGTGGCTTGTGAATGATTATATGGACCACACACACTCTATACACACATACACACTCTATATGTGTATGTATATGTGTGTCACATTTCTGCTATAATTTTCACATATAATACTGAAGTAAAACAAATTAAATTCTAACTTACTGAAACTCTGTCAGATACAGCGATATAGCTGTTCTCTTTACAACTAATGTTAGGTCACTTGCTAATACAATTTAACATCTGTGCTTCATGTCACCACGTTACCACTTTATGACTTGCATAAACCTTCATAAAACTCAGTCAGTGTGATTTCTTTCTCCTGAGTTCACACAATGTGCTTTTTTCCTCTCCATCTGTCAACAGCTGAATACAAATTAATGACAGACACTTGCATCATCTGAATGAAACACACAGCTAGTTTGTGCTTTCAAAAACGAATTATTATGCATGAATACCAGCCTCTCCAGTGAAATGTAAGCAGTATCTGCATGTTGATTGGCTGTTACATGAAACTAGTTGCATGTAGTTGGATTGCTGTCAGCTTTGATCAGTTTGGTTGCAGCTGAGTTGCTAGTTAGTTGCAGTGCGTGTTATACAGTTCAATCAAGGTACAACTTTGCTGCAAGCAATAACGGTTACACAATTTAATTTTTTTTGCTTTTTCCCACACTGCGTGATACAACTGTATTAGGAAATAACCTAAAGCTGCTACTGGTTACATTGTTCTTTCTCAGTCGATTTTCATTAGAGAGAAGACAGGGTACAGGGTACTCTCTGGCAAAAAAGTTATGTTTTACTCAAGAAAATGGTCAATGATCTTCATTTTTGATACAAGACCATTTAAACAAATCCCAGGATCATCCCCCAAACAGGTTTGGAAGTGGTAACCTTCCTTGTACGCTACACATACAAACAAAATAAGGCAAAAAATTATTGGCAGTCTTTTGTATTACTGTAGTCCAGGGGTGGGCAATTCCGGTCCTGGAGGGCCAGTGTCCTGCTGGTTTTTGTTTTCATCTCTTAGTTACCTGTTGATTTTCACCTTGAAAACAGGTGTGCTTGCTCTTCAGCCAATCAGAGATTGTATTTAGTTGGTCAACAAGAAAAACAGCAGGACCATGGCCCTCCAGGACTGGAGTTGCCCACCCCTGCTGTAGTCTATTATTTTTTCTAGTTAATGTAATGGAAAGTTAAGGCCATCAGGTATTTATTTTGCTCAGGACACACATACACATACACACACACACACACACATACACACACAGGTTACAATTATATAAATAATAAGATACACCATACAGTTGCACAGCTCATTACCAGTGTCCACAGCAAATGCAAGCAGGTGGATTGCCGTTCCAGTGCTGCTGCTGAAATCTGTTTCCAGTTCTCTTTCTTGCCCATAATGTAATTGCAATTGCTGCTACTTCACAAAATGTTGCAGGAAATTGGCGACAAACTGCCATACACAGACAGCAGGATTTTACAAGAAAAAAACAAAGAATTGCTTCTAGTCACATCTGCCCATTTGTAAGATTAGTTTGTGTGAGCAGCATTGCCATCACAGTTTAGTCTTGCCACTGGGTCATAATGAAACTGTGACAAGCTGACTGAATCAATACTGCTAGTGCACACAACACACAGCCCACAGCCGACTTCCAATGAACAAGAGACAGTGCTCCCCTACCTTACAAACATAACTGGCTTTATGTTGTGGCAGGTAAGGCGCAATGAAATTAACCAACTATAGCTAACTACTCCCACTCACAGATACAATGACAACAAATGTTAAGATAGATCTGGTGATCTGTTACTAAATGTGTTGTTGAAATGAATAAATTTAGGTGCAAGAATTTATGCACAACCAAAAATCCACAACTGCTATCTGAGTATATTTACTGTATTACACATAGGGGTTACAAATCAAAATTATTATATTTATTTTGGTGAAGATAAGGATTGCATCCCTTATAGAAGCCGAGCAAATTCGATTTTCATTTGAAAAAGTAATTACAGGTAGTTAGAAAGTATAATTGTAAGAAAAAGGGTTTACATTCAAGAGGGTTAAATACATCTGCAATTGCAAAATAATAATGTATTTAAATTGTCACGCTAAAATTTATTAGTACTGCAGACACATTTGGCAGAAGATAAAAATGAATCTGAAAAACTAAACACAACAGTATGCCTTCACTGTTGTTTACCTGTCTGTCTGTTTTCAAGTAAAGAAGAAAAATGGCAGGAAATAAAAGTTGGAAGTGTGTTAATCTGACCTTCCTGACTTTCCGAAATATGAATTTGTGCTAGATGTGCTAGACAGTCTGACATTACTTCCAGCATGCAGTGTGAGCGCCGTGATGGAACAACCCTGTTACTCATTCAGCATGGCGATGCTTCCTTCAGATATACATTATCTCTCCGGATGTGGCCCTCTTTGGTCAGGTGACAGCTCCTATGGCATAAACAGGGGCTGTGCTTTTGAGCAGAGGGTTTCCAGTTTAAATCCTGAGTAGTGAAGAATAATGGTGATTATTTAGTTATCATTTTATCAGGATAATGAGTAGTCTAGTAGAATTAGTATACACTGGACAATGATGATTGTATTCTATGTAGTTTTTAGGTTGATCACAGAGTTATAACCTGTGACCTACATTCCAAATGATGCTGCTGTGTTGAGCTAATCATGCACCCATGCACACTGAAAGTGTGTACGTGGCATAAGGCTGCCCAATGGAGAGGCCTATGATTTTGAGCACGTAGTCATTAGTTCAGTGTCAGGTCAGGTCACTTCATATTTAACCATTTGGGAGTGATCAGATGGATCACTACATATATTACAACCGCAAGATACCTCAGCTTTTTGAAGCTTCTTATAGAATATAGGTCTGTTCTGGGTGATGTAGGTGTACACTACCCGGTTGAACTTTCTCCCACTCTACCTCCCCTGTCATTTTTTGTGACAAAGAGGAGTCGGGTCAGTGTGTGCTCACTATCATTCCAAGGATACCTTTTGAAGCAATGTTTTCCCAGTTAGGCGCCAGACTCTAGGCGATGCAAGGTCAGGCATGATTAAATATCCTACACGGCTTATGTAAACAGTTCTAACTATTTAGGCGCTGTAGAGTTGCCCCTGGCAGCAGAGCAGAGAGAGACGGGGGAGAAACTGGACACGAGAGGGTTGAAGTGTGTGTAAGGTGTGAAATTGTACGTGCAAGACTTTGCGAGCATAACATCTGAAACTCTTCTGAGCCGACCATCACCTGTGAAGTCATGCTGTATTGAAGATCATCAATTAACAGTCTTTCCCCTCTCCTTCAACTGGGGTCCAGACTAAAATTCTTTGTGTTAACAGTTTTATTACATAGCTTGCAAATACATTTATTTTTGAAGCAATTCACCGAATGCCAACAGTAGGAAACTGCTTTAGTACCACTATGCCAGAAACAACCTAAGCAGGTACATCTTTTACTCTACACAGTTACTCTCCAAAGTGTTTGCTCCATTTAAACCCAGTCAACAACTGACCCGTTTCATGGTGGAACCTAAGTATTGGCTCATTCCCATCAGCTGCACTGTCCATAATAAGAAAAGGTTGTTTCAGATTGTGTCTATTTATGGGTGAAGTGGGGGTGAAAGGGGGGACTCTCCAGATACATACCGCTACCTAAGTGATGATGGTCCCAGTTGTGGTTAAACTATGTTTAGCAGAAGCATGGAACCCACAAAGCAAGAAGAACCATCACTCACGATTAGGAGGAGGAACAACTTTAGTTTTTGTCGTATTCACAATTGGATCTCATGTTAAAGACCTAATGCAGCTGGATCATTTTTCCAAATAATTGGTTAATTAGCTGCTAGTAAGAGGACAGGTGCTAATTGATTTTGCTGTTCCACTAGTTGCAAGTTGTTCATTGCTGTGAGAGAAGCAGGGTGGAAAAGGGGGAATTATTAAAGTAAATTAAATTTTACAGTATAGCCCAGAGCTAAATGTACAGCTAATGCTAACATCAATGCAATCAACAAACTGGTACCTCTATCAGAATCACTTTTTTTCCTTGTTTCTTCTGTCTTTTGTCTTAAAACTTTATGGTTCTTGTTGGAATAGCCCCTGATAAACATAGCCTAAAAGCTGCATGAGACCAACTGCTGAGAAGTCTTTGTACACAAAATCTCCTTAATGAGCAATGTGGCAGCCTCCACACTTTCTTCTTGCTATGGTGGTTTTACTGCAACAAATAAATAAATAAATAAATAAACAAACAAACAAACACCAAGTCAATAATTCAACTCACACGACCCCTCTACTTTCTTTATGGAGAACAGGAAGGAGAGTAAAAATGAGAATTCAACTGTCCAGGTATCACACAGAGCCGGAGTATTGATTTCAGTTCAGCCTGACAGAAAAATAATGAACACACCACAAACCTAAATCAGGAAATCTGCTTGTGTCCCCCAGTTTAATATATAGGATATTCATCAGGAAAGTGTTTCTTTTTCATGTATGGCCTACAGCTTTACCCACCTCCACAGGATGTCCCTTAACCACATAATGTATTCATCTTAAGCCAAGATGAAGGGATAGTTTGACAAAATGTAAGTCCAGCATGTTAGTACCTGACTGAATGCAGCTGTACTACATTGAAAAAAAGATCCTACCTCTCTGTACTACCCTGAAAACTAAAACAGCATCTGTCTACACATTTGGAACTAGAGTTTGGTAAGTATAATAGCCATAATATGAACAGCAAATCCACTCAATCTGTTCTTTTAATCAGAATACTTAAGGTATTTGTGTCCAAGTATAAGATAATTGCCTGAGGACTATACCACATGAGCTGTCTCTATATAACACTGATAATTGGGCAACATGCTGTGTGCTAAAGTTGGATATGGAAAAAAGTGTCTGTGACAGGCAGCAACACAGACACCTAAATTAACTGCTTCACTCATTGAGAGTGAGGAAACAGCATGCATCTTTTGGACAAAAAGGAGCCGTAAAGTGAGTTATCAAACCCCTCTGCAAGCATGGTTAGTTATGAAACCAACCTACAACGATAGTAATGCTAATATTGAATAACTGGTTGGCACACATTTCTTATTATAACTCTAAAATCACTAAATTGGCTTCACTATATCAAGGGCAACCTGCTGCATGTTCTTTTGCACATGTTCTTTCCCGGACTGTGAATGCTACAATGGGAACACTTGTAACAAAGAAACCTGTTCTATCTATCCATCTATCTATATATCTTTTTTGTGGGGTCAGGGCCCCCTTTGTTTGACCTCAGAATCAGTAACATCATTGAAGCTCTTTGTGGAGACATCAGAGAGGTTGATCTCAACATGCAATGCCACGTACTTTAATGAACCTCTCTAGGCTATAGCTATACAACAGTTTCCTCAGCTGTTGCAGCAGGCCTGGCCTACCATTTACATCACTATATCTCACCTTCCCAGAATAATGAGTGCAGCAGATGGTCAGAGAAAAGGGATTGAACTGTTAACCTCAGATTACAGAGGGTTCAGCTCTTCCATACATTGGTACCTACTCCAACTAATAGAATACTCGACCCAAAGCTGGGCCTCATTTGGATCTTTTGCGCAGAACTTCTACCTGTACCCAGTAGGTAGTGTAGATGGGAGAGGTGTAATATTGTCAAAAATATTACACCATCTCACAAGCTGGTCCATTTCTCATGCATTTTTTCATTAAACATTGGCATAAAAATTCTGTCTTTGACAATCCATCAAAGCGCAGTGTGAACACTATGGTCCACCAAGGAACTGCAGTTACGTACACTATTTTCTGATTAAACTGAGTTTGTTATTACAATTGGCTTGAAATCACTGCATGCATGCCTACAAGAGCTATCTAAAGCATAAAATCAAGAGTGATTATAGATTACAACTCAGCTTAAAAGAGTAAACTCCAAATCAATGAACAACCTCAGCAAAGCTCTTACCATCATTGATTTCATAACGAGCTTATTTTGGTCATGTCAGCTCAGCTTTTTCATCATACTAAAACGAACAAACTTTTCCTTTTTTTTTTTTTTGCTTCACAGGCAGACAATGAAAAAGTAAAGATGAGTGTGCTTTGAAAGAATTTACTTTTCAAATATTGGTTTTAAACATAAGTGTTCGGTTTGATTTGACCATTCAACATCATTCTTTGTTACATTACTTCATATTATGTGTCATCGCTTAAATAAGAACTGTCTGGCATACATCATTTTCATGATACTGTAATCTTAAATGCATAACTGATTGTGTTTTAATCAGAGCTCTCATTACTGAAATGTGTTTTGACATTTTACAACAGTAATAGTTCTTTTTATCAAATTATTGTGCAGTTCATCTATAATCTTATTAAGTAAATGTTCGCTTTTTCATTAATTTTGCATATTCCAGACCAATTCACTTTCCATATTAATTTTGATAATCTGCATATCACTTCCTAAAATTTGGATTAATTACAGCTCTTCAAATGTTCTACTTCTACACAGATTGTACTTAATTGACTGTTCTGTCGATCAAAATATGTCATTTTTTTCATTTGAGAAAGATTCTGTGATAGACAAAAATAACTCTCTTCATTTGCTAGGCAACTCTGATATTTGAGACATTTGGAAGGAATCAGAGCTCCAATCAGTTATATTACAGAAACAATACAACATGTTGATTCATTTTTTTGTCTAAATGGAATCATATCCGAGATTACATGAGATGCCACTAGCAGCCGTGACAATGAAGGCTTGCATCATCCAGATTCCATTCAATTCTGCCATGCACAGAGACATTTACTGACTACAGCATATGTCAACACAGATGATGGTATCTTGGAGATGTAGCCCACTGTACAAGTATGTATGTGAGAGATGGCAATCAGATTAGCTTTTGTGTCTGAATTAATGCATCTGATGAGCTGCATGGCGATCACCTTTAAATGAGACTGGCTAAATTTAAAAGGAAAATCTGGAATTCCCCTGTAACATTCACGCATCCGTCAAAAGACAAAGAAGAAATAAACAAAGTTTCTGAATGCACTGGAACTTTATGAATCAAAGTCTTAGAACACAAAGAAATCAGAACATAGACATGAAAAGTGGAGTGTTCCGCATGGTTGTTTTGAATGCAGCATTGATGAACACAGAGTCCTGGGGTTTAGCCAGCTTAATATCCACAAATTGAGACATCTCATGCCACGTGATGTAATTGTCGTTTTTTCCTCCAGTATAATAAATGACACCATCTGACATTTCCCATGTGGTTGGGGCAAACAATGTATCTTGTTATTAGGAAGATCACTTGGCTCTGTCAAATGAGAGCGGACGTGTGCTTTTCCCACATGCAAAGACAACAAGGTCTCTAGTTTAATCCTGCTGCACTACTTATTGGCTGAGCTGAATGCTAACTACCATGGCTCCATTGCTATGTCTTTCTCAGTGGGATACAAGAAATTAAGTAGTTCTATGGATGGATTATAGGTGTGTATTTACTTTCCAGTGGCCATGTAACTTTCGATCACACGAAGAGATGTGCTGATCATGTTGTTATTCTGTTCAGAGTGGATTCAATAGAATTAAGACTTAATGTTAGTTTCCGTACTCCAAAGATCCCCCATGCTTTTACTCCACAGCTATAGAGACACCGAGTCACTTAAGAAAGAACTGGAGATGATCGATGCAGCTTGGGTGGATTGATGGGTGGGCAGGCAGTGCCCACATTAAAAAGGGGCCCTATGATGGTGGTGGCCAGAGCCATACTCCCACAGCGACAATCAATCACTTGCCCTCACTTCTCTTTACACACACATACACACACACACACACACACACATATATATATATATATATATATATATATATATATATATATATATATATATATACACACAGATACACAGATATACAGATAGATAGATCAATAAATAAAATCAAAAGCGTGGAAATGATTGTCAGTTTGACGCCGTTTCATCCTCCTGGCATTCAATCATACAAGCCCTGCTGATGGAACGGCCTGACATTTCTGGGACAGGTGAATAAGTGCAATCTGCCCTGCAGGGACTCACACATGGTGTGCTGTTGAGGAGATTAAGGAAAACAGTCAGTGAGAGGAAGGAAACCTGTGCCATGCTGATGCTACTCAGACACTTTTGGGGGTTCGAAACTTTAACACTTGATCACTTGATTTTGCCAAACGTACACCACTGACCTGCACCTGTCATGCGATGTGACTATTCATATTGTTGTTAAACCCACCTCATCACCACCACCTCCAAAGATGATAGAGAGAAAGAAATATTCATTCATTTGATGGCCGTGCTGAATTCATGAAGATGTTCTGAGGGTGTCTTTTGATTAACTGAATGTCGTGCCAGTGACTTCTTGGCACTCCAACTCATTAAAAAATCACATTAGCAGTAACAGAACAATATCCAGTCGTACATATAAAATATTAGAGCAGCAATAGAACAGCATGACCCTTTCTAGACAAAGGGTACTTGGCACATGACGTCATCACAGACTAATTAAATGGTATCAGTGATTCAAAATTCAAAAGTCATCAGTCCATCATTCATTTTATGGTTAATGCTGTCAAAACTCAAAACAGACTTTCAAATTTAATAAGTAATAAACATTCACAACCACTTATTACCAGGGCATCAAAAGGTTTGTGTTATAAGTACACAGTTGATTTTGATAGAATATCTTGCTCTATGATAGTTTGTCAATCAGACTGTTTATAAATGATGACATATATCATCACTACATTTTTAATGTAAATAGGGATAATAGTGATGTATTTACTTCTACTTATGGATTTACAGGGTAGCTGTGTGGGGAACATTGCTAGAGTGCAGTACAACATCAAAGCAAATACTATGCATCCTTAAAAATATTTCATTCTCAAAACGGTCAATTAATTGACTATATCAGGATGATGGTACTGTGTAGAGGCAATCCTATATTTAACTTTCCAGTCAGGACAGAACAGTGTACACAAATATGGCATGCAGTCATTTAATGCTATAAGTCCTTGGTATTTCCTTGTAATAAGAATAGTATATGTGAAAATAATGTATCACTAAATGTCTGTACACCAGGCAGGGGCATATACTTGAGTTCTGCCCAGAGTGGTTCAGTCTCAGAGCAACAGGTAGTGCACCATAAATATGCAAGCACTGGTTATAATTCATATTGTATGTATGTATCTATAACAGGCAATAATATTAATTAAACAGGCATTAAATCTCACAGATTAAATGATACAGTAATCAGTTATTGACAATTGTTTTGCATGCATACATTTCAGGAAATTATTAACATAACTATAGTATGTGATTGTTTTGTTTTGTGTAGTGAGGGGGGTTTCATAGATGTCATTGTTAAGGCATGCTGTTTTAGCAGTGGAAATTATACATTTCGGTAGTGAAATATACACACAAAGCATATGTATGTACGATTAAAATCAAATCAGCAAACTGACAGCTACCCATGGGTGAGTCCTGTTAATTATCTTTCCCAAGATTAAAGGATTATGCTGACATTTCCCTTCTTCAGTTAGAGATGCCACACAAGTGTAATGTCACTATGTAAATCTTACATAGTGAGCTAGTGCAAGGATGTAAACGTATGTGCTACAGTAATCGGGTTCTTTTTCAGGTATATCCCAAATCTTGTGTTGTCATGTCTGACTATAAGTGATCAGAATCACCATTGGTGATTGGGATTACAGGTTGAAAACAACCTTTGAGGATGGAGATTACAGGCTATATTTGTGTTTGATGAAAAATGAATGTGAACTTTATTAGAGAGTTAATGGCTCTAAAAGCTGTGGTGAAGCGTATGGTGCCATCTGCAAAATGATCACACAAAGTGCTAATAGTTTTCTGTCAGTCATGAACTCATATTTAGATAGTTATTGGTGGTAAAGATGGGTGCAATATAACAGACCTCCAGGATCATTTGACTTTGACTTTGCAAACATAAATAACTACAGCAGAATTGTTCTCACAAGGATACAATGTGTAAATCTACATCACAGAACACATTACTGTAAACAGAGTATGGAAAATGGGGGAAATGGTATATAAACTCCTATATGAAAAATAACCTTGATGGATGCCATCCAGACAAAAGGCAGGTGAAAAAAGTCTTTGTGTGCAGACACAATCCATAACAATGGTTTCTATCAGTTATAAAAGGAATCACAGAGTAAGGAAGCATGCATAAAAAGAAAATTCCTTTGTGTGAATTAGGCAGTATTCTCAAAGGCTTCCCAGTCCCATCATTGCTTATTATTCTGTTCACAATAAACCACTTCCAAGCAAAGTCTTTATTTATTTTCAAAATAAATGACTGACAGCATCCTACAAATGTCACCACTCTTTGACATTATGTCAGACATCTCTCAGCGAAGATGGATGGTGAATGCCTCAATTAATCACCACTCTCCGGACAGACCAAGATGTGTAGCAGTTCATAAACTCCCCTTCATGCTTATTTGTCTTGGAATGCAACAAGCATAAATCACACCTGGCTGACTGGTACAATACGGCCACCTGGACAATGAGGAGAAAATGGTCCTCATAGACTGAGTGATTGTAAAAACTCACACTTGTGGTAAATGGCACCACTGTGAAAACAGAGAAATACACTTAAAGAATAGGCTGTCTAATAACACTGGCTTCAGTCTGATATCGGTGAGGGAACGTTTATTCAGGGGAGGGATATTGCTTCCATTAGTGGAGATCAGATCTCGGTTCAATTACAGTACACACAGACCTTCAAATGACACTACATCTGCTTAATATTTCATTTCAGAAGAGGAAGGAAGCCTATTTTTTGCAGTATTTCTTCCCTTCGCTTCCTTCCTGATTTCTAGAAAACGTCCTGATGATTGTCTGATGCACATAAGAACCCTACAAAAAGAACTGAGGTTTGATTTCTAGGCTGCTAACTCTTTGCCTCCATGCTACTTACATACCGTAGCAAGAAAGACAGAGTAGACATGCACATTTAACACATATTTGAACTCATTCAGAATGTGAGGAGAACCACCACATTTTTGAACTTTGAAAAAAATTGCAAAAGGCATGATGCCATTATCTTAATAATTGCACCAGATGTGTGAACTATTAATTTAGCCTCCCCTATAAATACAAACCCCTATCTATTTGGCCCAATGGACCAATCAGCATGAAGAAATAAATACATCTGGAACATCTCTCAGGTATTTGCTTATGACATCCACAAATCCAAAGAATTTCAAGAGCCCCATGTTTACACCAATTGGGTTTGTCAAAATGTCACTTATGCTCTCCTTTATTCCAACCTTTTCCAAACAGGAGCTAAATAAACTGTTTGGTTCAGTAAATTATCAAAACAGAACCACAAAGTTGGATTGGTAGCTTGATATTTTGTCCACCATCATCATTACAGAAGAACATGAACATGTACATGTTTTTTGCAAAACTGCT
Source organism: Megalops atlanticus (assembly GCA_019176425.1). Classification (NCBI taxonomy): domain Eukaryota; kingdom Metazoa; phylum Chordata; class Actinopteri; order Elopiformes; family Megalopidae; genus Megalops; species Megalops atlanticus. The sequence continues at coordinate 27,507,269 of CM032883.1, read as the reverse complement.
GCAACAAACAATCCTTCCCTGTCATATATTAAATTCATGGCTGAATGAACCCCATAACATCTTTTAGATTAAGCTGATTAATGTGCCTGTTTATTAAACACCATTCTCTTCTACTGTTACGTAAAGCTTTGAATTTGGGATGGAAGACACACTGACTGATTTATTGACTCTGTGACCCTGATTTAATTCATTCCTCATTACCTGAAGATTTTGTCTCACTTTTCACCTGAAGTTCTAACAGCTGGGCTGCTGCCTTTAAATACTCCAGCTGTTCCCACTGTTCCTTTTTGATCCACACTGAATTAACACATGGGTGGACTTAGAAGTAGAATCAGCATTTAAAACTAGAGGAGTGTGCTAACTGGTCACTTCAAAATGTACTGTTCTATAACAGCATCTAATATTGATCCTACATTTTCAATTACACTGTAGAAATTCAATAATTGTATACATATTAGTTGTTAACATGTACATGTTTCATTGCATCACTCAATACAGAAAATACAGTTCTAGACAGAACAACACATAATTCGTTAAAATGAAAACTTTTGTTAACTAGTTTAATTGGAAGAAAATGTTCTTTCAGGTCCAACACAGCTTTCACTCAGTTAATTTTATTTCATGTTTTGTTTCCTTAATTCAGGTATGGAAACCAATATGTTAAAATGACTCCTACCAGATTGCTGTATCCATTTTTGACAAAGGGCTGATTCATGATAATAAAACTCAAGATAGTGTGAAAAGCCTATTTCTGAAAGTGACAGCACTGTTGCACAGAAGGTAAAAATATCTTATTTCTAATTCAATTAACCAGAGAAATTTAGTAGGACCAGATACATAATGTATTTCCAAGAAGATTTCAAAAAACCTGATGAATTTAGTGATGAAGCAAATGACGGATTGAACAAAATACTGCAATAGATTTTATAGGAATCCCATTTATAGTGTTCCTTACAGCAATCAAAGAACTTTACTCTCACCATTGTTGTTAAATTGCATCAAAGTTGTTTTGACCCACTGAATTGCTGTCCATGATAATATTTCAGCTTCTACAATTACAATTCTAATATCTCTTTATCTTATTCTGTGTTAAAAAGTATTAGTCTTTACAATATGTGTTCTTTTAAAGACAAATTTTCTTTCCTTCAAGACACATGTACATCATATGTCCTTAATGTGGTGACGGGAATCCCAACCCACTACTTCCAGTGCTGAAGACATACACCCAAGCTAGGGGAAAAATCAGTTTCCTTTAGTGGTATAAACTGTACCACACAGGAAGCTGTCACTAGTTTCATATTCCCTTGCTAATAGGTGATGGTGTTCACTGAAACATTTTAATTGGTTGGGGGAAATGGAAACCTTTTTAACCCAATCGATAAGAGCTTTGAGTGTGATATCAGTTGTGCTTGTGGAGCTCTTGTTTTTAACCTCAGCTTAAGCACTAATTAAAATCAAATCCTCTCTGATGAATTCGATGAATGAGCGTGAATGGGTACACAGTGGAGCAGAGAGACAGCATTATGACGGGTTTCTGAACATGGTGAGAACCGCAGCTGTTTTCTTGGTGAAGAAGATGACAGGAAGACACCTGACCTTATTTTAAACTGGCTATGCCTTGGCATGTGCATGTTGTACTTCTTTCCGGCAGCACATACATTACATTTTATTTCAAGATGACACTACTGAAAGTGTGATTCTATTTTGTATTGTTGTTGTTGTTATTATTATTATTACTGACAGTAATGACATTAACACGCATAACACAGTTTATTTGCTTACTATGTAAATAACGTGAAATATTTATGGAGCTACCAGGAAGTCAAACTGTGTGACATATCTTCTGGCTCAGGATTTTCCTTCTTAATTTCTATCTTGCTTCCAAAAGAACGATAAACTTACATTCTGTACTCAGATGATTTAATTAACTGATAATCATTAGGCTAAAAATATTGTGAAAATCATATAATCCAGTGAGGAACAGTTGTGTGCAATAACTGCACAGACGACAAATCACAGGAAAAAATCAAATTACCCCACGCGAAGGCCCTTGTATTATACTCCTCCTAAGTCAGAAATTGTAATAATCTATAAAGACAGGATAATTGTTGACAGACAGCAAAATGAAAGCAGCAGGAAAATTGTTTTTCTGTGGATCACTGAAGCACATTTCATTCAAATTAATTTATCGCATCTTAAAACTGTTAATGCTTGCAGCTCCTTGATCTGTCATCTAACATCTTCGTACACTTCTTAGTCACTGTTTTCATGGCCTTTGTACAGCATGCTACTAAAAAACAGTTGTGAAATACATTGATAGTTATTATGTAGGTATGACCTATTTAATGCAGTTTGAACAGAGATAACAAGCAAGTGGTAAATTATTAAATTATCTTCCCATTTTAACATGGGAAAATGTACAAAAATCATTGTTTTAAAAATGTACATTATTCTGATAAACTCTCTTGTTTTGAGTAATTATATTATACATTATGCATACCCATAATATGCATTCCGTTATTATACATAACATCACATACAAATCCTTGAAATAAAGTGTAACTCACATATTTTTTCCACTGCAATACAAAATGCTCCCTTGACATTTCTGCAACTTTTTTCTGTTACCTCCCCTGCCACTCAACCTGATTCAACCTGATTTCATGGGGACTCAAATGATGCAAAGTCAAGCCAAAGGAGATAAATTCTACATTCACCACTCTGTGGAGACATGTCTGAGAGCACAAAGATTTGAATATGTCATGACTATCTGCTCTTTTCTGCCCGAGGTAACCTAGATGATAAGGGGAGTGCATAACCATTGAAGCACTCCTTATCTCAAAGTCCCTGTCTATGCCCACTCTATTACAACATGAGACTGTGATGCCAACAGGTGAAAATTAGGTATGAGCTTTGTCCAGCCCTCTGCATTTGAGAAAGAGACTTTCAGCATAACCCTTTCCTGAGGACAAAGCATTGCAAAGTGTTTAAGTAAAAAAGCTCAAAGAATGAATGGAAACCAGTGTTTGTATTATCATTTGCTCTTTGACAGGCCCACAGACTTGCCATAACCTGGAATATACAAAACTACTTCTGCTATTGGTGAAATCAAGTTCAGCAGAAAGCTAAAAAACCATTATGAAATCAATATTGAAAATGCCTGCTGTATAATATCTGCACAAGAGACAAAAACTCCAAGAGCTTCCACATTAACAAAGTAAAAGATCAGATATGTTTTATATGATACTTCATTACAGTTTGGGAAGAAATACAACTTTATGAAGCTAATAGATGCAACAAGAGTAAGCTACTGGCTAAGAGCGGACCACCCGTATTTGATATGATAACTAGGTATTAAACTGATATATTTTCTGTTGTTTCCTTGCCAGTGGGTAAGCTAAAAAAACAACCATGTCACAAACAATCTGCTGCTGGCAAGCAATAGCTGGATGCCTTGCACTGCTAGTTAGTCAGTAACCCCCACTCCTAGAATGACAGGAGTATTATGTCTGATACTAGAACACGATGAAAAATTGCAAGCATTTTTAAGGTTATAATATACATTTACTCACAGACTGACAGTATTTTCCCACCTCTTCCCACCTACAAATAATTCATATTGGTGTAAAATTAGAATAAAACGTCCAAATGACGCCAAAATGCGAAGAGACACAATTCCTGCACTACAATTCTGTTAAAATGTATGGACTTTCAGACTCTAAGAAGGCATTTGTATTTCTGGCAGGTGTTCACTGCTTACACTGGGGCTATTGTCTTTGTTGCCAGTAAACATTAAATAAAACATAAGCTAATGCCCATGGAGCCTTTCCCTGAAAGGAAACGATATGCTGAAAATGCATTAGATTAAATAAATACCTTCCCTGTTTAGTTCCACAGGATTTCACTTTATTTGTTCTAATTTGTACTCTTTTACAGTAGCATCCATTCTCCTTCCCCTATTTCTCTTTTATATAAATCTTGGTTGAGTTGTCCCAACCCTGCCAAATGGAATGCAAACTATATTTTTTGCTCCTTAGAGTACAATTTTCATAAAATGTATCTGCAATTATTCATGGTCTAGATGAAATGTTTGCATACCACCTACTGCACACTACTCCTGTTTTTGTGATTATGTAACCTTGGACACTTCAGCCATTCAGACACACCTGCATAAGGTTTCTTTATCTTCTTTTCAGCTTATCAGCTTTTATCAATACCCCAATATCATGCAGCCTGCCAAGCTCACAGTATTCCTTGTAATATTCATGCAAGGGAAATAACAATGCATAATAAAATAGTGTTTTACAGATATAGTTTTACCCTTAAAAAGCTATGTCTGTGTCTCTTGTATGACCTCGTGTTCTTGTGTTCTTTTCACGCACAAATGATTTTTCACCCTGAAAATTCAATTATATGTCTTGCATCTCTGTTCTTTTAACTGCATTTCTAAACTCATTTACACCTTGCAAGCCTTAGCCAGATTCAACGCTATGCTAGAAATAACTGCCAAGGCAAGCATACAGTCAAAGAGGAGCACACCTGAAGCAGATCCATGCATCTGTCCTGGAACTGTGCCGAAAAAGGAACAAGGCCAAGGGAAACAAGTAGTTGGGCCCGTAGTGAACTGAAAGCATCATTCAATAGGGGCAAACCTTCTGCTGTATATAATGTAACCTTACTTTCCCCCTATGAAAAGCTTGTTGCTGCGACAACTCTTGAGACAGATGCTTGCTCCCCAGTCTCTCCCAGCAGCTACATGCAAATCACACAGCCAGAGGCCAGATATACCGGGAGGACTATGCACTCTGTGTTCCCTTCCTGGTATGCCTAATGATTGTCAGATGCTACTGCGGCCGTGAGGAGTTCCAGTATTGTGAATTTGAGTTATTTGGCAGGGACTGAATGTTCAATGTAAAGCATGTGGAGTTTGAAATCCTGTTACAATAGAGAATCTTTGGCAATGCAGCCACAGACTGGTACAACCTGTAATCCCCACCCCCTGGTTTATTACTGATTCTCTAGTTATTGAAAAGTCTATGAAGGGAGACTTTTTTGTGTGTTGGGTGAATTGTCTTTGCCAGTTACCCTGCATCTTTTTTTAGATAAATAAATAAAATAATGAAAATAATTCTGCATTTAATTCTAAAATAATTCTGATCTACTAAAGCTGCAAGGACAATGGAACATGCAGAACACAGCCTACCACATCCAAACCTATGTCAGTCCCACACAGAATGCTGTGATAACTAGTGCAATTGTAAATACATTCATTATATGTTACAACCCAGAACTATCCTTACACCTGCAAGTTATAGCATGATGACTTCATTCAATTGAAATGCAGGGTTCGATATATGCTTATTTTCCATTGTAGATATTTACACAGTAGGATTTTATGTTTAACAACTTAAATAAAGTATGTTGATAAAGGATGTTTCAGCAGTGAGTTAGAGCACAATATATGTAATGTCAGGCAATGTGCAATACGTTCTGGCTAACATGAGAATGTTCTGACTAATGTGAGATGCTGTTGAGCACAGCTGAGTCTGGTCATTGCCAGAATATCTAAATTATACTGTGATGCAAAATTAGTCAGAATAGGTAAATATCTTGAGGCTTGTAGGGTGCAGATGTGACAATGTGATAATGATCGATCTTCCACTGAAACTATACATGAATGTTTCATTTGCTGAAATCAAATGCAAATCAGGGGAGCATTAACACATATACCCTCAATAACATTTATATTCAGAGTATCAATAATAATTATTACAAGACTTAAAATTCTACTTTTCAGACATTATTCATTATTTTGTACAGACCCTATCACCGTGCTTCATTGTTCAATGGTCTGTTTTATCCAAAAATGTCTGTCCATAAATTTGACCCAAAGACGTCAACAATACACAACATGTCACTGCAAAATCAAAATGCAGCTTTTATTAATACAGCTAATAAGTTTTTTTTTCAAGTACTAGCTTGCAGCTTGTTTGTGTTAGCTACCTATTTTAGCTATCCTGCCAGCTGTCCTATGTTAACTTGCTGGGTTTTATAACTGCAGGAATGTGTCCTAACAAACAAGAAGATTCTAAATTGCTTAACAAGTTAGCAATAAACCTAGGCAATTTTGACATGAAGGGGTTAACAACACTGCTCACAGAAACAGTCTGAGACCAATATACCTCATATACTTGCAGCCTAGCTAGTCAGAGTTAACACTAAGCTAGTTACAGGGCATAGCCTGACATAGCCATTTAACTATACTACTATAACTTAAATCCTCTCATAGAGGAATCACAGAGGAGTTCCCCAGGGATCTGTCCATGGTCCTCTCCATCTCTTCTCCTTACTATGCACAGATTTTATGGGATTGGTGAATTGCAGGCTTCTCTTACAATTCCTACTGTATACAGATGACACACTACTCTTTCTGCCATTTCCACCCACTGACAAGCATACTGCCTCATGCATTAAGACCTGCCTTAATAATGCATCTGTTTGGATGATCTGTAAAAATCTCAAGTTCCATCTCTACAAAACCAAACTTCTGTACGTGTCAGCTAAGTTGTCACTACCACGTAACCTTCCTTCACCCGTGACAACGTGACTGTGCCATCAATCCGCAGTGCCAAGAAACTGTAGGTGGTGCTAGATACTATCCAGTCCTTCACAGCTGACTGAGAATGCAGCTGCTTCACTGATGTACAGCCAACCAAAATATTGTCACTGGCTACCTGTTAAGGAGCAGATAAAAGTCACAGGTCTGGTTCTAGGCAACTGAACAGTAACAACAACTTTACCCTCATATGTACATCAGCACACCCTACAATCCTGCCAGGCCACTCTGCTCCTCCTAATATTGCGATAAAAGTTAGTAGTTGTAAAACAGATCACAGTTTATACTAGGATAAAATCCTAGCAGCACTTGAAGCTTTTTCAGCAGCGAAAACTTTGTGGTAAATACATTCTGATGATAAAAGCTTGTGGCGATACAAACCTAGTGGCTGGAAAAAAGCTGTAATAGCTCAAGGCTGTGCACCCTATGACAGTGCTTTACCCCACGTGTGTCAATGTCGCCTTGTCATTCTACTTGTGCTGATGTATGATTTTATTCTAGCTGAAAAAAGTGAATCCTGCATCTCATGTAACTTTCTAGCAATGTAGTCATAGCTGATGAATTAACTGGACTTGTTTTTAAAAAAGCTTTGAACTTAATTTTAAAACATAGAATATTACACAGTGTACCACTATTAAGACACAGGCATGTAATACTATTTTAGCTGTCTATTTTAACTTCATAACTAAGGAACCAGAATAAACACAAGAAAAAAACTTTTATTCATTAGCAACCCACTGATTCCCAGCACACATGTGGTCTGAAGTAAGAATGTGTAAAGTACTGTACCAATTTACAAAGTTAATTTCATGCTTGAAGGGTTAATAAATATTTCATTTCATAACTGTCTGACGTTATAGAGTCACAGAGGATTACTGGAGCAGTACCCTCAACCGCACCACAATTAATGCTATGGCTTTTCTTTACATTAATTGTTACGTAATATTCACTCCAGATGTTTGTCGTGAATCTTTGTCAGACTGATATGCCATTAAGACAACATCGTTTGGGGGATGGGGCATTTGCAAGAGAAAATGACACACTGGGATAGCAACAGTTTAGTGCAAACACAGGGATTTTAGCTCCTCAGGATATCACTATGACATGTTAATTCCCTTCAGGAATAGTCCTAAATGACACCACAAAGCTTCAGCCTTTTCTGGTTCCATTTAACTTAATTCTCTGACTATGTCCTGAGATCCTCAGATCCTGAAAATGACCATTTAAATGTCTACATGTACAGGTTTGCACTCTGTGTTGTCTATAGACAGCTATGTAAAACAAAAACACACAGCACCTTGCCTGGTAACCAAACGCCCCAGTGGGTATATTATGTCTGTGTAAGAGAGGAAAGACAAGTGTGGGATCTGGTTCCCTCTCCCAATGGATTATTTCCTGTAATCTTCCCAGGTGGGTTGACTAGTTTGCACAAATGAATGCACAAAGTGAAGTCAAAGTTTTTTTTTTCCTGTTTTCCTATTAAGTTACAATGTTATTTCACAGTCTGTGGCAGGAAACTGTGATTTTTGGGTGGCTAAAGCCTTTCTACGCAACATGGTGCTGCCATCTGGAAATTTTGCCCTGTAGAAACGCATTTCACACATGACGGTAAAACTGTCCACATCTTGAAAAGTAAATTACATGATAAGGCTTGCACGAGGTGTGATAAAGACTTGCACGCTACTGGATTACACTCTCGTTGCAGAATCTGTCGCCTCACAGAGCGCCTGGGGAAGTGGCAGTTTTTACAGTAACCTGTGCATTATTATGCAGAAACATGTAGGAGAAGGAGGGGATGTTCACATAAGTAAAGAAGTGTGAAGCCCAGGGAGAGGGCTTCACCACAAATCACACTGCATGCTGGAGGAACAATATTCTACAATGTCATCTGTGGAAATACAACAGGATGATCAACTGCTCACGTGATGGACATTGTGGGCTTTGGTGATATTTAAGACAGTAGACCCTAACTATGTAGTTCAATAAATCCCAAGGATTAGATTTACAATAATAACTACATGCAAATAACATTCTACCAATTCTTTGATGCATTCAGAAAAGCTACATGTCCTACGTTAATGGACTACAAGCAATCTGTTCCTATTTACTCTGCTACCTGATAAAGATTAGTTGTGCAAAAGTACATTTCTTTTGAAACTAATTTGAAAAAATAAGATTTGAAGACATTTCAAAACGTCAATCATACTCTCCGCATTTTTGGCTACTGCAGGTCATTTTGGTGCTGTGCAGCAAAGAGTTTAATTTCTCAGTTTTCTTTTCCTCCTCACTTGCTACTGATTATGTGCAGCACTTAGCAGTAGCCTGGGAAGCAAATAACACTGCCAAAAATGTCCAGATTTCAAAATTCTCTGATTATGACCATAGACTCCACTTAACCAAAATTTTAGTGTACCAGAATTATTTAGTTTAATAAGGGTCTATTTGATAATTACAGTTACCTTATTCACAATAATAGTTTTCACATATTTAACATTTTTTATGCACAATATTCAACATTTTTGCAGCACTACAGCAGCATTATACATACAAGCACAAATATTAAGCAATGTTAAAATAATAGTGTAATGTACCTATTTAAATTATCGAATGGCTTTAATTACAAGCTTCAGTGGCTTTACATGGACTTTCAAATTTTTTACATGTCCACTGTATATCTTTTATTCCCCACTGATGTGTTGTATTTTTGCGCCCTTGTGGCTGATGAGGTATTAATTATCTTTCTTCAAGGAGCCCCGCAGTCCTGAAAAAAGTGAACACTCCTATGGTTGGGATATCAAAGCAGAGGGCATGCGTTCAGACCCTTCAGCCGAAAGCTCTTTATGAATTCTCTGCTCTGCTCCTAAGTCTTACACCTTTCGGTATTACTATGAGGCAACCATGGGGTGAGAGACTGATGCAAAAGACACTAACCTGCCTCCGGCTTATCCAAGAAAGTGGTTGGAATGACTCCAGTGTCTGCCACTACGGAACAGCAGGCAGCCGGAGAAGCTGGCTTGAGCAGCTCCCAGCTCTCAAAGGTACAGTGACAGCTGTGCACGCTGATTGCCTCCAAACCAAAGCCGCCTCGGGAGAGCCCGTGATCGGGGGGCGGAGCCCTGGCTCAGCAAGACTCCATAGGATGTGTGCCTTATCCCTCACAGGAGAACACTGCTCTCCAGGGAATGTTCCCTCTCGTTGCACCCCTCCCATCTGACTACGGGATGCCTTTGTGATTTTTCACTTTTTTTTTTTTTTTTTTTTAAATGGTGAAAGCACAGGATTTTCCTGTTGCTCCAGCAAATGATGTCCTAAAGTATGCCAGTTAATCAAGGGGCAACAATTAAGTAGGACTGAGGAAAAACTGCAGGGGATGCCTTACTTTAATTTACAGCCTTAATTAAACGTTTGAGTAAAGAATGCTATTTTTCAATTGTTTTTTTTTGCTGAGGAAATGCATTTGGAAATGGTATCAATGTCAGGCTAACGTCTGTGTCTCAACAAAATATCTCTCCTGTGATGTCCTATGATCTGGCTCGGCCCTCAGCCAAAATGATAGCCATGCACCACACAGACAGAATGTAGCATTACTTCCATATCCCATACACCTCCATGTGTTGATAATGGAAAAACATACCGGCAAATATTTACATATGAATCAGGGCAAGCACACATTGAACACCATACAAATATTAAGTTGAGCTTACAGGCATATTAATATCAAGACAAACACAATGGGGAAATCAATGTAAGTACCCTACAGGCTATTCAGCTGGACACCTCAGGGGAAGAATAAAGCTGTAATCGCATATGCATTCTTGCTATTTCATAATGGATCGGTGAAGTAACCACATCCAGGGGTATCTTCACAATCAACAATTCACAATCCCTAAAACTGGTTCTAAAGGCTTAATATAAAATATTAGCCATTTTTGTTCCCTACTCCTGTGCTTTTTAGTAATAGGGAAAATATGAGAAGAAGTTAAGTGGATGCATGTATTTTCTGTCAGGTCTTGGTAACAGTTCTTCACTTTATACTTAGATTGCATGAGGTACTTACAATTTAAATGATTCTATGATCATTTTCAACACATCAACATTATCTGGGAAATAAAGGAAATACGCGCAGAAATGGTTTCATCATGTATATCCAGGTTGATGATACACTGTCTGATGTGTTTTTGTTCAACACAGACAATGTGAGTCACTACTGAAAAGACCATGCATTGCGTTAATTGTCCCATCCTTGGCTCTTTCCATGTTTGGCAATGACAGTCAGGGCTTGCAGTTATGCAGAGTGATCCTGACAGTTTTTTTAAGGTAATATGACAAAGTCTGACAGTGATTAAAAGCTGAGGAAATGTTTTAAATCATGTGAACGCTTTGACTGACGGTCATCTTCATGGCATCTGAGTGGTGTTTGTTCAGAGGCATTTTCTTCCACACTGTTAAATCTGGTTCCATTAGCATGAGCAAACAAGGCAGAACAGAGCATGCTATCTGGGCCAGCAGAACACAAGAGCAACATACAGTATTCATAACCTGGAGGGCTGGTCTCATGTAGACACTGCTTGAGGGGAAATTTGATATACAGGTGGCTGCTGCTTTTACAACACAGTGCATTCCTGGAAACCCATCACAGACTAGTTGTGCAGAAATTTAATTATATTTTCCCATAGGTGCTATGGTACAAGGTGGGGTTACATTCCTGTACACTGCATGAAAATCTTTTTTTTTTTCACAAATAAGCAACATAGGTAGAGAGTCATAAAATATTACTGCTGTATTAATATTTTAAATGTACAAATACCTACACATATAAAGTGTTAATATTCAGTATTGCAACACTAGGGAATGATACAGACTTTAAGGAGGGTCATTTTAAACCATATTCACACGGCATGAGGAATGCCTGCAAAGGTGTGCCTACAAACCCACTACAAAATCGACTGTTTGCAGTATTACAGTCTATTACCAGGTTCAATCTAACCACAGTGTGCTTTATCCTTAACTTTAAACAACACTTCCAATCAGCACTGATGGCAATGATCATTGCACTAACAGGAATGATATGAGTCACAGCAGAGTGTGGGCTGTTCTGCGCTTTGCACCTTGTATGTGGTGATCTTATAATAGCACCAAATCCTTTACATGCAGTGTCAGCAGGGTGCAGATGTAGGCCCACCGCTTAACCGGGTATCTAGCTCTGTTTGACTCCCTGTGACTCCCTTCCCTGTGACTCCTTCACTGCAGCCGTGATTATGTCCTGATCTGGCTGATCTCTGCAGCTGCCTGTAAACTCACTAGACATTTCGGAAATAAAACATCAAAGAGGGTGGCGCTTTATCATAGCCCTGGTAGATAAGGTTCATACACTGTCACATAAAATCAGGAACTGCCCCTTGAAGAACACTCCATCCCCAGGCTATCTTTCAGCATCACTGCTGATTTCTGCTCTGGGCAAACACATCTCTTACTCCCCAGCAGTAAGGCATATTCAACAGAACAAGCTGTGTGGATATTGTGAGAAATAATTATAATTTGCTTTCTGCATTAAACCATACAGAATCAGCAGGCCGTGTCTCCCTAAGTGTATGCTAGGTTTGACATTTATAGCAGATTTGCATTCTCTACAAACAGACCTTTGTGTGTGAGTGTGAGAGTGTGTGTGTGTGTGTGCGCGTGCACAAGAGAGTGAGAGAGAGAGAGAGAGAGAGAGAGAGAGAGAGAGAGAGAGAGAGAGAGAGGGAGGGATGTACATGATGTATGTACAGGTACATGCATGTATGTGCATGGTTGATCCAGTGTGATTTGAGACAATATTATGTCACTTTCAATAAATATTTTTTTTTACATTCTTACTTTTTCATGTCTTCATAAAATGTATTTTCAGGGCTTCTGTCTTGCAAGCAAATTATATGAATGTGCTAAATGCTGACTCAACTGAAGTAATCCTCTAGCTGTATTTTTTCCTTGAAATTCTGCATAATTCACTATACTGACCAATTACCTTCCAACACCTCTCACAGACAGCAGCCTCCTCTGTAAAATATGCTCATAATCTGGAATTAATTTAAAATCAGATAACGACTTTCCTGTTGCCAGGTGTTTGGAAGGGGGATACATAGGGTATCTGTCAGGTCCTTGTTGCCCTCTAAGTTGACTTGTTCAGGAAAGCAATTCTTCTGCTGTAAAACCTCTGATTGTAATGAGAGAGCAAATATGAACAATTCCCTGCTGCTACGCCTCAGTATGGGCATCCTGTAGTAATTAAAACCGATAAGAATTTTCAAAAGCCTCTGATCACATTAATGATACAGGGCCTATACAGCATTTTGTTGGGTATTTCAAAAGTGCAATCATGGTATTTTTTTCAAGAGCAAAGCAATCTAATGATGGAATGATATGATGGAATGACATGAACCAAACCCAAAATATCATGGAATCTATGTAATCTAATTAAATTCTTCAATGTATGTTACAATAAAACTGGTAAAGGCTTTATATTGAATAAGATGCCATTTCCTTATCATTGAATAACTAATTTAAGCAAGCATATCATAGCTGTTGTTTGTTAAACAACATTCAACTGAAATGGAGAGACAAAACGATGTAGACATTTCCTCGGCCATGTTTTCACTTCCCTGAACAGTGGGATATGCCCACTGTACATTTGCTGGGGAAAGTTGAAAAACATGGAATCCTGAAAAAAAAAATTACAGGTGTCTAGACCTCCTAAATTCTTTTTATATAGCACTGATAATTTAATCCGAGGTAGAATTGTGGTGAAATTTTGAGGCCAACTTGTTGAGACCACTGGAATGTTGCATTTTGGGGAAGACAGGGATAATGAAAGATCAGTAGTTGACTTTGAAAAGCAGATATATTAATTTGTAGGGCTACAATCTGTCTCATACACAAAGAAAGAGCTCCATTTCTAAAGACAATTAGCGCTATTTGGGAATCAGATAATAGGCAGATTTTGAGACATGGATTCCCATCTGACATGATTTACTTGCAGAATTTCCGATTTGCAGTCCAATAGTGAGTCAAAACTACAGCCTGATAGTTCAGATGTGAATGCACTTACAGATGTTTTGGGTTGTGAATTAGATGGGAATATTCCACCTGAGTGTAAGGCTATTTTAAAATGTACAGTGTAAGATAATATTCCAAAATATTGAGTTGCAACTGAGCTGAAATTTTCTGATTTTCTATGAACCATGTTCAATGGAGAAAAACTTAAGCATCGCAACACATGTGTACAGAGTGCATAAACGTAGGACTTTTTCAAAAAGAAGTGGGGTTATTTCAAAACAGAAGCAATCAGATTGGATAGAGTCAGGATCTCAATTAATTTAAAAGCTTTCATCTGCCTGTTGCAAGGTGTGATGGAGTGTCTAGTTTTGGGCAATCCAATTTATCCTGTCCTTTGTGACATTGCACAGTTGAAGAGGGACACAATTTAATCTGAAGTACCCAATGAATATTTTTCCCACAATTCCCTCCAGGCATTTTTACTTGGCAAAAGTCAGATAAGGTAAGAATCTCCCTGTGGCTATAAGCAGACGATACGCATAGATGCCACATAATGCACTGCGTGACAAGACAACAAGGAATCAGAGTCAATCTTGGGGACAAAAAGCCTGCAGAAAAAATAACCATGCAAATTATTATGGAACACTTCAATTTGAAGTGCTTGCCACCTTGTCAACATATCCATAGCAATGTGCTCATGTAAAGCATGCCAACATTATATTTTCTCACAAAGAAGTTTTTTTTTTTTAAATAATAATGCTAATTAAAATTCAATTAGATTATGCCTTTAACTATGTATGTTATAGTACTAGGGTAAATCTTGACTTTTTATACAAAAAAATTGGGTCTGAAGGCAGCTTCTTTCTTAGTGTAAGTTAAGATAAAATATTCCGAGCTGTATTTCAAAATTTTATTTTATTCATTTACCTTACAATTACTTTAAAAAGTTACAAGCAAAATGAAATTTAAATAATTGCACATTCTCAAGTAGAGAAACTGCATGGGTCTGAGTCACAGTTGCGACCAAATTCAAGCTCACTTCTCCAGTTCCAATGATCACCCATGTGTAAATCTAGTCCTTAATGGACCTGTTTCTAAAAACACACTTTACATCAAGGAGACTCCTGTTCTCCCCAAATCAGCAATTTACAGCCACTATTTCCTAAAATAGAATGCTTTCAGGGTAATGAGACGGCGTAATGCTGCCATTGTTATGAACTATGCCTGACTGACTATTTTGAAAACAATTATAAATTAACCTGACCACCATCGTACCTGTTGTTTAGTATCAGATTTCCTGGGTAACTGTGCAAGCAGAAATGCTTTCAGAGTCATGGGATGCTGAGCTGCAGTGTTGGAGGGTTAAATGGAGCAAAGCTGCATTGATCTGAGTCCAGAGCCAATGCTAGCATTTTCAGTTTAACAGAGAGAGAACAACTTCTTTTGATGTGCTAAGATTTTTCACAGCATCATGTGACGTGAGCTGTCATGTACAGCTCTACTTTGTGCAGTGCCTCACTGTTTTTTTTTTTTTTTTTTTTTGCTGGGCTTAGGTCAAAGCTTTTATCCACCCACTGAGCACAAATTACAAACCTGCTACTGAAGGGTGATTTTTTTTACATGTTGGAGGTCCCTGGTTCTTTCCTAGCCAGCAAGACTTTACTCATTTCTAAATAAGTTAAACAAAAATGAACACAAACTGCGATGGAAAAAAAATACAGAAATATATTTCCTTCCATCTGCATTCTTATTATTCTGGCAGCCCAAATAAGCATTGTTTCTTCATTTTTTGTTCACTTATTAAAAGCAATAACAGCCATATTTGTTTCATCAAATCATTTTAAAATAGTTGCAAGTCATTATCTACACAATGCTTTACCATTCACTACAACTTTTAAACCTTTACACGGTCAATTTTACTTCCTTAAATGTGAACCTCTGCTGAACAAGGAACTTAATAGCACAGCACAATTGACTGCCTTAATGTGATTCCATTAGCCTTTTAAGATCTCTGTTTTTGAATGTAGAGTGGAATTCTCTCTGGAATCCCTGAATATCTACTTCTACTATTATTATTAGCACTCATGTCAACAAGACCGCATGAATCGTTTTCAGGTATAGCTACTGGGATTCGTCAAAAAACAACACAAACCAGCTCCATGTAAATTGCTCCGATATAATACTGTATCACATCTTTCAGGCAAAATGGCAAAAAACCTCATGTGGGCATTTGTCAGAAATATATACTGGAAGTACATTGGAAAAAACTCTGGAATATGAAGAAATGTACTGGAAGTGATACAAAGAAATCAAAATCAAAGAAATGAAAACTGCTCTCAGAAAGGTTCCTCAACTCTACACTATACACTGTTAAAACTGAGAATTTGTACTTAACTTACCAGCAAACAATGGACCCAATTGCCCTCTCTCAGAAAATCAGATCTAAATCTTGTACAGCACTGCCTTAAATTGAGCTGCTGCACTGAACCAATGCATACAATGGAAATGATTAAAACTAATTAAATAACTTACCCAACTTATCAGGCAGTTATTTAAGATCTGCAGTCTTCCCTTTCAAAGAAGGCTTCAGTAAAAAAATTATGAGGCTTGTTTCTATGTCTGTGTAGTGTTGTCTTTGCTATCATGTGAGAAAGCTGACATGTAACTCAAAACTTAAATTTCATGAAACAGCTACCAGACAGTTTTCAGTGAACTGCATAGCAATGATGTAAATATGGCAGTAAGACAATGTAAACAGAAACTAACTTACCGTACAATTTAAAGAGACAAGTGAGATAAAATGCAAATAATTGTACATTCTCAAAATCACTACCTGCAGTATGGCAACTCAGTTCTGTGTTGCAGTTGTAGTATTGATTAAAATGAATGTATTGCATTTAGTCAATTTATACAATGCAAAGGACTAAAAGTAATTATAAAACTTATCCAGCCTTTCAGGCAGTTCTGCCAGGAAAAAGGCCCCCTGAGAGAATTTTTTAAGACCAGCAGGGTTCCCATTCAAAGACGGTTTCACTAAAATATTAGGCTAGTTTGTAGGTCTGTGCAATAATGCCTTTGCGACACCAGGGAACGTAAAAGTAAACGTAACGTAAAAGCATTTTCAGTGACTGAATATATTCCTTATAAATGGAATGACATCACGAGAATATCTCAAATATATCAAATCTAGCATTTTATGACAGTCGTCAATAACAAATGTTGGCTACAGTAGCAATGCTAGCCATTATTTTGAGAATACACAGCAATATTTCCAATGCTGTATGTATCTGTAATCATGTTCTAGTAGTAATATTTCAACTATTTCTGGGCATCTAAAATCAGCAATGTTTAGCATTGCCATATAACCAATTCTCTCAGATCAGACATGACCAGTCAAGCTCCTTTAGACCAGACATGGCGTCTGGGGCACGCTTGAAAAGTATCTTCTTCATCATCTGTTCTTTGCATCAAATTTAGTCTCACAGTAAATTGTAATGCAAGCCTTTGAGTTTGGTAATCACTGAATCAAATATTAAATGTATAAATAAGCATAGTAAGAAACACTTGCCCAAACCTGTTGGTCAAAGTCTAGCACCAACCAAGGTCAAGGATATGCTAGCTTAATTAACTTGCTGGCTCAGCACCGTTAACACATAGCAATTAAAATATAAATAAATAGGGGAATAATATCATGATTACAAATGTATCCCATTTCTAAGGACCATCTCATGTAATCATCACTGATGAAGGAGACGGGGCATAAATGCAAAAAAAATCCAAAGAGTACGATCTCAGAAATAATTTATAGCATACATTTGATATGATGAACCATTTCAATCCACCTGAGGACACCTTCATTTAAAGAACCTTCCTCTTGCTAGAAATTAAACATTGGCCACTAGAACTTTCCACTTGTCTGACAACTACAGCCCTCATCTGTCTCAAAAGGGATGTGATTTCTTTAAAGTTACAAAACATCTAAGAGGTAACCGGTACTGAACATCTAATTGTCAGAGACACACCCTGACACCTTGAAAATGGAAACTTAGTTTCTTGGAAACACTCAGGATGCTACTCAAGAACAGTCCAACATTCAGTGTGATTCATCATAGTGCAATGTAGTGCACACCTACACGTGTCAGCAAATGTTTTACTGCCAGTTTCCATTTTATGAGGCATTTGTCAAGTAATGGAGACAAGAAGCAAAAACAGAGACCTTTCAGGAAACATTTCTGTTGTGTACATTATTAACACCTTCTTTCCATCAGTGTTAAATGAAGGCACTTTTATTACATTGCAGGAGCTAATCTCTGAGTAAGAAAATGCATGTAGTATGTTGCAGAGATGAGATGTAATGATGAGAAAACATAGCACACATCAGATATTGCTAATTGGTGTTTAAAGTAATCATATGTACAAAACATTATTTGACATTTGTTGTCTGTAGCATAAAATTAAATATAAAAAGAAGAGCATAACGTATAGCATCAACGTATAGCATAGGCCTAATTTTCACTCATCTGAATTAACCTGACTTATAAATATTATTTGAGAATTTGAAATGGTTGCTTGGAAACCACAAGCAAAAATGACAGTAACTATTGGAAATTATCTTTTACTATAATCCCAGCATGTTTTCCACACATGACATTGTTGCTATGGGCATGTTTTGTGTGCTTGTTTTAGGTTAAAGAAGATGTTGTCCTCTGGGCATTTTCAGTTTATTAATCTCAAACCTCTTTGTAGACATCCCTGAAGACCCATTACTTTAACTCAGCAACACTCTTTTTTCACACTCACCCTCTCAGAAACAAAAAGCCATTTTATTCAAGTTTCCCTAGGGCCAGCGTTCACTGACTTTGTCACTTTCAATTATGCGTATTCCCAGTTCTACTGTCCCATGTCAATAACTTTTAACTTTCAGTAGAGCATAACTTTCAAAACATTTCATTTTCATCCATTTTTGCGTGTGTGTGTGTGTGTGTGTATGTGTGTGTATATATATGTGTGATGTGGGTGGGTGGGGGGCTTTTACTGGTCTTAAAGGTAAAGAAAGAACTGAGAGTCCTGTAAGTAGGAACAAACATGCTATAAAAGAAAAAAGTTCACGTTGAATAATTTTATTTTAAAAAAGTTCTATTTTAACATTACTAGTCCTGCATATTCATATTTCTCTCAAACAATAATCATTCCAGAACACACAAGTCTCACATTTATTCACATCCCTCTAATTAGTATTTCGTAAATCCTCTTCTGACATGGATTAAACTGACAAGATGCCTCCTGGAGCGTTTTATGAGGTTCTGGGTGGCTTCTGAGTGGGATTTTTGGCCTTGACAGAATTGGATCTAGGTCCTTCACATTTCTCAGTTTTCATTTGTGAATTGCTTTCTTGAGTATGAGTTGCAAATGTTCAATTGGATTGAGCTATGGAAACTGAAGTGATCAGTTAAATTTACCGTGTGCTCACTTCACCATTACTATGTATTTTCAGAGGAATGGTTTGGATCACTGTCATGTTGGAATGTGCATATCCAACCAAGTTGGAGCTTCTTGGCAGAGGGAACCAGGCTTTTGACAAAAAAATCCTCAGTACATGTTGCAGTTCATATCACTCCCTATTTCAACAAGGGCTCCAGGACCCAGTGAGAAAGTCGAAAATGAGACATGCTTCCAATTGTCATTCAGATGGAGTTGGGCAAATTCTCTCGGATTCTTTTTGTTGTTTGCCTTTTTTGACATTTGAGACTTTTTCCTTGACTGTGCATGCAACATTCTGCTAGAGGGCACTGAAACTGAACAGGCAGGTATCATACCAGTTAACAACATGCAAGCTGTGTCCAGGTCTGATTCCGTCTCTCCTTCTCAAATACAAGCACTGCTAGCCTTCTTTGTAACATGCTTCCAAAGCCACTTGTCTCGCAGCACAAGGTGACAAGACAGATATCCATCTTCTTATTAGCATAGTTGCTGCTTGACCAAATTTCCTAATAATGGACAATAATAATTCCCTTACATCCATCTTCAAACTTGTGAAGGTAAATGACCACTTTAGAGAGCCCTCTAACCTTAACCATGGTAATGCATCTCCTCTTTGTTACCTTTTGTTATACGATATGGGAACTGGAAGCATTTGGAAGCATCTATATAATTCCAGAAGTTTCCACTGAACTTCAAATAAGCAGAGTGTTGGTGTGAATATATGTATGAATAATCACACCCACAATTAGTCTGAATGTTATGACACACTGACCTTTAAACATCAGCCTCCCTCCCCTTCTTGAGATTAGATGGTCAAATTAGATTACAAAATCCTGTACCAATACTGCTGTTTTCTCTGACATGAGACATGATTTTATCTGTTTGTTTACTGATGAATTCAATATCTTCCTAATTAACTAATTGATTAACTGAAGTACCATCATGAAAATAACGGAGGTTTATTTAAGAAGCTTGTCCTTCTTTGTTCTTTCATGCAGGCTGATGAAAAGCGAACACAGAGACATGTCTCCACTATGAATAAAGTTTAAACTGACACAGCATGTGCCTTCCTACAACTTCTTGTGTTTACCCACTACATATTCAGCTCCACAAAAAGCTTTACTTTGACTTATTCATTTATTTTACAGTTGAGCACTTTTGGAAATTTGTCTTTACAGTTCCGCATGTATGAAAAATGTTGCTTTGTTTTTTGTTTTAAGAAGAGCCAGGAGAGTTGTGCATTTTTCCAGGACAAAAGCTTAAATTGAACACATCTGAATCCATCAGCAAAGAATGAGTTTACATTGAGTCGTCTCTGCTTGACTGACTCGTGGTACAATCTTCTTAGGTTACTTTATCTTGTAGTTCACAAGATTGTCTGACATACCTTTGGGTAAGCAAAAAGGTATAAGGAAAGAGACTATTAACCTTCCTGCAGGAGGGGATATAGGATAGTATATATTACTCACAAGATGAGAGCTGAGCAGTTGTAGAACAACTCTTATCTCGACAAATATGCTGTTACTTGTAAGTGTATTTCACTCTTATTATGGAGCGACTTAAATAGATCACTCTTAGCTTTTATTAACCCTGACACTGCACAGCCCTAAAAGTTTATTATTATTATGACTATTATTATTATTATTATTATTATTATTATTATTATTAATAATAATAATAATAATAATAATATCATTACATTTTAATGAATACAGATAATATTTCACTACTGCAAGCAAGCCGACACTGGAAGGAGATTGAGGCTTCTCTAATAATATGAAATGCTCTGAAAAAGTCAGAAAATACATAAAATAAATGCAGAGAAAATGAATCTAGCTCTCACAGTAACATCCTCTAACCCCCCACCCTATTCCTCATAGCATCCTCATAAAAAATATCTTGATATGTAGGAACAGAAAAGCAGTGTGAAGCCACGGTGATGTAGCTCTCAGCATTTAAGGTGATTTACATCAAAGCGCATGGTGTGCCCGCTTCAGTACTCCCTGAGGACAGAGGGCATTCTCATTTAATTGTCCCAGAAAAAGTCTGCATTTGACCCCAGCCTTGGCAGTGTGTGCAAAACCACACAGAATCACACACAGTCAATTAGGATGCAGTGGGTCAAGGGATCAAATATGCTGAGGAAAGCACATTGTAGGCCCTTCCTGAAACCCCTGTGTTGTATAGCTGCATAAATGAATTCAAGTTTTACTACTGTAAGGTGGAATAACCCTGTAACAATATTCTCCACATAATGAAGAAAAAAACACATTTTTACCATGTCACATGGTGTGAAACAGCATGAAATAAGAATGCACGAGAGACACATCCTTAGTTTTAATATAATTATTCATCATACAGGCATGCATGGATAGCTTATAGATGTGATCAGAGCAATGATCCTGGCATATCTTAAGTCTGTCCAAACTAGACAAAAATATATGTAGCAAATGTTAGCTATAGCAACATAAAATGCAGTTAGAACTGGTTGATAGCATCATAGTGTTCATATGCAAACAACTATAAGAAACAGTGGTCATGTTCATATTTCCTTAAAATAAATGCATGGAGCACAGCAAGAGAAGAAATTTGCGTTTGAATGCAATTTGCAAAGTGCACTGCTGTGTCAGCCATCTTTCCTTCATTTTAAATAAACACAAACAGGAACGGCAGTAACCTATGTGGCCTTATACACTTTCTTTTATTAAACACAGAAATGCAGTCTCTCAGACAAACCAGTGAAACCTTAGATATTGTATTGTCCTCCACAGTTTCAAAACCCCAAAGAAATGAATCATTAAATCTTAATTTTACAACACTGTTCTGATAAAATTCCTCTGACATAGGTAATTAAAAGAAAAAAGAAAAAGTAAAGACACCAACATTTCACACAAACCATGAAAAGCTGCAAACATACCCCATGGCATTATCCATCAAGGTCTATACTTGATGCTATGCTGTTGCACATATGTTTAAAATAGATCTTCTCCCTGCAGACATCAATTTCTTGCACATGTATCACTAAACCTTCAGGCCAGGAACAATTCAAGAGTAGGTATTACCCAGCCATCATGCTTTGGCCTGATTTAATCAGAAAAAAACTATATTCCTCAAGGCTACTTTTAAGCACAGGACTGGTGTGCTTGTTTTCATTCTGTCTCTAACTTTATCTGGGAATGTTTACAATATCTTGTTTTCCTTTGAACACATACGCATAGAAAGCCAACTTCAACTTTGTTGGGTGTTGAAAGCCATTATGAACATTCAAAGAAGTGCAATTTCAGATGATCACTTCATGGAAACAGATACAGTTAAATTACCAACAAAGCCTTTTGTGTGAAAGTTTCTAATCACATCAACCACCTGACCACAAAACCTGTTTGGGCCAAGATGAATAGGTTAAAAGTGAAAAATGTATTGCAGCCATTAATTAGACTGGAGGTAAAGTGCTTGCGCGTGACTTCTTTTTAAAGTTTCCTAAAGTCTGCTTTTTGGAGCTGCATGCACCTCCAAAACTGCATGAACTACTTAGCATTTTCAGTTTGAGGGTTCAGTTGAAATAAAGGTCTGACCTAATTGCATATCCCCAATGCGTTGCTTCACAAATACAGTACCAGGTCACACACAGAAGCCAGAGCTTACCACAGCAGACAGGCAAGAATGGGTAAAGGCTCTGATATCAATCATGGCCTTCAGAATTACTGGGCATGGTTTACAGCGCATCCAAATAATAATGTCTAGTCTCCTTCACAGATTCAGTGCAATGACGCCACCTGTCCTGCACAAGTGTAATGCTTTCTCTGCCGGGCAGGTTGTTGAGTGCATGTCACTGCTTGACTGGCTGATGGAATGGTCACAAGAACCCCTATTGTTTTGTGAATCAGAAACAGCACCACTTTGCCTTAAGGACAAGGGTGCCATAGGGACTGAGCACTCTGCCTTGAAGACAAGTGTGCTGCAGGCATTCAATACAAGCTTATAGCCGGCACTCTTCATTTATGCAAAGAAGGATTTGCAGTTTCAAACTATAAATCCATCAAAACCTTTTTTTTCCCTTTTTCCTCCACTGACTGCAACTGTTGAATCAAGACCCCGAACACATGATTCTACATCCTACACAATGTATCAAACCCAGTCTCAACTGGATTACAGATTACAGTATGTCTGGTTACTTACAAAGTATCTGAAGACAAACACTGGTATTATTCACCTAGTCTTATCTCGATGGCACAGAAAAGGTGCCAGCTGGGACATGAAAAAAGTCGTTGGTCATTAGGCATTCCAGTTATGTTTAATTAGTATGCAAAATATGGCCCCTTAGTACTGGTGGGCCAATTTATGTATTTAAAGCAATCCTGTCAAGGTGAACCTGATCCAAAGTCTCCATCAATAGAGCCATAACAGTACACATGTTGACACACGTCAGCCACACGACACATGTCAGTCAGAAGAGAAGTATTCTAATGCACTGACATTTCTAGATGCAAAAACATTCAGACAAATATAGTTCAATATATTGTTCCAAAAAAGTCCACAAAGACAAGCCAATAGTACAAAGGAATTAATTCAAAGGGGTTTTTGTTGCAGGGGATTTGAAACTTCATGATCACAGCTATTGAGATAATAACGCCAGGCAGGCAGAGCAGATGCAGCCTGCACTTTGCTAATCAGCTAGTGCTGTTTTTAAACACACACAAGTTGCTCAGCATGTCTTATGGTAAAAAGGCATTTTAAAAGTCAACGGGCATAAATTTACTTCAGTGACAGTGAAATGAATCAAAGTGCGTTCATATAATAGACACTCAACAGTTGCGGAATCCTGCGGACTAAAGCCAATCTGCAATACATAATTTAGACAATAACTCCCTCGCTGATGTTTTCCAAGCCTGATTGTTTGTGTCAAGCATCCTATAATCACATATTTAAATAGCCTTCCTGGCAACACTGCAAGCAGTGAATGAAAAATAAAATGATTAACTGTCCTGTGAACTACCCACAGTAATACTGCCACCGTAATGGTGACCAGGATATTTCTGTCCACTGTAACGCAGCTGATGGACAGAATATTCACGATTTATTCTTGTAAAAAATCAACTCTTCAAACCACTGGTGCTCAGTGAAAAGTTTTCCAGCTGTAACTCTGGTAACTCAAGAATTCGATACACTCACTATCCATGATTTCATCGGTACAGTTGAAATACATTACTTTGATTGCCAATTGTGCGTAGTTAGGGAATGACGGTCAAATCAAAGCATTTTGCTGTGATAATTCGAATTAGTGAATGATGCTACCTGCTATTTACAACTGAAACTGAATGCATGAATAATATTTGATTCTTAAAATCAATAAACGTGTGAAGATTTACCAATCAATATATAGCTTTCGACCATAACCTTTAAACTTCCAAGTTAAACCTTCCCACAAACAAATGTATAGCTCGGTCGTATTATTGTTATTATGTACACACACACACACACACACACACACACACACACACACACACACACACACACACACACACACACACACACAGTTGTATTTTGAAAGTGTCAATTTTCCAATAAGCGCCAGGTGCATAAAGATGCAAGATACAACTACAGGGTCCTGTAAATTATTTCAAAATACAGTATGAACCCTGATTGGTAAGAAGGCGTTTGGCCGTGTGACTCCATCTAAAGCAAATACAGGCTACTTCATCAACTAGTTTCAAATCAACCTGTTAAAGAAGTAGCACTAGTGGGAGCATCGGGCTACCCGTATTTTATCTTAGCATACCTTCATTGACATCAAATCTGTAAAAGCACGAGACAAAGGAAAAGAAAAATATGAATTACTATTATCACTCGTGGTGCAGCTGCTGATGAAGATGGTAATTAACATTAAATTATTGTACACTTATCCCAACACTTTGCTCCTCTATACTTTGTTCTCCAAAGATGATGCTAAACGAGTGCCCGGTGGCTCGTTTCACTTTTTCACATTTTCTCTTCTCCAAATACACCGATTAAGAAGAGCTCTTGGTAGCCTACTTACTCTAAATGCAGAGGAATGCAATGCCGTTCCTCATTCGTACCGTTCCAGTGTCGCGCTGAAAGCTCCGTTCGTGAACCCCGCTCGCCTGCAAACCTGGTGGGAATGCGGGGATGGCAAGGAAAGCTGTATCCAGAAGGGGTCCCGTGAGTCTTTAACTGACGGACGGACGTATGTAGTACATCCTTCAGTTCAGACCTCGTCAATTCGATTTGGTCTGATCTCCGCTGCGAAGTCGTTCTCACCCTTCACCGGCCGTCTGCCGTCGTCGCGCAGAAATGCAACGATAGCAACGTAGAGGTTTACTCCACAGCTGCCCGCCTCACTTGTGCAGCGCTTGCTTTGCCACAGTTTCTGGCAGCTCTCGGTTCGCTCTCTCGCTGTATCACTCAGCGAGCAGCGCAAGTCCCGTAAACGCGAATTACCATTCGAATAGCCTGTTTGTCATCCTTCTTATGGGATGTAGCTCCCCTTCCTTCTCTTGATTTTTTTCATGCACTCGTGTACGATATAGGATATTGTCAACGTTCAGCGGCCATCTCATGGGAGTTAAAAAATCATTTACAGTTGTTTACGTGTTAATTTACGAGCTGCTTCCGTTTCTTTGCAATGCACATTGGTTGGTGTACATTTAGTTAAAGCATGTATGTTATTGTGTCCAGTTGCACTCTATCTAACGTTTCAATCAAACGCAATTAAAGCTAAGCATCTACAAGTTAAAACACAAGCAAGCTGACAACTCATCGGCACCACACGCCGAAATTAATTTAATTTAGCTCGATTCACGTTCCATTTGCCTCGTTCGTCAAGAGTGCTATAGTAAGTAACACGAGATTGATTAATTCATTATTTCATTCATTTGTTCATTCGTTGAAATAACCGAGGCAATTGATGGATTAATACAGAACCCTCAGCACTTCCAATTCCTGTAATTTTCTTTGAAAAATATAGCGTAAAGTCTGTAAGTGTTGTATGATACTTATTTAAGGCAGCAGAAGTAGTAGTAGTACCGGTAACAGTTTTGATAGTAGTATTTATAACAAGGTTAATCTACTCTACAAGTACTCCCAGCGGTGGTCAATGTACTGAACTATCTCTAAACTTGCCAATGTTGTATATTCATTCCTACAAACGGTATCCTTCTCCTCGCTTCACTGTGCCTACTTGGAGAGCTACTCATTAGAAGTGTCATTAGAAAGATGTGTTCATCCAGTAATTCCAGCCCTCTCTCTTGACTGATGCAGTATTTGTTCACTATTCACTATTCAGAGCTGCTGGTACAACAAAATACTCATGCTGCTAGTTGGACCTTACACGTATATTCTGAATGTAATGACAAGTAGCATGGCATTGGGTGCCTGTTTTTTTTAGACTAATGAAATACATGGTGCCTAAAAATTTATATCAGTGTACAAAATCATCTGGGATTTTACAGAGGCAAAACACATATTGTAACATGTGAGTTAATGCTCCCTAGAGCCACCTGTCCTGATTGCTCCGAAGCCAAATAACATTACATTATTCTGAGGTTCAATTAAAGGACGCATTAATAGATGTACTTTGTGTGCTCTTCACGCTTTACTGCACCCAACACAAAAAGACAGGGACTGAGGCACTGTTTGCCACAGCCCCCAGACATCAATGTCAATGCGAATTCTTTATGATGTACAGTGAGGTTCTCAGCTTTCAGTAGCGGTCATTATCACTTAATATCTCCCATTTCTCAGCAATAATTCAAATAACTGTCAGGAAACCTTTGCTTGCCTGCAACCTTTGCACATGTATCATTTCCAGTGAGATGTACGTGTTGCTTCCTTATAGGAAAGCTGTTGAACATATTCCGAATCCATCAATAAAGTAAAAAAAAAAAAAAAAAAAAGGCAGGACAGCAAAGTCAGTTTTTTGTGCAGTTTTCATGAAGCATGTTTATTGCCAGTTGTATTTTTGTTTATTCCTGAGATGCAGTGGTTTTTTTTTCAGATTATCTGTGGTAATTTTTAATTTTAGTACTTGTGAATATACATAAGGAAAATGAAAATATCTTCCAATAAATGGTATATCATATTTTACAGTGCCCTCCATATTTATTCATACTCCTGACCAAATAAGAACAAAAACATGAACATGAGGTTTTGACCCCCTCCCCCACCACGGCCTTCAGATCTTTTAGTTTTTGTTTAGTTTGAACTGATTTCTAAAGTTTGAGCCACAAATATTTGATTGTAATGAGGTATGGAGATTGAAAAGATCAGTTGAAAACATGTATTGAGTGATCAATTAATCATTTATTTGTAGATCTTAATTAATTCATCATCACGCTGACCTGACCATTTTCAGTCAAATTTGAGCTTCTTGGCTGAATGAGTTTTGGCCATAATGTCCTCCTACATATCAAAGTTCATAAAATGAGATATAATTGCAATTGTCATACAGATTTAGTTGGAAAATTCAAATTGCCCTTTTTGTCATTTGCCTTCAGAAGGAGCTTCTTCCAACCCAGCCATGAATGCAACATTCATGCATGCAACTTTTCATGGGTCTTTGTGATGCTTTGTAACCTTAAAATATAATTTTTAACTGCTGCCTTTGGATTAGTTTCTTCTTAAATCATGTCTCACAGACAAAGGTGGCAAGATGACCATGCGTCAGTAACCTTACATTTCTTACTGTTGGACACTATAGTTTCAGGGTTTTGTGAATTCCTTTATAGCCCTCTTCCAACTTGTGGAGGTCAGTGACCACTTACCTGCAGTTTTCAAAGAGCCTTCTGAGCTTAAACATGATAATTAATGTTACTGCATTGTCTCCAGGCAGACAATGCATGTTGACAGTTGTGTAAAACAGTCTGTCTGAGAGTATGCGGAACTCATATGTGAAGTTGTATTATGCATATACACATATATACAACTGCATCCACTCTGAAATGTTTTCTTTATTCTGAGATACTGCACATAAGTGGAAACTGGTGCTTTCAGCTTATAGCATGTCATCTAGATTTTTCTATTTATAATGTATAGGGGAAGTGCAAATGATCATAGAAAGAGTAACTGTTTACCCTCAGGTGACACCATATTGAAGCCAAAGAATGTATTGCTGTCAGAAGACAATGATGATACTGTTAACTATCTGCTATGTATTACCTCCTTTTTACCACAGGGAAACAGAAAACATTTGAATCCCTCTTTCTAGTGCCAGACTACTCCATTTAATTACCAATAAGCAAAATTATTGTGTATATTTGCTTTGGCAGACTTGTGAATAAATGTGAGCTTCATTGTTTTATGGACTAATATCCAGTACATGTGAACATTCCAAATTTGCTCTGTGCAATTAAAGCATAACATGTTTTCAGCAGAAAAATATCCAAATGGATATCCATATAACATGCTTTCTGTTCCTCTTTTGTCAAGGATATGAATAAATATGTAGGGCACAGTACTGTATGTATATGTCCTTCAGGTTACTGCAGTACTTTACATAAGTAATCTGTCATGCCAATCTCAGATAGCAGCTATGTTAGAATTGCAGATATACCAGCAGCATTTTTGGAATTGCAGACTAAATTCTGTTATTATTTGACCATCCATTCTCAGAAACAAAACTGGGAAAGTTCTTTTTAGCTATAAAGCATTTATGGTCATGAAAAAAATGTTAGTAATTTTAACTCATATGCAGTTCCACTGTCATGTTTTATACAAAAAAGAAATAGCCTCAATGAATGCATATTTTTAAATCATATCGTTTTTTGCCTTATTCACCACATTTGCTTGAAACAAGACCGGCACACATAGGCCGTATCTCTTTGTGTGTGGCTCCTCAGCCCTCTATTCCCAGCAGCACATCACCCATCTGCTTTTAAACAGGGAAACCGTATGCAATGTAAGAATTGGCTCCCTCTGTTCCTGATATCAGTGATATCTCTCATCCTCCATTCACACTCTTCTCCCTTCCGCTTGCAGCGTCTAAATGGCATCACTCTAGGCTCACAGCCTATCTCCCCCTCTATCATTAATTAACCAGCACCAAGTCTCAGCATCAGCCTGCCTGTGCATTAGATCCATTTCACAGTGGCTGCACTCCTCTGCTCGCTCGGATGGCTTCTTTTGGCGATCAGACGTTTTAAGGTCTCTATCATTCTGGGGAAAGCCAGCCATTTTTCTGATACTCTGTCCTTTCCTCCCCACCAGCACTGCAACGGGCTGTTTTAGCACCACAATGATGCTCATTATGTTGCATCATTTGTTTATAAGATGATGTCATCCAGTTTTTAAATCCTTTTCTGTGACCATTGAGGTATATTGCTTTCACGCTAGCAGTGTCACACCCATAATTAATGGTTTCTTAATGGTAACAGTTCACTAGTTCAAAAGCTGTAATGTAATGGAACAACACTAAACAAAAGCAAATTTCCCATGGCTAATTCCACTTTACTTTTACATTACTGAGCCCTTTAGGGACTGGGATGGCCTTTGGATTTTCTCATTTGTAATGCAATTTTTCATCCAATTGGGATAAAGTGATTTGGCTGAGAAATATTTGGAAAGCAAATTGCTGGTGTCATTTTTGCTTTTGGTTTAGACTGAAAGGAGCTTTAGAAATAACAAACATGAACAATTAATCATTGCTTTCCAATTAACACTGACAGGTTTCATATGTTTTTCTTAAACTTACATGATCATCAGCATCAGACGGTCACTAACTGTATTGTCTCTGCATTGCACCCCTTACATATAAAGCCAGCTCATGTATAATTTTTTCACATCCTACACAGACAAATTCAATTTCTGCTTAAAAACATTCCTACATCAAAAATAAAAAACTGGCTTTTGAGTTTGACTAAATAGAGACTATGAGACAAGGGATTTATTTCTCAGAAATTAGAGCAATAAAAACAAATTAAAACAATAACAATAATTAATCAATTGGTCCCTGAACAGTGTTACTATGGAGCTGTGGCAATGAAGCACTTACAAGCACTGATGCAGTGTAAGTGGAACTAAGTATTTCACCAACTTAAATTGATATGTAACTTGTAATGTATATAATGCATATAATTGATGTATAACGTGAGTGTGTGTGTGTGTGTGTGTGTGTGTGTGTGTGTGTGTGTGTGTCATTCTTTTAAAGATCTGCAATTACCCCTACACTCACATGCTTCCAGCTGAGCACTTCATCTATGTCAGAGTAGTATGAAGGAGTCAGAATTCAGTAAAACCAGAAATGGAACCATAACTGAAACTTGGCATTGTGCTTTCATTAATGGCAACAAGAAAGTTTTCTGATAACTTTTTCTGATTGATCTGCTAAATGCATCATCAATAAACAATAATTGTTGAACATGTTTCCATGTTTCAGTTTACAGAGGCAGACTGAAATAGCACTGGAACCTAATGCCTTTCTCTCTTTTTTCATATTAGTTTTTAAATACTTAATACAGTTACATCACCCAACATATATGACAGACATGGATTTGTCATGGACTTTTCTTCTTTTTAATTTCATAATATGTTGTAATTGGTCAGAATAATTCCATTAAATACATACATGCTTGTCTAATGCAGTGGAATTTCATAATTTAAATATTGTACCACAAATAGAAAAAGTTGTCGGGAGAGTACCATGCATTTTATGGCTATTTGCCCTGGTCTGGCTTTTCTAGGATTCCTTTCCCTACTCGGGACCAGAACAAGCACAGATAAGATAAGTCAACAAATACACACACATAGCAGGCAAGAGGGCAAATGGTCTACCACCATAAATACCCCAAAATCAGTGACCACAGATCACATACCTACTTAAAATAAGCAGCCATCACTTTAAGATTGCAAGAAGTCACCTAAAGCCTAGTCAGATACTTAACACCTCAACCATAATGATCGACTGTTTGGATTCACATTATTTTGCCAGATAAAAGCAGAAGTAGGGCGTGATACGCCCACTTTGTTTATTGGTAAGCATGAATCTGCCCCTCAGATGTAGAATCCTTGGCCAAACGGTGGCTACAGTCATGTTTGGTAATCTGAAAGAGGTTTAGGCACCAAATACTTCTAATGTAATCTTAAAGAACTCTTTTTAGCCAATCTAAGTTGCTTAAGCTGTAACATCCTGGTAGACCACAGCTGCAGGGGGTTGCCTTCTCTCCCCCCTTCTCCCCTTCCTGAGCACAATCAGCGTGTGTGTGTGTGTGTGTTTCTTTGTGTGTACCTATACGTTCAGATCATTTACCCTTTTGTACCCCACAGTAATTGTACTCTCATGTCATGGAAAAATGTAGAAAACCCAATGTTGTGTGATAACACATGTATTTCTCAATATAGCAGCAAAACCACCATTTTACCAGTTCCTCTCAGCTAACTCTCTCCTCTCAACCCATGCCTATTAATGTTTGGTGTCATTGCGATGCTCATGACGAGCTGAATGCAAAGATGAGAGTCTTGAAAATATATCTGGCATTTCCAGATGTTTGGATCGAAAGGACAAAATTAAGTCCTGGAGAAACTTCCAGGCACTCCCCAACCATAAAATTAATCATGCGTGGGTCAGAGAGGTGGAGAGAGCTTCTTCTTAAGTCAGGCCTAGAACAGGCCTCTTGGCTCAGTCTTTTGTCGTTGATCGGTTTTTGCTCACGGCTCAGTTCCTTGCCTACGCTCAGTCATCCGTTCAGTCATCCAGTCCGTGGCTCAGTTTATCCTGCAACTTTTTGCATTTTTCCTTTTGGAGTTTTGCTGCTATCGTGAGTGGTTCCTGTGTTCTTCCTTGGAAGAGGCAAACAATTGGCTTGGGTAATTTTCTCTGCACGCATTCATTCACCCATTCTGTGATCCATCCATGTTCTTGCTTGTTAATGTCTTTATGTAAGTTAGTGTCTGTTAAGGTAGTGGACCAGGTCTGTAGCCCAGACCTTGAATTTTGTCTTGTCTTCGTGTAACTGCTTAATAAACCTTTTTAATTTATTCCAGTTGTGATTCTGTATTTCTGGCAAAGGTTGATCCACCAGACTGCTCATCTCCTATCAACGAATTTGGTTGTTTAATTGATAATTAAGATCTTTGATAATAATTATTAAATTAAATCATTTTTATTATTATTTTACATGTTGGTTAAGTGAGGAGTTTTAGTGATTGGCGTCATTTGTGTCCGGTATTCAGAGTGCCGGTATTCAGGTTGTTTGTCAGAGGTTGTTTGGTTTGGTGATGTACTTTGCAGATTGCTTGTGGCACGGCCAGTTACTTATTTTTGTGAGAAGAAACGGCTCATGATCTCTTTCTGAACTTGCATATCCCTTTCTGGGAAAACACAGATGTTAATTTGTTTTCATTACACTCAGAGCAACCAGCTGAAATACACTGATTTACAATCAACTCAACCATACAATGTGTAATGTTCCAATGTACAGAGC
The DNA here is from genome assembly GCA_019176425.1 of Megalops atlanticus. Classification (NCBI taxonomy): domain Eukaryota; kingdom Metazoa; phylum Chordata; class Actinopteri; order Elopiformes; family Megalopidae; genus Megalops; species Megalops atlanticus. The sequence goes on along the minus strand of CM032883.1, from coordinate 27,474,707 downwards.
ACTTATCTCCACCCCTGTCTCAACCCATCATCAGTCTCATCAATACCACAACACTGTGTATCCCTTCATACACATGTGGCATATAGTGGTCTTGTTGTTTGAGTCTGGGACTTTTATCACAATACACTACCTTCAATAAAGAAAAAAATAGAACAAAAATAAATTAAACCTCTTAACAGTAATGCATGAATAAACGGAAGGGCATTAATTGTAGGAACTAAAAGCTAAGAGGTCAGGCAAGGCAGACGCATTTGATTAATGCACACATATTCAATGACTCACCGCTAAAGTGGAAAGACCTCAACAATATGTTTCCATGCTGAGCAAACCATCACCTCATGTCTGTTTTTTCTGAGCCCACTTAAATGAGACTTTTTTTAGATATGTTTTTTTAATCTCTTTCTTTTCTTTCAGCTTCTGCTATCTTCTCTGTCACCTGTCCAGGCAGACTGTGGAAAACAATACAGAAAAGTGCAAGCTGCCAGTGGAACAGCTGGTGGATATGTATGATTGATGACAGTGAGTCATTAGGCCTGACAATCAAATGTTTGAGTGTTAGCTGATGAATTGGAATGCTTGTGGTGCTGATCTCTTTACATGTTAAGACAGATCTGGGTTCAACCTTGGGAAAAAAACATACTGAATTACTATGCTGTTTCTTATTCTTTCTACATGAAACCCTCAAAGGGGAAACTCCACCTAAATTGTTAATTAATATGCTGTTACTCACCTTTAATAGAAGTTTCATAGATTCCGAGAAGATTTTCATAGGCCCCAACTTGCTGAATATTAAGTTGTAAATAGAGGAAAAGAATATAAATAAGTGAATTCTGGTAAATTAGCTGAAGCTTGACAGCAATTAAATCACAAATCCAAACTGCTAAATCCTAAAATTGACAGCAATTGCTTACAATGCTTAAAACTCTAACAAATAGTCATATTTTGGTTTGACTTCTGATCTAGATTTATATATATTAAAACATATTTGGGGTAAAACCCAGGGAGATGATTAAGTGGACCTATAACCTTTACAATTCATTATTGTCAGGGCAATTGACTTATATTTGTCATGTTGAAATAAACACTGTCTGGGTGTTCAACATAACATTTCAGACAAAAGACTTACAGCAGATGTCTGTGATTCAGTAGAATCATTACATGTACATGTATTATTACATTTATAGTATGAATTTATATATTTTACATGACATTGTCCTGTTATGCATTTTAATTTTTCTGGTTGGTTAGAGATGTTTACCCCATGCCTCTTCTGCAGTTTTTAGTCCATTCTTTGTGGGCATCCAGACTTCTGAAAAAGATAAACAAAATTTCTGCCAGTGCAGATGGTGAAGAACATTATGTTGCCTGGAAAATATGAGCAATTTCTCTTTATCTCACAGCAGATGTTGAGTAGATAGGATTGGTATATTATCATTTGAGTAGTAGATTGCTGCTTTACACAGAAGACAGTGGAAACATCTGCAGGTTGAGTATTTATGCATGCAAGTGGAGACATAAAAACATTCTTTCAGAGATAAAAGATTAAGGGCCTGTTTGATGTGAGAAAAAGGAAAAAAACAACAACAGCAGCATAATTACAGTTTTGCCTCATCACATATCTCAATCATGACCAGGGAATAAACTGCACTTACTTTCACTTACTTAAAAAATTCAAGAACAGAACTGTTTCAGACTAAAGGAACTGCTTACATGAAAAGGATGTTCACATGTCCGTGGGTATATCAGAAGACCTTTTATAGGCATTTCCTAGGCTTGGTTTGAGATTTATTTATTGTTCCTATGGATAGGACCTCATTTAAAATTTGATTATGTATTGATCTTATATCCAGACAAATCCAGAAAAAAGCAAAAAGATGAGTTTCATACATGGAGACAGGACACAACCATAATCAATTCAGCTTATATGCAATAAGAATACCTGCAGGCAGGATTGTAGGAATTGCTTTGTGCTGGGTTTATATTACATTTACAGCACATTATTATCTGAGCCATTTTTATACTTTATATCCAGTATGTGGGTCAATATTATCAGCATTTCCATCTTATCTTTACGTGACCTCCTCCACTGGTTGCCATTGGTCAATGCTGACATCCACATGGACATAGCTTTTCCCTGAAAAACTGTGACATATGGTCCTCTAGAATGGTGGGCCTGCAAATAATACATCCACCTGGAATAATGGTATCCTCATCCTGTCCCATGTGGCAAGTGTGACCCACAGACAAGTGGCATGCAATTTGTCAGAGAGGGGTCTGGTCTGAGACACCTTAGAGGTACATGGCTGAGACTCACTGAAATATGGAGCACAACAGAGTCGTTTCCCTGCAGTACATCAACCCTATGCAGCTCTCTCCAGCCAGCACAATTTTTAGAAGTATATCTTACTCTAGCAGTGATAATATTGAAAACAATCATATATTTCATGTAAACAACCTTAAATAACACATTGTTTTAAACACTAAATTATGAATATACATTTTCAATAACATTAATAACATTACATTTGTACACAATTGAACCTGGGGGAAAGAGACTGTAAAAGGAAAAGCCTTACAGAACTATAAATTCACTTTAATGCCCAAACAGAATGCAGTGTGAGCTTTTAAATTGTATGTCCTGTGGGCAAACAAGGTGCACCCAATAGATAAAGCAAAATTTATAAAACTGAGAGACATCCCTGGAGAGAGACAGAGATTAAAATGGAGAAACCACTGTTGCCAGTGGGCCATAACAGGAGACCTACAGACTGTCAAAACAATTGATAAGCATAGAGATAAGTCCTGTCACATGTGTGTTGACCTTCTCACACCCATATTGACCTTCTGTGTTCACAGACTGAGTACAGTGGCCCACTCCTTTCATGGCTGGAGGTCAAAACAAAACACACAATAGGTCTCTACAATGTTTAAAAACACAGGTTTTGCAGCAGCTGCAGCAGAGAGCTCATTACAGATAAAGGCAAATCAATTAGAATAGACATACACACTGCACTGCCCACTGACCAAATTATTATAAATTGATCTAGTGTTGCTTTGACAAGAAAAAAAGTCAGTCACTATAATTTAATTATATTGTCTTGTAATGGATTTTACAATGGTACATTGGGGGATTATCAATTATATCATATCATAACAAAACAACTGTCTTCAGAATAAAAAATAGCAAAGCTCAAAATCTACTTGATTTTTATATGTTGCACACATTGCTTACCAAATACTTCTATTCACAACTGAGAGGTTTATACAGTACATGGCTTGGCACCAAATGGTCTGCTGCTTAGAGTTAAGGATAATGCCAACTTGTTCTGGAAGGTCAATGCAAAAGTAACCTTTGCATTCAAGTTTAAAGAGTGAAGGAGATACAATTGGGTAGATTAAATTCTACACAAACAACAAAACTGTCCTCAGTGACAAACAAGAGACATACACATCAGAAGCAACATGTCCACTATATATTTGTCAGGCATAGAAAATGACAGGTGACATTATTATCTTGTACCATCCCAATAGGTAGGGTTAGATTAAAGAGCATACCAGAATCACATGTTCATGTATCAGAACCAGAACCATTAACTACCATCTTCATCATCATCATCATCATCATCATCATCATCATCATCATCATCATCGTCATCATCAAAAACAACTATGGTATCAAAAAACTGGTATGATACAATTACATTGAAAAAATATATATACATACATATGTGTGTATACATATATATATATGTATGTGATGAAGGCTTTACTGTACTTTCAATTTACAAATCTATAATTGCTTATTTAACTATTCTCATTGTATTTGGCTGACAACCCTGCCATATGGGTAACTTGAATCACACCAGATGAGTCATTTTGATTCATGGTTACTGAGGCAGCAAACAGCGAAGAAGAACTGAGTTTTCTAATTAGCTTGCACATAACAAGGATATCATTAGGGTTTTTACCATAGAAAGAGCTTTGCTAAGATGATAGCTCATCGTGTTTCAGAATGCATATGTGCAATATCATTTCAGGCTCACATCTGTGCATTCACAAATGAAACCTATTATTATCCACACTGGGGATATACAGTGGGTTATGATGGGTTAATTTGACATCGGTAACAATGGCTTGATAGTTTAAGAGGTGATATGAAGGGGGTTGGGACTGAAAATGAGGGAATATTAAACTGATTCAACTGTGCGTCTCTGCATTCATTCAAGTCATGCTTGACGATGATATCTACAAATGATTTCATAAAAAGACTTTAACATGAAGCAGATACTGCTAATGAATTATTAATCAAATTTTAGGACACCGCTGTTTTTACGGAGCACTGAATTTGCATGTACAGAAGACCAGTGCCAGAGGGAGCCCTTTATGGCCTTTTCCTCAACCTCCCCATGTTTGTGTGAGAAACCTTGCTCTCCCAAGTGGTGGAGCCCATTTGTACGGGAATAATTCATTACCTGTTCACTCAGCAGTGACAACACCTCTGCTCCATCTGCCTCCCACTGCCCCCTGAGAGTTCTGTGCCCTCCAAACAATAAGGACGGTCAGTCTGCATCCCATCCGCCCTCTTATCACATCTATAACTGCAGTGTTGATTGATTCATATTGGATTACCAACGTGTCAAGATGCATCCAAGAGCCGCTGTAATGGGAGATGTATATTACCCCACCCCTGTGGCTCGATTTCAAATCGGAGGTGATAAACAATAAGCATGTCAAAGGGGTGTGTGACCAGGATCGCAGGAGGGGGGAAAAGTCATTTCCTTCAAGGCACTTCTTTTTTTTCCACAAACTGAGCTGAAATGAATAGTTCAGTCAGGTGGACTTTGTTGTGCTTATGAGGACTCAAGGCAGCACACAAATTGATTCCTTACCTGTTGTCTGGATGCTTTCTGAGGATATTGTCCCTGGGGAAAAGAATATCTTGCCACAAAACAGTCTTCTTGTGACCCCAGACACTCTCAGGGAATGTAATTGAATATATTCTGGACTGTAGGCTTGTGCACAGAAGTAAAAAGGTAACTGTTGTTGTCTTTAATCCTCTGATGGAACAACTGCAATTTAACAGGTAATCTGTTCACTTGGTTCCAACCTAACAAGGCACAAGGCTCCTACTTAAACATATAGACATATCTTTTGTGTTTACATTTGATCTTTGACTCATGGTATTGGTTTGAATTTTGTGCCTGCCACACAGTGGACATCCATACATTTCTGTGGTGCTTTGTTTTAGAAACAATCAGAAGACATATGCATTTTTATAGACAAGGTTTCTGGTCTTGGGCGATGCTAGTATTCAGTGCAATGAAAGATATATCTAAGCCTGCAAGGCACACAGGATCAGAGCTTGTCCTGGTTGCTGTGGCGAGAGGGAGTACCATGCACAAGTACACTCCTAGGACAGAACACAGTCCATGGCTGGGCCATTACCCCAATCCATCTTTTGTAGCTTTAAGCAGCAGAAAATTCAATACACAATCTTTTGGGGTCAGGACGGATGCCCCAATCACAGGGCCACTAAACCAGTTTTGGAGTGAACGTGCACTTTGTCAGGTGGAAGATGGTGTGTGGTGCTGGTGGATGACATGATCGGGTCCTTCACTTGACCTTTGGAGTCCTCTCTGCTGTTGCTGCAGAGGTGCAATCATTGATAGGCTGGGCACTGCATATAGCCATGACCTAACAGGTGGCTTCGGTAATCAGTGCCTGGCACATCAGATGAGTCTCAGCTTTTCGTAATTCTTTTCATCCCACTTGCTAGTTAAAATCCTCTGCAGACAAATGGGCTCCCCGGCCTCTGGTCAAACTTAAATTGCAGCTCTGAGACTTGGCATCATGCAATTACTCATCCCAAATAAAAGTAAAACCTTCTGAGTGTGGCTGAGAGTGCCTGTGGGGTAACTCAAAGCCATTGACCTTGAAAAGTGCTGTGAAATATGAAAAGTCTTGCAACTCGCACTGAAACATTTTTGCTCATGAAAATGAGGAGGGTGGGCGCGGCATGACATAGAAGACCAGCTCCTCTTGCGCAAGATATATGGCAAATCAATGATATGCTCACATATTAGAGCAATAAAAATATGGATGACATTTATGTTAAATGATAAAATAAAACCTTTTTAGCCTTCTCCTTTTTCAGCTTGTTTAAATTACATGACATCCTCACAGGTACACATCATATGAGCCAACTATGATGCTGATCATGGTGATAATGATGACAATGATGACGATGATGGAAATGATGATGATGATGATGAATATGATCATAAAAAAAAAAAACATGTTTGAATAATGTCAGACTTCTTTGCTGGTGCTCAGCTCTTGTGAATACCTACAGGAGGACACCCTCCCATTAAAACGACCTGCCCCCTTCACCTGCACAGTTCTTGTGACAACCACTGGCTGTCCCTTCTCTGAGTGTTCCTTCAGAGAGAAGCTGCCAGGGCTGAGTGCTGGACAGACACGTCTGCTCCTCTCACAGCGGGAGGCAGTGGAAGATGCTTGGCTTGTTGGAGCTACACTTTGAACCAGCTCTTGATCACGGCAGGATCCCAGGTCAGACAAGACACAAACATGTACCATGAAAATTCCTATTGTTCCAGCCTTCCATTTGTTTGGTCTGTGTGGTAAATCCACTTAGGCGGGATCATCCTCTCCTAATGCTTGTGTTGCATGTGATGTCTGCTTGTTTCTAGTGCTTATTCTGTTTTATGTGATAATAATTTTGTGAAAATAATTCTCTGGTAATATGACTGTGTTATCAATAATAATTTTATTGATTTTATACTAACATTGATTTTATACTGATCAAATAATCAAGATTAACATTGTTGATTTTATTGATAATAAAATCATTGATTTTTAAAATCATTTTCCATGAATAACTGAATTAGCAATTAATTTCCTGGGATGGTCTTTCTGAAGTTAAATTGTATTTACAGTATTTACTTCTGTATTTACAGGAAATACAGGCAATATATTTTGCCATCAGTTTCAAGTAATTATTAAACTGAGTGTCCTTTTAATTTAAGTGTCTTGTAACTGAGAAAAAAATACCTCCATTCACCTGTGACAATGTCACACTTATATTGACTTGTTACCAGCTTCCAGCTATACATCTTTTTCAATGTTTTGTACCAGCCCAGCAGGTGAACTTTTTTTCTCAGGCCTGTTATTAATTAGATGTTACCACTGTACTAATTACTCAAGATTATAACCTTGCAATATCTCCCACCCTGAAGGTACATATGGCCCATTAATTTTAAATGTATTGGCATGTGCTGAATTATGTCAGCACAATGTCACGGTATCATATAATGAATTGCCTAACTACAACATATTGAGCACAACGGGGGTGAATTAAAAACTTAATGCTTTCATGATATCTGGTGCCAAGCTCGATATCTGAGCATAAGCTGGCATCCAGCAGCATATTCCCTATCTTTCTCACATTTCTATCCGGCGTATCTTTTCTTTGCCATTGCCAACCCTGCCCCGCACACCCACCCCTCACTCCCTACACCCAGGATTCGTTTCACTCGCAGGATAGCACACCTGGGATCCCTTTCAGCAAATGAAATTGATTGATCGTGCAACTCATCTCAGAAAATGCTGACACTCGGCTTGTAAGTGTCTCTCAAAATGTGGGCCTTCGATTCTCATCTTCAGGGTGCGTGTTTGAAAATGGATAATGAATAAGTCATTAGTAAGGGTCATGATTGATGCCCTGAACATGAACATATTGACAAAGACTGCTATTATGTCACATCCTAGCAAGTACAGAGAGATCCAGTTTAGAAAGGGAAAAAAGAAAGCTTTTCCTATCTATACAAACATTTACATAAATCAATACATAACATGTAAATAAAGTAAGTGGCATTTTACATATTTATGTCCCCAAAATGACATTTCAGTTAGTGCTGAGATTTCAGGTGCAAATCTCACAGGGTGCCTTCAGTCTGTTCTCGAAAACAAAAATCCAGGGTAAGTATTTTGTAGAACACACACACAACAGACATATCATGTTAAAAGCCTGTACGAGGCAGGTTTATTTACCCTAAAGGCATTTTAAGGCAGAACTGTACCTATAACACTGTTGCCAACTGTGACCACACCTTTTTTTAAACCCAACATAGCATACATGATATCATTATCAGCTTGCTGGTGAATTTTAACCAACTAGATGATGCGGAATGAAAATTGTCTTTTTACTTGAATTTCTTTGTATGGAGGGATAGGTGTTAATTTAAGATCTGATGATAGGACTTCGGCTGGGCACACAGATTGACTTGTTTTCTGGGTGCTGAAGGATTCAATTAGTGTTTTAGAAACTCTGACTCTCTCATCAATCTTAATTAGTTGCGGCTGCTGATTTCTCTCCAAGAATCCAAAGTGAAGTCTGCTGATGCTATTACACGCTTGAAGTCGTTAGGCAGGATGGGAGATCAATCTGTCTGAAGACCTTCCCCCTGAAATTCCCCTGTATCATCAGAGCCTTGCTAATCCATACATTCTCTACAACAATCTTTGTAAGAGTCTTTGAACCCCCGTGTGTTCCTATTCCTTTTATCTGCACTTCAGGCCTGAGTCCAAAGTGTACTGTATGAAGGAGATATCATATGTAGTACCAGAATATTTTATATATATATATATATATACATATATATATATATATATATATATATATATATATATATATATATATATATACATATATTATTATTATTATTATTATATTATTTATTGAAGCTGGCACGGAGTTGGGGGATCATATAGTTTCTCTGATGACTATTAATTAAAATACTTTGTCTATTTAAAAGCCATTTCCAGTGAGTGATTGGTTTGTTTCTGTGGGAGCATGTTACTCAAAAAAATCCATCATGTTGAAGTGTTGCTTGTCCAAAAGTAAATTTTACGTTTCCCTTTCCCCAGGCAAGCACGAGCCTGAGAGAGGTAATAAGTCGCTCCGAAGACAAGAGGCCTGCTGGGACTTTACGCTAATCTCATCAGGTGCTGAAGGACCTAAAAGCTCCCCCAATGTACTTTTAAATCAAGAGCTACCATGTAAAACCTCAGTCTATGAAGGGCTATAATTGAGATATATAATGTGGCATGTATTGAATGTTCAATCTTCTTCCTGAAACATCAAATTCAACACAGCCCACATATTTGTATGTCATCAATTTTAGATCAGATTCAGGTCCAATATATATCAGATTTAATGATGTTTAAATGATGTTTCTAAGTTTTAATACTTTTATAAAAGTGATCCATTTTTGTCAAAACTGATAGGTGGTTATTTTGCAACAGAAAGCTGGAACTCAGACTGAATTTAACAAGTATTATGAATTACATGAAACATCATTCCACTAATGAAAGTAGTTAGCAAGCTTGCAACTCTGCTGTTGCTATAGTCATGTTCCTTCACATTATTGGTTACAACATAGTATGATTAATGTGACTGAGATAAGTGTCAAGTAAGTCGATCTCTGTCTTTGCAACAGGGGTTTCACATATTCATTTTCGGACACACAACATGTTACTGCACTGTTTCCTGCTCTCGAGTGATGGTTACCTGTAACTTTGCAGTGGGTGCTCTGCATTGTAGCCACTGAAGTCTACATTATTTACCTGGCTTGCAAGCTATAACTAGCTAGCTAGTGCATACTCTGCGAATACTGGCACAGCTATGGGTGTTTTAGGCACCATGCGAATGATGTTTCATGTAATCAATAAAACCCGTGAATGGTCTCTCATGTTACTTTATGTAAGAAGCTAAGTAACTGTCTAACGTTAGCCTTAAGTTCACCCAATGATGACTTCTAATAAAAGTGACAGGCGGTCAATGCGCAATGACTTTTAAATATTGATGCATATGCAAAAAATGAAACTGCCACTCACATAAATATAATTCTCTCCATACATTAAGTCTCTACCTTACATAATATATTCATCAGACTCAACAGTCCCACATTAATTGTTATTGTGATAACACAGCATCAGGGCCAGCTCCAGGTCCCTTTATTGAGGACCAGCTCCAGATATGCGCATTATGTCAATTCAGACTTACAATTGTGTGTTTTCTCACACTGTTGCACCTCTGTGTTTTCATTTGCATACTCAGCTAATGGGTTTTCTGGCTCTGTTTCATAAAAGTTAAAGTAAGATGTGTGTGGAACACTTACGCATGAAAAAACATCCATGGGAGATAATGGTGTCTTTATCACCATTACGGAAAGGATCTCTTTATGGACTTTTACCCTCACTCAAATGAAAAGAATGAGGGTTTTTTTTTTTACCATCATCGTTAGATGTTTGCTAATGCAGGGAGATGCTATCGCATTGCAAAGTCTGATTCAGTGGCCATTTTCCATTCTCCGCTGTCTCAATTTTAATAAGCCCTCTGTGATAAATCACATTCTGTGAGAAAGGTAGAAGACAAGCAGGAAATATGTACCAGAGAATGCGGTCTTTCGTTGTACCCAGATAATTTTCCTAATGCAAATTAATAGTGCATTATTTGAACGAGGGTGGAGCTAGCCAGAGGTGGGACCTCAGTTAACTTTAAATAAAGTGTGGTTCATCTGGGGCTCATCTGTCTGGCCTACACCGGAGAGCTACGCATGATTTCCAAGAGGAGTTTTAGTAGTTTCGATTATGGATATGGATCTCCATCTTGTTATAAAACCCACTGATGCCATCTCTATTCTTGAGGAGTACACAATTAAAAAGTACTGATATTGACCAAAGTAATTTTCTTGCTTGTGTTCAAACTATTTTAAACGACTGAAATCTCAATTATCAATCAATAAACAAGAAGTACCATCTACTGAAAGAAAGACAACAAAGTACACGTGCTGGAACATGGAAGACAACAGCAATAAATCATTCACATCATTATTCTAATTACAGTGAAAACCAAGCAAACATGATTTTCATGGCATAGACTATGACCATGACATTGTTGCTATTGTTTTAATGTATCCATGGCTATCGCTGCAACTGGGTTAATAGTATCCATGGATATAGTTGATATTGATTTAATGTTTCCATGAGTATATTCAGTTAGATTAATGTTCTCATTATTATTATGATCATAACTTTGCAGACGCTATCATCCAGAGCAACTTAGAAGGTCCGTACAAAGTGGCATGAAAAGTTGTAATAACAGGACACTACTAATCATATTTAAAAATGTGTCAGTGCCAAATACAGTGCTAAGATTTTAATGTGCATGTGCAACACAATATAGCCACAACACATACTGTAGGACCATAGTATTCCAAAATATATGTATCCATGTATAAAATTATCATAAGGGGAAGAAAAGATGACAGTTGGGTGGGGTGGAGTCACAGACAGTCATCAGAGGAAGATCAGAATAGGTAACACATGAGAAAATTTGGAGACATTGTGGATCAGCTGGGGAGAATGGATGCAGAATGGGTGAGCTGCATGGGTTTTATTGCACATGTAAGAAGCACAGCAAGGAAGAAGTTGCAGTGTTCCAGGTGGGAAAGGTCATGGACTTGGACCAGGACTTGGGTTGGGTAGGTGGTGAGGAAGGGGCAGGTCCTTCTGTTGTTAAATAGGAAGAAACTGCTGTCCCTACTGACCATCACTATGAGGTCCATTCCAGTCCATTGTGTCGCGTCACCCCTAGGATCTTGACAAAAGGATAGCAATTTGAGAGACAATGGGAAGAAATGACAGAACCAAGCAAAAGGAACATAGGAGGAGGCCAAGGACCAAATCCTGAGGGACTCCTGTACTCCTGATTGTTACAGCCATCTACTAGCTACTGGTTAGTTATTGCTTCAGAGCCAAAGCTGATAATATCTCTTTGTCACTGAGAAATAAATGGTCTACAGAAATTTGACATATTTAGCTAAAGAGATAGCTAGCTAATCAGCAGACAATCAGTGTCTGCTGGGTTCCTCACTGTCTTCATGGGTTAGACTGCAGGATACTACAAAAAGAGTATGTAAAATAATTACCAAATAAGCAGGGCAGTGATTTGTTCCAGTATTGGTTGGCATGGGGAATTAATTTTATTGCTCTCACAAAAATATATTGTGTGATGAGGCTCTGTTCTCTTAAGAAAATTGACAACCATTGTAACATTGGTGGAGGATTTATGGACACATGATATATTTGCACTCTTATCCATCTTTGTAGAAAAAAGAGAAATGCATCATCATATGCATGTACCCCTGCTGAAGCAACAGCAGGAGAGGCAACTAATTAAGCTGGTGCATTTGTAATTTTAGCATCATCCATGAAGGTGGAAGAGTTGGCTTAATGTCATCTCTAGTACGTTCTGACTGTCCCACCCACACTTTTCTCCTTTGTAGTTGTACTGTTTGCTGAGAAAAAGAGCTTCTTCCCTCAAAGCACATTCAGTGTTTTAGGACTGTAACAAAACAAATGTTGCATAAAATGTACCTTGATGCCCCACAGGAAGGTGTCTGTTTTACCTTTCACAGAACGTGTGAAAGACAAAGTACATGAGCTGAACTGAACTGAACTGAAATCATACTCAATGCCAGTTCTTGTAATTTACGAGGGTTGCGATCTATCATAATTGTAAACAGAATGGTTCAACCTAGTGCTGACTGTGGATATCTTTGAACAGAATCTGTTTCTCATTGAGAGGACTAAATGAGCATTACACCAGTTTAGGTGATTCATATAAGTCTTGCAGACGGGGAATTAAACTTTAATAATGAGTTTTTATGACCTGCTGTAGACTACAGGGGTTATAATAGGTGATTGTGGAAAAAAATTCATGACTTGATATTTTGTTTTGAAGAAACACAAGCAATTCCAATAAATCTATTAACTATTAATGATCATCAAACATGTCTATGATACATGAACACCCATGCTCATATTCTTATTCTTCAGAATTATATTAAATACTTAGCATATATTGGTGCAATAAAATGTAGACTAAAGGATTTTTAGTTTCATTAAGTGTAATTTGTTAACAGTAACTATGCACCTCATAAAAGAATGATAGAGCTGCATCAACACAAGTCTTCCACCAGTAGCCTAATTATGTATAATGTAGATTGTGTTACTGATCGGTGCTGAAAACCAGAGCAGTAATAGCCAATGGAATTCAGGGCAGCTGAAGCTACTGCAATGACGTGGTAATCTGAAAAAGAAACTTTAAAACATCATCATTCTGTAAAAGAAGCACATTTTCATATGGTGGCCTTGAAGTGCAATTTAAAAAAAGGGTATTTCTCCAAAATAAGCTTATACAAAAAAGAGTGTTTCTCTCAGAACAACTGTTCATCCCCTAAAAAAGAGTAATACTAAAAATAACTTCCTCCTCTAAGTAAGAGTGATATCTCAAGGAATGGATGGAGGAAACACCTATTACAAGTATAGTGGTGAAGACATTAAACAAGGGTCCATCCACATTTTTGAATGTTTGTTGCATGTGCTGATGGAGGTATGACTGGGAGACTTTTTGTTCTGATATTTAGGTTGAAATGGTAACCATATGACAATGGTCAAAGGCTTCGATCTGCTGCTCTGCTGTAGGGAGTAGAATGTCTCTTCCTTTTTTTATCATTATTCAAGCCATACTGTTTATCAAAAAATTTCAAAATTTTCTCAGGGAGTTACAAGCATTTCATTACTTGCAACATAGCTGCCAGCTAGGGAAACTAGTTAACTAGCTCAGCAGGGAAATATTCAATTTAGACATAGCCACCAACGACAGTATAATTAGCAAAACAAACAGTAAGACAGTAAGGCAAAGTTTTTTGCAAAGTCTGTAGAAAAGAGTTCAGTATTCCTCATAGTGGAGAGAATGACACCACTGTACAAGCAGGCTACAAGCTGAACTGAGTTATAAAAGTCAGAGAAGTTATACCATTGTTTCAGCTTTTTTTTTACTACACCCAATGGATCCTTCAATAATCAAGTACCCACTGCCAGGCTCATGAATGTCTATCCCAGTGCAGTGCATCAGCATTCATACCACTACTCAGGCTGTGAATTGAAACTCACTCTCCCTTAGTACTGGACTCAACATACAAGGACAAGTTACAGAGTAGAGATGGAAGGTATAGCCAACAAATTAATTTGTGAAAAATGATCCAAGTTAACCCTGAAGTCCATAAATTGAATTGTCAATTGATTCGTTGGACGATTTACGTCACCCATTGCTTTTCTCAAGTTTGCCAAAATATCTTCATTAGCATTTATTCCATTGGTAAGGCACTTATCTGTAAAAAAGTTTGGAAAACTATTGCATCCATCAGAAACATAACCAACAGGAACACTGTTACTAAGAATTTAATCCTTGCATTATCACAAAATTTTCTAAGCATGTATAGTATTTGTACACTAATGGTGCTTAAAGACCTAATTTATTGTGGAGGTCGTCAGGCTGCTCAGCCTATCTGTGGCAAAAAGGAGAATAGTACAAAAAGGGCACAAAAGCAAGACCTTCTCAGATATGCTATATGTGGTATTGATGATCTTTCACTGCCACAAAGGTGGTGCACAGGAGACAGAAAGTGTTGCTTTTCAGTCACACACACACACACACTGCACTGTTTTCAATCTAGACATCATCAAAGGGAGCAGGGACTGCAGCACCTCCACTTTTCCCTCCTGTCTCAGATCTGTGTCTCCCGTTCCTGTGCCTCTGCGTACTCTATCCCTCCTTGCCATTCTACTTCCCCTCTTTTTTTTTTTTTTGACTCTTCTTCTTCATTTCATACATCCGTGTCCTCCAGATCACTCTCTATTTGCCTGTGGCTGTGTTCTTTCTGGGGCTCACAGGGAATGATTCACAGTCTCCTCAGAGCTCAGACAAGGTTGTGGTCTCTCCCTCGCGCTCTCTCGGCTGCTGCTCTGAACCATAATTGATTAGGTTAAGCAGCTAGTGAGAGAAGGTCAAGCGTACAGTGGGAGAGCTCTAGCACTGCAAGGCATGTGCTGCTGCTTACACATGCTCTCCATCACACTGAGTTAATAACTGCGCAGATGAGGCCTGCACGTTCCGTGTCTTTGATAAGCGTCTGCGCAGGCGAAAAGCCAGCCGTCTGCTAAAGCAGTTGCTTGAATTGCATCTTAAAAACCAATCAAGATATTGCCATACAAAATGTCAGCGACAGTCTGAGTTCCACCATAGACCATTCCACCAGATATCACCTGGAGCAATATCTGCCTGCTCCTTCATCCTTCCTCCTCCAACTACATTATCCATAGGGTCAGAATGGACCAAAGCCAATCCTGGCAGGCACAGAATGCAAGGTGGGGACAACTGCAAGAGGCCATGCACTGGATAGACTTATAGTCTATTGCAAGGCACACAAACACATTTTAGACAATTTGTAAGATGATCAAGGCAGTATATCTTTGAAAGTGGAAGGAAACCAAAGAAAACCCATATGGGTATGGAAAGAGCATACAAACTCTTTACAGACAGGGCCAGAATATATCCCTGGACAGTGGCATTTCACATGGTGCCTACACTCCATACCTGCACCTGTCTAGCACCTAAAAAAATGAATAGAAACAAGAGTTTTATGTCTTGGAGATGTCACAGAACAGCTTCAACATTCACCAGACTTCACTAAATTCAACAGAGCTTAGAGGAATCTCCTTCTTGATCAATTGTGAAAGAGCAAAAGAATAACCTAAACAAGCACACCTTGGCTCAGCTGAGAAATCACGTTCAAGCAGGCAGAGAGAAAGAAAGGTTTCTGAAGGCGGAAGTTGCTATTGATGTAGGAAGTTTACAGTATGTGGGACCTGGATGTTGAAAGGCATAAAGAGCACAGATTCAGGGTATGTTTTTTGCTCTGGATTTAAGTCAGCACCATAAAATCCCTCCTTAATAAGGGTCAGCCTACGAATATTGCATTTATTGCTGTATGCATGGCTTGACATTCTCATTCTATCTCTAAGAGGGTTGTTGGGTTCAGTCCAGCCTCCATTATGGGTTCTTCTTATCTCCAGTATCCCAACCAAACACTGATCCATATGCCAACATAAAATAGCAAAGCCAGCACATGTAATGGTTTATGTTTATCTTTAAATTCAGCTGCTGCATCACTGAATTGTTTCAGCATAGTGGTGATTGAGCTTACTTTTGGCTTGTACACAAAAATGTAAACCAGTTAAAAGTTTAAATGAGCAACAGAAGTACAAAAATAAGTAAGTAGGTAAGTAAATAAATAAATAGAATGAATTTCCTACATGAAAGAGGCCTTGCCAAGTTTTTGTGCAGCACAATTGGCTGAGTGTTGTGTGAATTGAACATGAAGGAGGAGAAGCTGGTAACAAGGAATAAAGGATTTAGGTGAAGAATTCATGTTGTCAATAAGGCAAAGCCAGAATTAGTGGCTACCAAATACCAGTTCAAAGTAGATAATGAATGCAGGGTGATATGTGTCACTTTATTTTCACTTTTATTTTCAAAAACCCCAGTGTCATTTCTGTTTGTTATAAGAAACTGGCCTTGCTTTCTCACCAGTTTTTTTTTAATCTCTGCAAATGTTGAGCAAATACAACAAAATCACAAATATTTTCATATACTTGAAAAAGTATTGGACTTACAGTGAAACTTACAGTGTAACCTTTTCACACAAGCCATATGTTTTTTTTTAGTATATTCTAAATAGAATTTTTCCCCATCACATTCTGCACCTACCATTATGAAAGAAAGGGATTGACAGCTGAAAATATATAAAGAGAGAGGAGGAGACATATCTTTGAACTACCTCCATGTTTTATTTATAAACTCAACTTATCAATTGTCACTGAGATTAAAAGCATGAAGCTTTGAGTGATGTCGTTATCATGGATCAGTGATATGTTTTCCACGCTGCTTGCATTGTCATCTGCCCCAGAGCCAAGGAGCATTATCAAATGTAATTTTCTTCTCAGGATTTACTGTGATGAGATAGTCATCATGGCTGCCCTTTTGGAAAACACAAAACCTCAGACGTAAATCAGTCTCTCCAGGGGTGACATGCTTATTCCTAATCCTGTGCTGGTCAAAATGAAATTCTGCACATATTTCCTTTGGACTATAATTGTATGCATTTCGATATTGGTTGAGGGTTTACAGTTAACCTACCTAGATTAACCTACCTGAATTAATTAAAGAAAACTTATCATTGACTAGTATTCAAAGGTATAGGTTCTTAAGATTTACTTTTTCTGATTTATCATCATAAAGACTGTGTCTTGAAATGTGTTCATTGTAGATTCCATCAGATCCACATCTATTCATTTAACATTAAACTCCTCCATATTATTTTCCATTCTGAGAGTCACTTTAGTTATCCTACAGAAATGACAAAATAATCACGATCAGTCATTCATGCATTGGTGATATCTGGTTTGTTTCAGCTTTCCCCAAACAACTAAACAGTTACTGAACTTTGTGTCCGTGGAAGGTTTTTCCCAGGTTCCAACAGCCCAATTGATATGGGTCGTGTTTTGACAAACAGGCACAAAGATCAGCCCTAACATGCAACACACACCCCAGATGTAATCAACATTTGTCCCTAGCTTTGCTAAAAAATAAAAGTATTACTGTCTTTATTCCAGTACAAACATTATTGTTTTTATTAACTTTGGTGTTCATTGAACTTACCAAACTGTGCCAGACCTATTCACATTTGTGAGTCAAAGCTGAAAACTTATTTGGGTTTAATCCAAGGGTCAGTACGTGACCCTTTCTTTCTCTTCCAGGCTTGGGTTTGTTGTCAGCTGCTTCAAGGTGCATGTACATTTCTGCAGTGTTGACCAGGTCCAACGTTTCCCCAGGCGTTAATTCCTAAACCTCCTAATTAGATCTTCCACATGAAACTCATCACCTGCTGGCACTCTGAAATCTACTATCTTTTCAAATATCCAGGGCCTCTGGCCATGCATACAGCATCTTAGGCACAGGGGTTTAGAGGGAAAAAAGTAACCAGTTACCAAAAAGGGGTTTTAAAAGGTTTTTAATGGACTCAAAGGTTTTTCAGCTTAGAATCACTATTAACATCGGCAGTAAAATTATGTATGATTGTAGTGAAATATGACAGCATAATCTTTACATTGCTATTGGTTGTCAACTTCAATTGTTTTCATTACTTATGCAATTAATCAATACCAATGAATAATCTACCCCTTCATTTATAATGTAATGAAAAATAACATAGCATTACCTATTATGAGACCCTTTGAGGTCTAAAGGTATAGTATTATGTTTTTCACTTGTTCACGTTTTACAGATTGCTCTTTTGTAATGATACAGAAATCCAAAAGTATTTTCAGCAGGTTTCAAAAGGCTTGATGCCGTGCAGAAACCCAACTCTAGTAATATAACTTCACCTTGTCACAAATGTAGTAATAAAAGAAGAGAAGTAATAAACACCACACAAAACAAAAATATTACGCATAGGTTACAGAGAGAGCAACTAATTTCAAACTAAGTTTGATCTAGTCAAAGTGTAGCATTTCCAAATCATGAGAGCATTAGGTGATGCCCAGGGACCCACTTCAGGACCTTAACAGCTTCCAGTACCCCAACCTCAGGAGTTCTAAGACCAGTATGAGGTCATCCATTGTTTTTTTTTTTTTTGCCACTTCCACAGCTCGCTGCTTATCCTTACAAGCTCCCACTGTAGTAACTAGCATCACCTTCCAGAATCTCAACTGTCGGACTTAGTACAGGCCGTGAGAAAAAGTTGGTCATGGATACTGAGAAATAAAACTCAGAAAGCCCACTGATGTCAGACTTGCTGGAGGACAGCAAAAAAAAACAAAAACATGCAGGCAGGTGTGATGGACTGAACAGACAGAGCAAAAGTGACAAGGATATGGGAGAATGCACGTAAGATTGGGCGGGGCTGACTGCAGATGCCCAACCTCAACAGTGAGAGCTGGGGAGGGTACAGCAGTGAATTAGCTCTGATGAGACTGGCTAGGAGCAGCAGCAGCAGAATGGATCCATGGCAGATTTTTAAGAAGGAGCCAATTGACCCAGAAGAGGTACACCTCACACCTCTGCAAGGTTATGGTCTCAGAACAGGTCATCAGAGACATTGAGATCCATGATGAAGTAAACAAAATCTATCCATGAGATAAATAGTACTTAATAGTTGTCCAGCAATCTTATCAATAACAGCAATGCAAGTCACAATCAAACTTTCATAGAAGCCATTACAAAAAAGATGAGATGATCATCTAATGTATCCCAGAAAAATTATACAAAGGAAATGTCAAAGATATAAGGAAAAACTGAGTCTTTCTCCTTTCTCCCATCGGGAATTACATAACTGAATGGTAAATGTAGGCACTGACAGATTCTTTTGGTAAATAAGAACAACATTAATAACTTAATGCTCCAATACTCCCATTTTATTCTGTTCTTTGAATACAATTTCTGCAGGTGCTTTGGCATGGAGTTGGTTTGATGTTCTCCATCTTTAACTACTTTCTTCAGCTGACTCCACCAGATAAGCTTAACTATGTTTTCACAGAATTGCACAGAAAATAAATAAATAAATAAATAAATAAATAAATAAATAAATAAAATTAAAAATGTATTCTCAACAGCTCCCATATTCCAAATGGTATGTTCTGATTTATTCTGAATATTCTGACACATTATCAACAGGGTAAAATCCCCCAAAAAAAAAACCCTGACCACACAAAAATATAAGCATGCCCTTGAATGTAATCTCAGCTAATTGCATGATTGAATAAATGCAGCTGGGAGTTTGGCTGTTTGAATATAGTGGTAATTTATTCTCACCGTTTGCTCAAAGGTTGCTTCCCAGGCTGTCTGTGATATATTGGATGTGTTTTATCTACTTTTTAAAAAGTTTTACTGGTAACTTATAAAACATTAAACAAACCTGCTCTGGCATTCCTAAAGGAAAAAAATATCTTCAAAATATGAACTAGACAGGTACTGTTCCTGTGTTTCAACTGCTCCTGGCATTTTTGCCCTCTAGTGGTGGTGTTATACTGTAGTAATCATTTCTGCTGAAGGAGTGAACACCTGAGTAAAAGTCACAAAAATTTTTAGGGCTGTTCATTTTCCAGGTGCAGCCAAAATTGTGAAAAATCACGAATAAAGGCCTTTAAAGCACAGAGCTTCAATATTTTGAAATTGTGTCCATCTCAGGGACTCAGTATCATACTTTCTCAGCATCTGAACGTTGTATCTTACAACCACAATTGTAATGGAACTTCTATGGAGGGATTTGGGAGGGGCACTAGGGTTGTCATCGCAGCTGAACAACTGTGCACCAGCAAAAAACCTCAATGGCTACCTGAGTTTAGGGACTGTTAAGGGTAAAAACTGACAAACTGTTGTACGTCACGGGGTGTGCTCCTCCTATTGATCTTGGCCTTTTTTTTTTGTAATTCTACCTTCTATCTCTCTGCTCCATATGTGCCATGCCAGCATGTGGTGGATGGGTATCCCCAGTTAGCCTGGTTTCTCCGGAGGCTTCTTCCTGCTAAGTAGAAGGAGACTTTTTTTCTCTCTGTCACTGTCACCTTTTTTCTTGCCCCCTGGAAATATTGGATGATTTGTCCTTGAAGAGCTTTTGCAACCAACTTTATGTGCTCTGTAATGCTACACATTCAGAGGCAAGCTATTAGGATGAGAATTACCTGGTGATATTCACATGTATCATCTTCCCTCCTTTTATAAGTAATGATTATGTTTAATTATGTAAATCAAGACGGGTGTATTTTCCTGATATAAATAAGAAATCATGTCTGATATGGGGCAAATGGAAGAACACAACTGGTACAGAACAGTGCCCCTCAGAGTTCCTGTCTGACAGATTATTTCCAGAATACCCTGCCTTCTCCCAATTGAAAAAGTAAATTAGTTTTTACTTCACTGTTACCTCCTTATATTGTGTGGTGGTCCATTGTTAAATGATGATTAATGCTTTTGAGAATTGTTTCTGCAGAAATGGATAATGATTATATCAGTTCCTCATTAATTAAATTGATATATTTTATTGTGTTTTTAGATGTCTATTATAGTCATAAGGGACTTTTCATCATTCAGGACTCCTGACTAACTCTGGTGAATCATTTAAGATTTGAAATAATGTAAGAATCCAAGTAAAAATACAAACCCAGAGGACAGTAGTCAGCTACATGTTTATTATTTGGAGGTATCCGGCCATTTAGTTAAAATGAATCCATGTTATTGAACTGAAAGGTAATGAGAAAAAAAAATCAAACAAAAACAAACAAACAGACTGGGCCATCTCAAGCCACCAATGCAATTTTGTCTTATGATTATATTGTAACTTAAACTGGAATTGCACCACTCATGATTATTGTGTATCGGGCTCCCGTTATTAGGCCAGCATGCTGTAGAAATGCTGAGGCAGCATATTTTCAGCACAGGGCATTTCCCACATTTGCACAGTATTGTAGAATCACAGGAGGGAAGCTCCGTTGAGATCCTGGGGTACCCTGGTGTGGCTGCAATATTGCATTTGTTTTTGCCATGTTCAAAATTCCTCCTCTCATTAATGCTATGATCCTGAAACAAATGCTGTATTATGCACCCTTTTATTCTAACTGGTAACGTGTAAATATTGGATTAGACTAATTAAAAACAAGCTTGCAGAAATAATAATAAAAAGCTGTGTGCTACATCTTGTGTCCTACATATGTGGTTTTGTGGAGTACCCTGGTATTCTTAGCCTTTTAACTATATCTGCTGTATTTTGTTTAATTTGAATCAATGTCCCTGTAAACTCACTGGAATAATTATATCTATGAACAGATACTATCACAGGTACTGCCTTTGACTGATGAAATACCGCTATACCGCACCATGTAGGCCAGACCAGACCATCCAATCTATGACCTTATCTCTTCAGACAATGACCTCCTTAGCCTTTATTTTAGGGAAACAAGAAATTGGCTTACATGTCCTTGAACTATTGGCCAGAGTGGTAAATTTGACCCCTTGTGAGCAGACAGGGCCCTTGGAATCAAGGGATTTATTAGCTTTCGGTGGCACCTTGAGTTACTCTCCCTCTCCCAGTCTTGATGGCTTTTAAGTCATCTGTCTTGTGTGATCTTTTGGTGTGTAATGGCGTGTCAAAGTGCATGACTTTCTCGGCTTAACCTTGTGAATGCAGCAGGAGATAGCGTAGGCTTCCAGTGGACATTTTTGCATGCAGAATTGGTCTGCCCTTTGAGACTACCTATTTGTCTGACATTTCTTTCCAGACAGTAAATACCTGCCAGAGCACAAAGCATTAAAGGTATTCTGTGGCAAGCGGAAACAGAACTTAATGGCAGGCATTTATAGAGTAATTTCTTTCTTACTTCAAACAAAATTAGATGGTCCCTCTTTTTTCTGTTAAAAGCTGAGATACCTACCTGTGGATTATTGGAGGTCCCACCTGCCTTTCTACACCACAGCAAAAACAGGAATCAAAGACAGGACACACTGTAAAATCAGGGACAGTGGGAAACACTCATTCTCCCTCTCACACACTCTCTTGAAGGAAGTAGACAAAGGTATGCACATTTTTCACATGTCCTGAGATGTAACACCTGAGACATGAGGTGAAGGTCTTTTTATTTGTAGGTCACCAGCCCTTAAAAATGGAATCTCCACTTATGTCTCCCATCTTTTAAAGATACCACTCACTAGGAGGGCTTATTACACAGTCATTTGCTGTGACAAAGTGTAACAAACAGTGAAAACCATTGTAACAATGTTTTATGGTTCAGCTTACATCTCATAAGGGCACAGTAATAACTGGCCACATGCTGTATCAATTTTTGATGAAGCAGTCTATGCAACCAGTGGTGTTTATGAAACCAGGGGAGAGGGACAAGCAAGTCTCTTGAAATTACAGTCATTATCAAGACTAAAGAATAGTGGTAATCAAATTCAAAGTATAGAATAATAATTAAGATTAAAAGGCACCAGAATGCATATGATTCTACTAATGGAGAACAAGATTGAAGGGAATGACATGAAATTGCCCTTATTTGACAGCATTGTTGAATACCTTTTTGACAATTAAAGGGTGGTTATGCAACTGTGAAGGAATTCATGCATATTCATGAATGGTGTTAGCATATCCACTGCTTGAATCCACCCTCCATTTCAGACTCCACTGCTTGCATTAATAAGGAAGCATATGCAAGTTTTGTATTACAGAGATATGCTGCAGTAAAAATGCAATAAACTTGTACAGCTTGCAAAAAGAGGCCATTAAGCATTTGACTAGACAATAAATCCTTGCATAGAAATTGCACTGAACACAATCACAATTAGGTTCATCTTATAAAATATTTAGACACCTTACTCTGAGACCTGGCATAAAGTGAATGGTAAGTTGAGTCAATATTGCATAGCTGAAACTGCGGCTTTGTTTTCTTGAGCAAAACAAGGGGCAACGCCTTGCAAAGGATGAAGGCTCTGAAGCATGAGAGGAGAGTAAGACACAATTATCTCTATTGAAAAGAAAATTTCAAGCATGTGTGTGTACGTGTGGCTTGTGTTCTGTCCAGTCTCATCGTACTGTACAGTACGTGGTTGCATCTCAGTCGCGATGGTGATTCACAGTACAGGTAAGGCCTGGGTCTTTGTGCTGCCAGCAGCTTGTTATTCAGATGCAAGAGCGGCAGACTGCATGTGGGGGTGGGGGGGGGGAGACTCCCAGGCGAGGTGGGATGGCTGGGTGCACAGGGACAGAGTGATGAATGAAGGTAGAGTGCAGCAGGAGCCCATAAATCAATCTCCTCTCTTCCTTGTGAGTGTACTGAAAATCTCCTCTTTGTATCTTACAGTAAATGCTGCGAGGGATCCTCTCTCACCTCACACATATCACACATATCAGAGAATTCCTTCGCAACGGCACTGTAGTTTTTTAGCATACATTTTTAACTTATTCTTCCACTTATGAAAGTTCCAGCCTCTGTTGGGATGTTATGAAATTGAGCTTGTTTTGTTTGTTTTAATATAGCCATTTTAATTCAGTATTTCATGCTGTGTTTAGTTTACGATTAGCTACCATTTAGCTTAATTTCAGTGGTGTTAGTATGTCGGTCATCTTTGTCCGCATTGAAAATGAACCACTTATTGTACCTGCTGTACCCTCTTCCTGCTGCTGGTGTTACACTGCTTCATTACCTCTGCTGGAGTCGAGTGCAGTGCTGTGCTCCACCACTGCATTATCTCATCACTTTTCCCAGCTGGATTGTGGTCTCCTGTGTCCTGATTATGTGTGTCCTGTCAGCCATAGATATGTCAGCGATCTGGCTGTGAAGAAGGATGTTATTTCTTCCTGGCCCAGCTCTTCCGTGTCCTAGAGTACTTATCCTGGAATTGCTGGGACCACATTCTTTGAATCTCATGCTCACTAGCTTCATCCTCCAGCTTACACCCCAGTATGTTCTTTGTGCTTCCTCTGAGTATGCCATGTGGTGAATTTCAGCAGAGCTTCTTCATCTGCTCCTGCTGGACACTTGGATGCCATTCCTTCTACTTTGGCCTCTTCATTTCAGTGGAAAAACTTGCACTCTGAACCATGGACTCTAAATACTGTAAGGGTCTTGAGCATCTTGTCAGCCCATATATGTTCATGGGGGATCCAGGCATAGATATGCCTACAGCCAACAAAAATGCACTGCATTTAGTTTGACAAGTGCTCCAGATGAACACAATAATGGCACAAAAACTTTGGAGATTTTTTTTTGCCATCTTAGCAACTTGATTACAACCACAGATGTTACACATTTTGAGCATCCTAGTGCCTGAAGTTCTGCAAAAATCAGCCTTTTAAATGTAAGACCACTAAACCAGAAATGTCCTCTCGTCAACAAATTTATTGTTGACAAGCACTTTTGTCTCTCATTGAAACTTGGCACCAACTCAATGAATTAACTGCTGAGTTTCCTGTTCTATGGGTCTCAGTCAGCCTAGTGGAAAAATTAAACTAGTGGAAAATGTACTGAAAACAACACAATGATATGGCCTGTCTGTATATGCATGTATATATATATATATATATATATATATATATATATATATATATATATGTGTGTGTGTGTGTGTGTGTGTGTGTATATATAATATATATATATATATATATATATATATATATATATATATATATATACATACGAAATCAGTTCTTTACTCTTGTAAAATTGTAAAAGGCTGCCAACCAGTTTTGTGCCCATTACTGTGCCGTAAAAACATCAAAGCCCCAAACTACTGGCTGTGTACATTCTGCTGAAAATTATATGAACTCATCAGGTCTGGCATATGCACGAAGGAATGGCTCTAAAAAAGTCAAAAATTATATTTTAATATCTGCTGACCATGTAGTCTTAGCATCCTAATCCTCCTAAATTTAAGTGCACATTTGATACTGTCACGCACCATATACCACCTGAAACCTTTTCCTGGACAACCCAAGAAATACCTCATATCCGATGCCATTCTCATTTGACTACATACACAAAAATGTGTTGCTTGGCAAATTTAAATCAGATGTTGATTCAATCACACAAAGTCCCCCAAGGGTCTACCCTTGAACCTCCAGTTTATCATATAAAAGCTCCCTGAAAGGGTAATCCATCACTATAGGCTCACGTTCCACAGCTACGCAGATATAGGAACTACATGAACTACATGCACCAAATCTGACACTGCACTTTCTTCTATTAAACACAACAGCTGCTTAGTTGACATTAAATATTACATGCAGGGGTGGTTCCCGAGTGGCTCAGTCGGGCAAAGCACTCAATGTTTATGAAGAGCTGAACCCTGGGCCCGGTCTTGATCCCATGTCATTAACCAACAATGACCAGGGGCCCATACTGGCAAACAAAATCTTGCTTTGTTCTGCCAGGGATATAGAGGAGGGTAGGTTTACCCGGGACTTGCCCATACAATTGCTAATTAGTAACCCCTGCTGATTAGTCAGGTACTCACAGTCTTTCTCCACAAAACTGTGTATGATGTGTCTGCCTCTGACTCATGTATGCTTGGCATGAGGACTGCATCGTGTAAAGACACAGTGGGTGACATCACATGTTTGGGAGGAAGGCACATATTTGTCTCACTCTCCCAGTGTGGGTTACAGCCACAGGGCAGCTTCTATGACACAACTGGGCATATTATTTATTTCATTTTTAGCATAATACTGCATGAATGTGTGTGCATGTCTTCTGCTCTCCAATCTGGGCATATTTTCAATTTATATACTTCAATCTCACAAACATTCTTTGATTTTTTTTTCTTTTTAATAGTCATATTTTATTTGCCAGGCAGATGCCAATATCCAACATCTAAGGATGTTAACTCTCCCATTTTATCTGTATATTCAAGTGGATATTTACTGGAGCACTTCAGGTTAACTACTATACCCCCCATGGCTTTTTGTTTTCTGGTCACACCACTTCCTTAACCACAAGCTACACAACTCCATTGGCACTGTGTTTAAATTAAACCACAAGTGGCTGACAGTCAACAAGTGAAAAAAAAATCATCCCTTAAAGCTACTTTCATAAGTATTGTAATTTGGAATATAGAATTCTCCATACAACAGACATAATTTGCTTTTCTGTCAAGATCATGGTCATGAATCATTTGGATGGTGAGAAGAAGAGTTCAGTTGTTGATGTTAGTGGGTTTCTTAAAACCAATTGAAACAAACTATTGTAAAGTAAATCAAGTTGGCCTGGCATGGTTCAGGTTTACTTCAGCATGTTAATTTTTTTAAATGGTGAAAATGTCAAAATTTTAATTTACTTTGACCTCAGATATCATACACCCTCAACGTCAGTTTAAAAGTTCAATATATGCAAAGTCCTGAGCCATTCAAACTCACTTTCTTTTAAGTTTCTGTAAAGTTAGTTTTTAGTCATTTTTGTTCCTTTTTCATAAAACCTCAACAGCCCCTATTATATTGAGGGAGTAGTTCCTCTGAAACTAATTTCTTCACTTTGTATAAATCAAATTCTGCATTTCCTACCTTGTTCTTTGTTATCATGATGACACTCCAATTAGATACATAATTACACCAGATAATAAAAAATTAAATAATTATTTTTAAAGGGAAAAATAATCTTCTTGATGATCCTCCTCAGAATTGTCTAGAAGAAACACAGTCTTCGAATAACATGACACAACAACTACAACAACAAAAAAAATAATAACAATTATAATAGCAACACCTCCCTTTGGAAGAGGGCCATGACAAAGCTGTTGTGAATTAAAGTGTACATAAACTGTACAGCAAATAAACTGTACACGATTTTGAACACAAATGTAACATTAGTCTAAGGCTCTCGCATCATGCATAAGTATGGTCCTTTTCTCCTGTCAATATACTGCATGCTCTTCTTCCTGTTAGTTTGGTCTCCTAACTATTATTGATTTTGGACCTGAAATATTTCATTTTTAATATTGAAAATGAATATTTAAATATTTTTGATATGTGATGAAATAATTTTACATTTTTCAGAATTATTGCATGTTTTTGTTTAATGAGCACTTGCCAGTTCTAAATTCTTCATTTTCCATACAAAAGAAGAAGATATCAGGTATTAATGATGCTTTCTTCTCCATGTGTTTAATAATACCTAAGTGTTGAACGTGTCTGTGTTGCCTATTAAAATGTACATACACATACTAATTTGCTGGTATACTGTTTCATCATTAGGAAGTGGAAAATGTTTTGTTGGCCCTAACATTTATTTATTTATTTAAAATCTACCACCATGCTCAAAAGTACTTCAAGATCGCCACTCTAAAACAAAGGAAAATAAACATGAAGAACCTTGGGAATGAAGATCCTGTTAGCGATTCCTCATACACCGAATAAGTGTCTAGGGTCACAACTGCTAAAATTAAACATCCTTCACCCACCTACACAAGAAAGTGATGAATAAAATGACCTTATTTTATATTATCAATGCATGCTCTTGAGTCATATTTTACACTCATTGGAGCTACTATTAGTGTTATTGTTGTTCAAATATAATTTTTCTCTGTGCAGTGTGTAGGCAGCCCCATCGTTGTGTGTTGGTCCCATCAGGGGCGGTGTTATCGCAAAGCTGCCGGCGTTCAGGGAACAAGGCAGTCTACTGGCTGGGAGAGCTCGTATGTGCAGCAGAAATAATCTCTGTAATGTCCAGGGGGAGTTGTATTTACCATGCCTGCTGGGCAGAAACAAATTGCAAACTTTCGTCCCAACTCTCCAGGGGCACCCGCTTTTCCACAATGTGCCAGCTCATGGGACATGAAAAAAAAATAGATAAAATAAAGCCATGCAACAGATTGAAATCACCATGGGAAATGGCAGTAAAATGGAAGCCAAAACACACAGGTTACACATTGTTACATCCTGTGACCAGTTCATGAGACATGTGTTTATACCGCCAACAAACGGCAATGTATGGAATTATGCACTGCAGTCTGGACAATTTTTTTTTGTTTTTGATAGTGCCATGGGCATAAGGTGGTCTTTTAATACTATGCTTGTGGGTCTAGATGCAGTAGTAATTTCACTTGCGTGGCTGCCCCTCAGTTTTGCTACCCTGTTCCTTTGGACGTCTCAGCTGAAATTCTGTCAGTATGGACTGACTCACATAACTGAAACATATTGAGAGCATTTCAAAAATATTTTAAAACATGAAAGCTATATTTTGCTTTACACCATGCCAAAGAATGAAGTCATGAAGAGAAAATCAAAATGTTACATAAAAAGTGTGGACCTAAGCTTTTGGAAGTGATGCTAAGCTATTTACTGCAACACATTGCACAACATTTGTTAAAACTCAGTAACAGCTGTTATTTGAAGCAAGTGTCAATAATTATTTGGTCAGATCAATCAATCCAGGGGTCTTGTATTGCCATACCAAGGTTCAGCTTCTGCACAGTGGAAATTATTATTTATTTTCGCAGGGGTTTGGAGTAGCCTTTCAAGACGTTTCAGAGAGATTGATTGGGTCAGCATTACTGCTACTGTAGAAATAAAGTAAATTAGATTTTTTCTGAATGGCTATACTGTAGTAATCAAACACTGATGTACGTAACTTTCAAATCAAGAATTGCATTAAAGCCCCACAGGGAATATCCCCTCTACCTCTCCACATACATTGGCAGACTCTGAAAGCCACTGTGCATAACTGTCATATTAATCAAGATTGACATGCAGTATTTCGGTCAAGGTGATAGCCTCTTGTACGAACAAAACTCTGACACTCCTGATTTATACTGAGGCAGCAAGATTTACGATAGGGCACCTGAGATCAGACACATTTTAGAAAGAATGAGGCTTGATGGCTTGGGCAGAAGGCTAGTGTCTCAGGCATAATGTGATTATTGGACAGTAAATGGGTTCTCTGTTTAACCATGTGGATATGGAAAGTTTTCCCTCTAGGTTTTTCAAATATTTTTTGCACTTATTATATTTGGCTGAAACAACTTCACTGTCAGCCTTGCCCCATCATGCCTCTAGCAGCTAAACTCACCTTGCTGGTCGCGGTGCCCTCTTATGTTTCTAGTGGCAATGCATTGTTGTCTTGTCAGTTGCGTGCTCACTGAGTTCAGTCAGTCACTGGTCTGAGTCAAATGAATGTACAGTAGAAGTACCTGTGGCTCTTGTGTTTCTGCCAATGATCAGATAACCAAAGTGTACATTCAAACTGACACATGGGTGTGACCTGGTCTATCCATGTCTGTCTGTCTTTCAAAATATCTACAAATTTATGTGTTCATTCATTTTTTACCTGTCATATCAGACACTACAGAGTATAATTCAAGCATGCCAAGAGTTACTCTAAGGACAGACACTGGAAGGTCTTGCAATAAGAGCTCAGGTGGAACTCATCATGGGAGTTGTTAACAAATTTCATTATGGATGCTTCTTGTCTTTCGTGAATTCTAAGAATAGCATGAGGTTCATTTGAGGTGTCTGCAAGGACAAAACCCATCTCAGCGGTGGCAGTTCCACCATGCAGACACGGTGTCATGTCATATATAATAAATAGTGCTTCTTTTAATGAAGTCATAACATGTCCTTGGTTAGCTCTGACACCCAGCATGCATTGTTGAACTCCCCCAAAAGTTACCAATGCCCTGACAAATGACGTAATAGATCAAATAACGTAAATGTTTACAAATTAAACGAGCTTATCCTTAGGACTCATTCACCTATTTGTATTCTTACATTAATGCACCATAAGATAATTCACAAATTATTCTTCAGTTCTTTTAACAACTCTAACACATGTAACATACATGGCAAAATCCTGCTGGTGATGTTGTCCATACTTTAATTCAACCGTTAATGCAGTTAAATCAGCTACTGGAAGATGATTTTTAAATATGTACTTACTCATAGTAATTGCAGCTATCGAATGAAATGTCTCACTATCCATGATTATCCTTCATATTTTACACCCATTACGTTTAAAACAAATTTTATAAATATATGAAGTACATAAATATGATTAGTCAATAAGGGAACATAACATGATAAAATGAGATGAAATGAGAAAAATGAGAGTTATTTTAAAATAAATTAATTGGACTTCCACATGATATTAGTATCAATAGTATTAGTATCAATAGTTCAAAATTTGACTCCTTATGAGTATTGCCTATGCGATGTAACTCTTCAAAAATCAATAAACATGTGAAACATGAATTAATATCAGCAGAATCTTCAGGCAAGATGGCTTGATAATGTTGCCTCTGAATGAGGAATATTGATAGAGGGCAGTATTAACATTCTGCAGGACACAGACCTCACTCAAATACAAGACTAATAAAAAATTGCCAGATTCTGTGTCAAACACTGAATACTTTTGCAAGTTGACTGGGTGTTTATCTACCATGCACTTTGACGTGAATGATGTGAATATTCAAGCCATAAGATGTTCTGACAATATTCAGAATCAAAAATTTACCAAATTTATTGCTCTGTTCATTATCATGGGAGACAAATCAATATGAACTATATACATAACAAGTGAGCCATCAGTGAAATGCAACACAAAATCTTCATTGCACCAATCTTAGCAACTAAACTAGACTGTAAAGATGGGAAAGGCAAGAACAGGGTCTAAGATGCACTGGGAAACAATGTGTCAATTGGCAACACTGTGAACCCCCAGAGAAATCCCTGTCCCAAATGCAACACTGTCCTTTCTGAAGCAACACAAGGGAGATGCACACAAAATGTGTAGTCCTCAGGCACAATGTTTTTGGTGTCAACCCGAGTTTGACGCCTGAAGGATGTAAAATACAAGTACTTCAGCTATGAAACCAGTGAGATGATGCAAAAATATTTTTTTAAAAAATCTGACCATCAACAGGACACAATTTTCTGTGCTTGAGTTAAGAAAAAGACAATCCGAATCTAGTTGCACACATATTTTATGATGCCATTTCCTGTGTTTTTTGTATCAAATATTAATCACTCTCACGCCATATGAAACATTACCATCAATTAATTTAATGTAACAATTGTAATGTAATGAAACCTAGGAGGCATGGGAATGGCCATCAGGGCAACTTTAAAATGTACTGTATACACAGGCATGATTAATTTACAAAAGGTGAAAATAATTAGTTGCTCAGGTGGGTGAGTATTCTATATTAGAAATAAATAGCCAGATGTATCCAATCAAATATTCATGTGCTTAACTTGTTTTATTTCTAGCAAGCTGATTTGCCTTTCAAACCAATCATATATATTAAATTGATGTAATTTTTGTTCAGTTATTGGTGGATTTTCACCAACCTTATGTTTCCTGTTCCAAAATATATGAATGTGGTAACCATAAAGACATTTGATTCGATATTGGAGAAAAATCAAATACTTTCCGAATGAACTGAACTGAAATATGAGAGGAAAAAAAAGAAAATGCTTACGTGGTTTTATTCCATTTCTGTTGACAGAGACAACCACAGAAAATATTGATTTAAAGTTCTGAAAATAAGAACTTGAAGTAATAGACAAAGAAGGATGAGTAAAAGGCTATAATGTAATAAACAAATATAAGTGCCTGAATAAATTTATGTCTGGGAGTGTAAACGGCTCTCATGCCTGTAACCGTTTCCTTCTCGCCAGGAGATCAATAATTGGATGGAACTGCGGGGAAGAAATAAAATCCAGAACAGCGGGAGTGAAACTTCTTTGCTTCGTGATCAATAAATGTATCAGTGAAGCCGATTTGCTGACTGGCATCAAAGAGAGACACTGCAGGGCACACAATGTCCCGAGCAATGCAAATATCTCACAGTCAATCCCGATGAAACTGGGGAAGTGTGTATTAAACAGCATGGAACATGGACTCTTTGTGGTGCATGTTTGTGTGTGTGTACATCTCTATATGTATTTACAATACATTATGTGAAAAAGTACATATATATTTTATATATTTGTAAAACCTTCTTTATATGCATTTTATTTATATAACCTTATTTGTATGAAGCATTACACTTAAAGATGCGTTTTATCATGTGTAAATGTGTACGGTTAATATCCTATTTACAAAATTTTGCACTTTTGTCCTTAAAACACCCACCTGTCATTTACAAAAATTACATTTGTTAGCTGTCCAGACATGATGAGAATAAACTGTCCTCCCACAGTTGTCGAACAGTCACTAAACACAAAGGGTTTCTGTTTTTAATTACACACATCTTTTACAGGAACCATAAATCCGATATACATTTCCTGCAGTCTGTAACGACATGCACATAATAAAATGGGGTTTTTAAAGTCATGAATAAAATTAATGTCAAAGAGATGATTTTTAAAAGGCTCTTGATTCTATCTGAGCCCCATTTAGGACAGTAATGTCAACATCATATAAATGGTGCAAACATAATGCTAGTGCACTGGGATTTTTAAATATTTGAGCTATCACATCTGCTTCAATGTGGCACATACAACTGATCTTCCAAAGCTTTTTCCAAAGCAATGTCTATTTTTGCTTACATGTGTTGCCATTTCATTAAAGACACATATGTGGACACAAATTCAATGTAGTATTCTCATTTATTGCAGAACTACTACAAAATTGATTGAAATTACTATTTCCAGTTCAAAATATAATATCACCTACCACATGTGCCTTTCTATGAGGCACATAATAGTGATGTTTAAAATGTACCTGGATAATATAAAATGTAAACACTTGGAATACAGTATTAACTCTTACAGCTTGTTCACTGTGCAAGTAGAACCTGCTCTCCTGCTCATAGCACAGAGGTTGCTTAACATACAGGGCAACTAACAGCAATTTAACAGGTCAAAATGAAAATCCCAAGAGGAAATTAAAGCTTTCAGGAACCTAGAGAGGTCTGATGCCAGCTGTATTTGAAAATAAAAGTATATTATATTTATGCACATTACAACTTACACCATCTCCAAAACAAATCATGATCAAGAGAAAACAATGTCAGCTTTTTACAGGTAAAAGTATGTGGCATATTGTTGATAGATTATGAACAGTCTTATACACAGTCCCCTGCATGTCTCAGTATGCTGGCTGTTTTGCTAAACAGTAACTGTTGGAGTAATAATGTACCATTAGTATACATGGTTGAGGCTTTTTGTTTGTTTGTTTGTTTCTTGTGTCAGATGACTTGTTCCTCTTGATGGTAATAATCAGATTCCAACAGCGAGGACTAATGCGGTGCTGAGTGGCAATGTCAATCAACTTAATTATTTACTATTTTTACTTTAGCATAAAAAACCCAACCCTAATCAAATGCACATATATTAATCCCGCATCAAATGAACAAACAGTTGGGAAATAATGTAATGTTTGCTCCTTGAAGCAGGACATAAATCTTCACCTCAGATGTCATCACAGTCTGTGTTTTTTTAGGATGTAACCAGCCCAGTAAACATCAATAAAGATGCCACACTATTACTGCAGCTCATCAACATACTGACCTGTCAATGAAGTTTACTCTTTGCAAATGTCAGAAAATCCTGATGTATGCTGATGTAATTATCGAATACATAATTAATAAGCCTGTGCATATACATGGAAGGTCTGTGCAAACATCATAAACCATATTGACAGATGTAAAGTAGCTGTTGTCGTGAGAATGCTTTTTATAGAAGCAGTTGAAAGCAGCTGTGATCCTATTGGTTCATAATAAATGCTACTGAAACTGAGAGTTCAAATGGAGTTGAGAGAGGAGCATTCACTCTGGAATTTTCTATAAGTAGAGTGAGCAATAAGGCATCTCTTTATTCTTGCAGGTATCATTGTCATAATGATTAACTACTTATCGTCAATAAGACATGTTTTTGATTTTTTCTTTTACCATTGCTCATTATTGTGTGTGTGCGCGTGTGTGTGTGTGTTAATCAGATACACTGCAATTGAGAATTACTTTCAGAGCATAGATTTGAAGGACTGTCCATCACTTGATTTCTTAAATGACCAGAGAGGCATTCCAGGCAGCTGCCTTCTCAGAAAAGCAGCTTGGGAACAGTAAATTACTAACAGAATTTACTGCAAGAAAGCATCATTGCCGGCCCAGTGCAACTAGTTGTGGAATTGGAGGCAAAGTTCAGGGCAGCATTGTTGCAGTGTATTAAACAATTGTAGTCGCACATTGTAGTAAAGCAGAATGGTCATGTTCTGTCAGTGGCTGATGACCACCATCCTTTGTAGCTAACAACAGGCAAACGAAAAGGGCACTTTACAGACAATAAAAAGGCAAATAGAGTGGATGCCTTCATTTCACATAGTATGATTATTTCTTTCCTTCTGTATATTACTTATCTTTCTTTTGATTGCTGACCTTAACCTTAGCATGTCATGGTTACAAAAGCACAGAATGCCACAACTTTATAGCATTCCATTCACTTGCCTCTTCTTCTACCACTACTGTTCCTGTTTCCAGCACTTATATTACATATATATATATTACTTATATTACATCTACAGCTATTACTATTTCTCAGAAAAAAGAACTGTAACATATTGAAACATTGTGTCCTTGATGAGTTTATGTGATATTTCATGACGACAAATATCCAGGTTCTCATTCCTTGGCCCAGCAATGTTCAGGTAACATTTGTCTGTTATTGTCCTGTCAACCTCTTGGCTCTGTGGTCTCCTTTATTTTGTTCTCATGGGGAGTCAATTTAAAAAAAAAGTGATGTACATCATACCCCCAGGTCTCAGTTTTCAATCCGTCACCCTTGTATTCTGTGTGATTGTCTCCAATAGGGTTCTCCGATGAGTTAAGAAACTGACTTCTACCCTCATTAAAAGCATGTAAGCCATTTTCACCCCTGAGAGGGCGTATCAGATTTACCCAGTCAATTTACACAAATATGCCGTGAGAGCAATTAGACAGAAAATCATATTTACACTACAAGCATGAAATGTCATTGTCACCCATGCACATGCCAAATCATGCATCTGTGATCAAGAGGTGGCACACAGCCATACTCACTTTTCATCTGAGCACTTTGGCAGAGCTGAATGCATAAGAGATTTCTCATAAGATGCATGTGGCACACATAAAAAGAGTTGGACAAAAGCAATAAGCATTTAAAAGGGGATTGAGATTGAGGAGAAGATTTACAGTAGGCGGTAACATGATAGGTAGTTTGTAGTTCAAGGTTTGGAAAAATCTTAAGGCTTACTTCCTTACTGGGTAAGGTAGGGTATGAGCTGATAGAGAAAACTATAAAATAAAATGGCGATCATGTTTTGAACACCATTCAGTTTACACTGAATTAAGACAGCATCAACACAGATGTAGTATAAACTTAGTCCTAGACTGTGGACTAGGATCAAGGAGGGTTTAGAGATGACTTGTATCACGTTTTTGTCACCATTGTGCCAGTGTAAAAGGAGCTACAAATACCCTCTACTCTTTGATACTGAAGCCAGATATACATTTTATCACTTCACAGAATCCAGGGCCTTGTGACACCAGTGTGACAAAAATTGTTTTGATTAAAAGAAGCAGACTACCTATCATGGAAGACAGAAAAAACAGGTTTCTATATCTGAGAGAAACAAAAAGAATTATGAGTTCATCTGAACTTTAAAACAGCTCTTCCACAGTATGATGCCACATTTACACATGAAAAGAATTCCTGTAGACACAAGAGCTTCTTGCATTGTCCTATTAATTAGGACTCCAGCATATATTCCTTTTTTTTCAATTTTTGATGGCCTCTTCAAGGGCCTTTGAAAAAAATGACAATTTTTCCTTTTGCTTTCTATTCTCAAACTATCCTTTCAAAAGGCTCATTTTAACACCAACTCAAAATGCCACAAGAAGGAGAATGGGGTGCATCTCCGCAGAATATATTACTAAATTTACCTTTTTATGAGAGCTAATTAACTAAGTTGCAATAACTAACGATGGGCATTTTTACTCTTTTTACTGAACCAACTTACTGGTTGATTCAGTACAACCATACATTATGTATTTATTTATTTTATTTATTTTATCTTTAATGCTGGGCTAAAGCTGACTGCAGGCTATCTTACCCTCGTTTCAGACACACACTCTATGACCTACGACTAACAGTTCTCCCTGGGTTAACAAATCACATTTGTACACTGAAGCCCAGGGCTAATGGTGGCTGGACAAGTACAACTTGTGAGCAACGCTTCATTGTAGCTTTGAATATGCCACTCCTGTCTACCCCTAGCCACCAATGATTTGCCTTAATATATTCATTGCATCAACAATAATCAGACATGCCCCAAACAAACAAAAAAAACTTCAAAATTCAGGGTCAACAGCAGAGAACACGTGGAAGATCACAATACTGCTATGAAACATTGCATTTGTTGGATACCTGATGAGCAGCAACAAGTGAACCTATGTGTGAATCGTTCCAGAGAACAGGGCTTAACCATGGACCAGTAACGGAGCGAGTCCTCCATTCCTTAACGCGATAAAATGTAATAGCGTGTACTGGGTTTGCTGTGGTAAATACGAGACAATTTGTAGTTGAAGAAAACAATTTTGTTTATGACTTTGCCGTAATGGAAATAATGAATTGTTATTGGATTGCCCCTATAGTTCTGCCATAAGGGGAGCCAGACTGGCAAAAAGTTAGCGTGCAGGTTCATAGCCGGGGCACCACGGTCTGTGATCTGCAAGTATGCTAACTACGTGCATTATTACAAATAATATGACTTGGTGAACTAAAGCAAGTAACCAGAACATTGGTTAAATGTATATGAGAATATTTTGAGAAAATTAAAAAAATGAATTTTGTAAACAATATACAAAGGTAATATAACTCAGCGTTTGCCAAACCTCTCCTGGAGCACCACTTGTCCTGCATGTTTTAGCTCTCTCCCTGCTCCAACACAGCTGATTGAAATGATCAACTCGTTATGAACCCCTGGAGCTGCTTAATAACAAACTGAGGCACTTGAACAATTGAGGTACTTGAACATTTTCAATGATGTAAGGTAGTAGGAAAAATAAGGTGAAACAGACATAAAGAAGATCGATGTGTCACCATCATTTTTTCATGTTTAAAGCAGTGGGTTTGGAAGGGAGCCTATTAGTTTTAAAAACTGTTGCCAGAAAGTATTGCCCCAATAAATGAAATCAGATTAATGTTTATTTTATTTTTTATGCTTTTTTCTGGCCCTAACTTTGGAAATGCAACCATATTTTTAGTAATTACTAATTAGGTAATGTTGTGTCTCTCACTGCAACAACCACTGCACTCTTGCAGGAGTACTGGGACATATGCAATCCTTTGATACACCCACATGCTAACCAGGACTATTTTTCACCCTGCAAGTCAACCAACACACAACAGTGGGCTAAGCACCCATTAGAGGATGTCTGCAGCTTCACTGACATCATCGGAGAAACCTGCAGGTGCCTGATGAGACACAGCGTGTCTGAGAGTGGCAAGATGAGCAACCCCTCACATCCCTCCCTCAATCCCCAGTGAAACAAAACCAATTTGTTCTGCTGCTGTGGGCTCCCGGTAATCGTCAGCTGATAACATGGCAGGGATCAAGCCTGGGCTATTGAAACTCAGCTAGCACTCAAAGCATTCTGCTACTCAGGTGCCCCAGACTACTGTTTCTGATACTCAACCCATGGAGTGTTACATATTTGGAGAGGATTAATGTTAAAGTTGATTGACTTTAGTTATGTTTGAAGTCAGACCTGTTAAATAATGCATCCTTTGTACTGCTTTGGTGAAGATGACAAAACATATAAGTTTCTGTTACAGGTTTTAGCCAAGGATGGGGTCTTGCCACTCTGAGACATTCATATACTTATTCTACTTTATTTCTTACTCAGGTAAATTCCATATTTCAATGAATTATATTTAAAATTCATGGTATCAGTCTTGAAACCAATTACAATTACATACAAAGGTGCACAAGGAGAGGGGTCATCTTTCAAAACAAAATGAATTATTCATAAATGGAAAACACTTTTTCATAACTTGTGTTTCTCTTTGCTTTCCTCATGATGGTGCACCCCTCAGTCACACCATTGGTTTCTGGCCACTGTGTGAATTTTCTTCAGGGGATTGTTCTCGCCTACTGCTGATAGCCATTCTGTTGTACTTTATCCTCCACCTATGATTTTTTTTGACACATTCCATACCATTCTCTGACACCTCCATCCACCAGTAGACCTCCTTCTTGTCTTAGATATTAATTTACTAAATATCATTCCTTTCTTATTTTTCATTGAGTTTCACTGGCATAAAACAAACAGTACAATAACATTAAGTCTGTGCATTTCCTTATGTTCTTCCACTAGCTCCTGAGATGCACCAATTTAATGTGTATGCCCTGACTGCCATTTTTTCTTCTTTGCTTTTCATTTTGTACCATGAGTTATAATCACAGACACAAGATATAGTTATTGGCTTCTTTTAACTTGATATGTATTGCATTGTGTGCATAATAATTGTGGGGTATGTTTATGATTTATACAGATGGGTTTTATTCCATCTCATTAAGTGAAAAAAAATTCATCTTTACCCTCATAAAATTGCAGATGTATCACAGGACTTCAACTTTGGGAATCATCCAACATGTAAAATATTCACTATTTGCACTGGGTTTCTTGAAAAAAAGGAGTTAACATGACATTGAGTGCCTTTGAGATGCAGTGATGCATGCATTTCTATGAGTTCTGAACTGCTTTCGGGGTTGTTGTTATATAATCAAATCATAATGCCTTTCGCCTTAGGACTTGGTTGCATTGCAAAAATCATACCCCAGGCAGTTCATGTAGTCTCAGATAACTTCTGTATGTAAAGTTGATGTGCTTTCTAGGGATTTTAGGACTTTGCCTTACACAACTAATTTCAGATTGATTAGTAAATAGAAAAATAAAAGATAAAGCATGCATCTTGGAACCTTTGATTTAGTCTGATGTATTGTTCAATATTTGCATTTCATAATTGGATTCTGAGAGCCCTTTACTTATACTACCAAATTCACATTCTAATTTAATTAGCAGTCTGTCAAAAACAGACAATATTTGTGTGTGTGTAAGGGGATGTCAAACATTCTCTCCTCAGGTAAGCAGTTTGTGCCCAGGAAATGCCCCCAAATATAACCAACAAACATCAACACTAATGCAGCGATTTAATACTTAAATTTGTGACTTGTTTCATGGTAATTGAGATTAATCTTTCAAAACAAAATTCAGGTGATAAGCAACCACAAGGCTTTACAGCCAAATGATTGATGAGTTTTTGAGTGCAAGAGTGCACCTGAATATAATATTTTAATAGTCTGGTAAATTTAAAAATGAGTGAGTGAAAGAAATAAATAAACAATTAATGTTGGCCATTGTGTTTGTTTACATGTTCTAAATGTTATGAAAATCAAAAAATACAGATACACATTTAGAACCTGATGCA
The DNA here is from genome assembly GCA_019176425.1 of Megalops atlanticus. NCBI lineage: Eukaryota > Metazoa > Chordata > Actinopteri > Elopiformes > Megalopidae > Megalops > Megalops atlanticus. The sequence continues at coordinate 27,434,775 of CM032883.1, read as the reverse complement.
TGTGTCCAATTTGAATGTATGTATAAATGTTGTAAGTAGTTATATGCAATACTATTATATAGTTATATATATACCTTTTGACATAGTCTTACTGTAAAGAGTGTTTTGCACACATCTATGCACAATTGATGTCCAAAAACTGTGATTAATAAGGCCGTGAAAAGCTGAAAACAAAATGAAATAGGAAAGATGCTCCTATTTGACTCAGTTTGCAAAAGAAGGAGTGCAGTCTGGGTCCCGTAGCCCTAATCTCATTAGTTCCGGTCTGGGCTGTGTCATTAGCAGACTTTTACCGGGAGCCCTCAACGGTGGTGCAGAATTACTTTCATCCAGCTGGGGTAGGGTCCCTCTGAACACTGCTGCATCAGAGCCTCCATTACTAGGTGCCTACCGGTTACTAGTTGGCATTGGGGAGAAATATGCTGCTCCTCCATTTGACGCTAGCTGTGATGCAGTGTTGCTTGCCACAGCCATTGGTGATGCAGGCGAGTGCAATACAGTCATGCATGTGGGACATGCTGCATTCCCTGCATGGGTGCAGGAGCCATAGTGTTATGTCCAGTGTGATACTGCTAATTGATGATTCCAAAGTCTGAGTGAAAAATGTGGTGAAAGATTAAGAAATAAATTGTGTTTTGCAAGTGTGGTGGGCATAGCTTTTTGTATTCATGGACTAAAGTTATGATCATAAGTTTGTATAGCTTTAAAGACTATACCTAATAGGCATGCAAACCATGAGATGAATGTCCTAAAAAGTTACTTAAAATGTTGCTTTGTGTCTATATTAAACATGGCCATGAACCTGACAATGTGAAGTATTTTACCCATATCTGTATACTTCAACCAATGCTTGTGTCAAATGAAAGTGAAATTGGGAAATGCTGCCAAGAGTTATATAAGGAACAAAAATTGAAGAAAGAAGAAAAACAAAGAATTAAAGGGGAATAAAGGAAATGGAGCAAAAAATAAAGAAATGGCTCTGAGCCATTCTGAATCATTTTTCACACCAAATTGAACCATTTATATTTATAGAGAGACCCAGGTACAGTCTCATGAAGAAATAAAAGCAAAACAGCAACCATATAAACTTTTGCAATTTTGAAACCTTATGAATTCACTCTGCACTCCTACCATTGTACCGTTTTTATTATGGGATATACATATGTCTTCATCTTGAGTTCTTTTGGAACTGATTATTTATGTGTTCTTTGTGAATTTAATTAAACAATACAGGCCATTGGAAAGTTTTAGAAGAATCATGGAGCCTTGTAGTTTTTTTTTTCTGTATTGCTGCTGGACATGTGATCTGCGGTTATTTCAATCAATAATTAGGACAAATGGGATCTCTTTGAAAGCTGATACAGTATTGCAAGATACACAGGGAATCATCACATAAGTAACTGTGCATGTTTTCATTATCTGGATATTTATAATGTCAGTTTTCCCCACTGCTCCTGAATATCAATAATTATTTTCATTCAACAAATCAACAATTTCTGTATGCCTCCTGAAGTTAATTATACAATTGAATCAATGCTGATCCTTTGGGAAACCACTCTGACACTGAAGAAGGAAGAATATTTGCATTGTACTTGTTCAGTAACTGCGCTTAACAGGGTAGTTTACATACATGTCATCTATTAAGTACCTAGTAGATAATATGTATGGCATATAAGACAATATTAGTACCAGTAATTAAACAGATATCAGTTGCTGATATTTACTCTTAAATGCTTTTTTCCCTTTTTTATATGTGCAGTTTAAAAGTGTATTATCAGCATGTGTTAGACAAGTTCATGCTTGTGTTCTGTTACAGGCTAATGGAGGGGCTGTGATACAAATAACTTCAGCTGTGTTGAAGTCTTATTGGCAGAGACTTTAATGAGGTGCTGGAAATGTATGCTGATTGTACTTTCTGCAGTTCAAAGAGCACTATATTCTCTCAATTTGCTCCACCTTGGCATTGAATGGAAGCATGAAATATCTCACCAGGGCAGGGATATGTGGCCGTCTAGGATGAATATCTGAAAACTACTCTGGTCACTAGTGATGAAGCTTTTTTCACTGCAAATGTGTAAATGGTTTGGCATCAGTCTTAGCATGTTGGCTGAATGCTGAAACCTTAATCAGGGCTCAGCAATTGTGATTAGCTGTGAAAATTGAAAATGTCTGTCAGTGGGAGTAGCAAAAAATGCAAGGGGAGGGGTAAGCAAAGCCACAGTTACTGAGGGAGGCGGGGCACGTAGGCATTACTGAGTGCACCTGAATGTGATGAGTGATTAGTGTTGGTGGTGAGGAGAATTTAAAAGGGCGGGTTCTTTTGTTTCAAAGAGATGCCTGGTTAAGGAGCAGGCAAGCTTTTATTTTTAAATCCAGAAAAAGTCAGCTTTGCTTGTGTGAGTTCTAGCTGTGAGTGTGAGGAAATGTGTACATGTGTGAGTGATGGCGGGGGCAGGAACATGCTTGTGGGCAGTGGTGTGGTTGCTCCAGGAGTGACAGTCTTGTAGAGAGGAGAGAAACCAAGCAGGTTGTAATAGGAGTGAGACAGGGCACTGTTCTGTAAGCCTGGGTTGTGGGCAGCAGTGCATCTCTCCTGCGGTGAAAGAATGTTATCAGCTGATGGGGCTGATTGTGAGAGTGTGGGTTGCTTCGTGAGCTGGCTGGGCTGCTGAGACTTGCTACTTCCTTCTTCTCTGTGCTCAAAGGAGAGACAATGGAAAAAGCTACTCAGACTGGCAGGATGCAAATAGTCCAGGGCAGCTTACTGGGATGTGGAACCTCTATTTTTCGTTCTTTTTATTAATTTTTGGGGTGAAGGTAGACCCAGCACAGCGGCCCATGCCGATGCTACAATCTTTTTTTTTTTTTTTGTCTGTGGGTGTGAGTGGTTGTGTGTGTGCTCCTCTGTTGCTGCTGTTCATCCTACAAGTAAGGGCAGTAGTGAGAGAGGAAAGGGGAGTCAGAGGTTGTCTGGGGAGAGGCTTTAATGATGGGATGATCTTTATAGCAGAGTAGAGTAGATCATCAGCGCCGGGGGGTCGACTTTGAGTGTGGTGTGTGCTTTTTAGGGTGCATGCTTCAGTGGGCTTGTCTGGGTGGCAGCTGGGCTTCCCGTGTGGTCAGAGAGAATGGAAAGGTGGTTGTGGCAATGGAGGAGTGCACATCTGTGTTTGTTATGAATTTTTCCCTAATAAAGAACTGAAGCCTACTTGCCATGTCCTGGGTATTCTTGAGGAAGCTGGGTGTATTCCTATGAAAGCCAGGGGGGGGGAAAGCTGGTTAGAGCCTTGAAGAGCAGTCCCAGTGACATGTTCAAAAAGATTCTGTATTTTGAGTATTACATTACATGCGCTGTAAGGTGCTCAGAGTAAGAGTGTCTGCCGAATGAATATAACATAATGAGTATTTTACAACTGTGATCACAACATGTCCTGTTTTGTCTAAAGAGACATGACATATTCATGTGTAGACTTGTTTGGACAGAGGAATCTATTTCAGTTAAAACCTTGGTTTTGGAGATTACAGAAAGGGATGATGTTAAACTCAAATTACAACAGAGGACTAGATACCATGCTCACAGTACCACACACAAGTATATTCAGCATAGTATGTCAAGCCTAGCTGTACTCTTTCAATAGGCCTTAGCATATAGAGGATGCCTTTGGATAGCCTTGACAATGATTTCTGCACCCCATTGTACTTGATACAATACTGAAAAAGATATCTTTGGATTTAACTTCTCTTATCATTGGGAGTTAATGGAAGGAGATTCGATTCTGTTCAATAACTGGAATTTCCCCTGAATACAGACAATCAAAAATGAAGACCAGCTGAATATGTAAGCAAAGACATCAATGAACATATAAAATATACTTTTGAAGAATAGTGACAGGAATTGCAGAAGGAAAAAAATCGACCTTCAGAGCCCCTCCACAATGTTCTGTCTCGTGAAGATACACATACCTCTCAATCCCTGAGCTGCCATCTGACTTTGTTGGGAAATCTTTGGAAACAGATGTACAAAAGATTGGCAGCGTGTTACCTCATACAATAACCATAAGAATGGCAAGAAGTGCAAGTTCAAACACCAGATGTCACAGAAGGCAGCTAAGAGAAGCCAACTCACAGATGCTGAACTTTCTGATAAGGCTATTTTTCAGTTATGTAAAATGTCAGATTAGCAGGACAACTGTCCGTAATATATTTCTGTTCCTTCATTTCAGTGACACAGATTACAAAAAATGGTGAAGAAAACCATGTCAGCAATCTCCCATGGTCAACATTGTGATGATTGCTGCAAAATGCAGTTAATGATTCAGAATCTGGAATTTCATTACAAATAAATGACCAAGTTTCCTAAAACAAAGTAACTCAACAGGGGCTATTGATCCAGAACCATGACTCCAGCAGAATCCATCGTCTGTCTGCATGAGCTGGATGAATGGTTTACTGGAAAAAGGAAGTAAGGTTTATGCTTCAGCTATAAAATCATGATGGACTTTCTCCTCATTTTAGAGACTAATACTTACTTGGGAAATCCATAGTGTGGATCAAGTGGGTTCAGAAATCTGAATAAATACGTACTGTTCCTGTAGTAAAACTGAGAGGGGAGTGCATTGAGTCAGCCAAAACAACACTGGCTCATGAAATATTACAGCAGGTCAATAACATTGATCCACACAAATCCAATGAGTATTAATGTTTAATTATTTGGCTGCACAAAATAGCTCGCTGTTCCTGCAGAGTCTCTTCCCATCCCAATCTGATTAGTTAAAACAGATGCAAGAATAATCAGAACATACAATGCCAATACACCGGCACTGCATCCATAACCTGGTCCCCTGTGAAGGATTACCCTTGACCTGACTGGAAACATAACCGGCTTTAAAAATGTCTGTTGGAGTAAGTAACATGCATTTTAAATTGTGTGGTAATGTTTCCATTTAATGAGGATTCTCTATTTTTTGCATTGCTACTAAGTCTGAGGTTAAACTGCCAACATAAAATATAATGTATTCACATATGGTGAAGGTTCCATACAGCAAAAGACAAAGGAACAAATAAAAAGGCAAAACCGAATGGCAAGACAAAAGAAAAGTAAAAATTTACAGGAGGAAACCACACTTCCCCACAATGTGAAAGCAGATCAAATGGCCCAAATCTGCATTAGAATATACTGAGCAAGCAACACTGAATGTGAAAAACATCCTTCTGCAATCTGAGAATGCCACAATGACCATGAATCTCTGGGTGAATTCAATTTTTTAATATAAAAAAGAAAGCACAGTAATATGGTTGGGTTTATGGGCAACACTTGAAATACAACTATAATCGTATCATAACAAAGCTCACAACACCATCTTTGAGCTCTAAAATGAAGCCATATTTCATTTTTGGTTGCAATCTTGGTGCCACGGGTCACATAATACAAGTTATTATGCTACTTAGCACTTATTATCAACAGGAGGGTCTACTGTGAATGGTACAGGCTAGTAGTGTGTATAGTAACATCAGAGGCAACACAGCAGCACATCTGGGAGTCATGCTTTCCATCAGGTTATGGATGCTGTTTGCTGAGACACTTTCTAAAGCACATGCCAGTTTTCCAGTCTCTGAGACCAAGATGCCACATCATCCCAGCCTACTCTGTGCATGTTCCATGGAGTTCAAGTCAGGAAAATAGAGTGCACATGGCTTACGTGTGCCATTCTAATCTTGTGTGAAAGCCATTGTGCTATGTGAATGGCATGAGGACATGCATTATCCTGTGTCAGGGTGAGACTGCAAAAATGGAAGCAAGCAAGGGCCCAGAATTTCATTAATGTAGTATCATGAAGTCAGGCTGCAATCAGCCACTACAAGTGGTATTTTTTATTGACTACATGGCCAGATGATCACATGTGGACCCACCATTGATTAGTTTATTGTACACAACAATTCACAACAATTGTACACAATGATTCCCATTCAGTATGTCTATGCCATACTCACTGATGTCCATCAGGACCATCTAGCGAAAACCTTGATGCATTTAAAGGGGGATTTTAACTCTTTTGCCAGTGAGTCTACCTGAAGTGTTTCTGCCATGCCATTCTATTGCATCTAAGAACATTAGTCAGCAGTGATTGTCCAGTGTAGCTGGCTGTGCAGCTACCCCCTCACAGCTGAACTGCTGATGGGCAGGTTGTCACAATTTGGAATTTTAGATGCAGGAGAATTGGCAGTGTGAGAACAGTCATAAAGCTGGAGCATGCTGAGGTATTGATCAGAGTGAGGTGCAGTGATTCCTGGCTCCCAAGACTGTGGGCCATCATTGATGGTCTGTGTTCGATCGTACGATCTCTCCAGGTTAGATAGTGCTGGCTGTGAATGCATTTGATAGGAACCACCGGTGTGTTGACTTAGTCCACCCTCCAACTATACAGAAGTATGAAGGCATTGTTTTCTTGATAAATGGTTAACAGTGGTTTGTATCTGTGTTTTTATTCATTGATTTGTATCAATATTGATTATCAATAGGTTAAATAACCTCAATATGGAGTACCTATGCAACAACCTATCAGACAATCACATTGACATCAAAGGATTTAATATATATAATAAATCAGGTCATATTTTACTCATAGTATTAACAAAAAGAAAAATTGACTTCAATAATCAATGTTTTTTTTTAATATATAACAGCAGCTGTCATTTGGCAGAGATTGCATCTTCATTGTATACAATCCACATGTTTACCGACATCTGACTGAACACCACATAACACCCACGTGTCAATATATAGGCAGACTTTGTGGCACTGTTGTGAAGCCAATTTTATGTTAACTAATATTCAACACATTGAAAGAGACAAGCCTCCTGTACATGGCAAAATAATGTGGAAGTTTCTGTGTGGGAAAATGAGTTACTCAGCAGAGAATAAGGTAAACTCATAGGGCTGCAATCTTCAGCTTTCAGGTTGTAGGGGTTACAAGGTTGTAATTCACAGCAACTGCATTATGGCTGATCCTACGCTTGAATTCAAATTACAGCATTGTAAAATTGTATTCAATCACATACTGAGCAAAAAGGAATGAAATTGGTGCAAAAAATTCTTCAAGCAAAGAAAGGAAGTTTGTAATCATATGTCACAAATCATACGTTCCAGTTTAGAAATGTGTATATTTCATTTTAAAAGTGAAAAATTACTATTTTGTTGCACAGAAGTCTCCCTCTGCAATTTATTATCTGTCAGTCTGTGTTAGAATATTCCAGTCCTATGTCTCCAACAATGCCTCTGCACCTTTCAAGCTAGTTTGTCTTTGTACAGGTGGGATTCTTTGATTTTCCTTGCCTGTTAAAACGAGGACACTGAGAGTAGTTGTATAAACTGAAACATTTGATCCATCGGTCTCTATGCCATGCTGTTCGCCATTCAGGACTCTTTTGTTTGTTTGTCATAAGTTTATACATTATTTATTGAACTTTCTTGATGTTTTGGCTTTTTGTGCTTGTGGGTGTGAGTTCATTGTGTTTGATGCTAGTTCTGCGCTTATGTACGCAGCAGGATCCAATATTTTATGGAGCGAGACGAACATTAAAACATCCCCTTATTAAAATAAAAGCGAATGCCACAACTGCCTCAAGGTAGAAAATAATTGATCATGTGAATACTGTGGGCAGGAACATCAATGACCAGGGTCACCAGATATTTTGGTATGCACTACTCAACAAAATGACATCTGCTGTTCTGATTTCAGAAGCTGGGAGCTTATCTGGGCAAGAGAGGAAGGGGGTGGGACTGTGGGTGTGTCAGCAGCTGGTGCTGCTTCCTGGCACTGGAAATGGGGCGGGGTCCGTGGGCGCAAGGTCAAGAAAGCAGATGAGGCACACTGGATACCATTTTCAGTAATCAAGCAGGGAGAGTAAAAAGAGCAGAAAGGTGAGCAAGCAGATTGGATGTAGTTAGGGAGTCACCTGAGGTAGATTTAGTGTTGTGCTATCTAATCTTTGTGTGACTACCCCTAGCCTGTGATGGAGAAGTTATTAATGTAACTTGCGTGTTTGCTGTGTGCTACCTGATCACACTTGCCTGTAGAGGGATATCTTGGATTAAGGCAGCTCCAGTGTGGTTGAAGGCAGGGCTAGGAGAGGGGTAAGGGTTTGAGTATCAGCCTTTTGCACCTGTTTGGCCTGTTGTGCTGTTCATCCATTTGTGTTTTTATTAGAATTTTTAATAAAGTTGTCCATTCTTGTGTTTACACACACTTTTCTGTGTTTTGTGGTGGGTCAACATGAACCCAAAACAGTACCCTGTGAATTGATATTTATCTCTGGATTGTCAGGACCATGACCTGCAGATTTTTTTAATAGAACAGCCTCCAGTAATAATGTAGTAGTAGTTTTACAGTGTGCTTTTCTGTTCACATCATGTTATCACTCTACAAAAAGAAATGAGAGGGAGGACAAGTTATCACTAAAGTCACAGGCTAATGGAAGCCAGGAGCATAAAACACTAAATGTGGAATCATTTCATACTTCTCAAGAATAATACTTTCAGTTCACAATTCAGATATCTTCTGGCCATTTGCTTCAATGGTATATCATAAGTAATACCAATAATTAGAGATATCAAAATTTCAACTTTCAGTACAGACGGCATGCATACTGAGAAATTCACATTGGCTGTCAAAAACCCTGGACCCACTATGAAATACACTATATGTTTCATTCTGATTTTGGAAGAGAATCCTTGCCATTTCTTAACAAACCTGCTGTAGTTATGATTGTACAGCTATAGAACAAGTGAGCGGAAATGTGCTCCCTATTTGTGTGTGAATGCTGAGGCATCTGCTGTCCAGCAATTCGAATGGCAACAATTTAATTATAACGCTGTGATTCAATCTGTGCTGAAGGAGCTGAGCAGATACAATTTCACACTCCTTTGTCTTTCAGGGTTGCCAAGTAATGTGCACATTTTACCTGGGAAGCAAGTTAATTTTTCATTTCTTCTGCTGTGTCACATACATTGTGCTCCATTATACTATGTCAAACTGATGTCTACACTTTTTATGCTGTTATTGTTTAGCAATTTTTAAAGTTTAGAACATGTACTGTATCATATTAAAGTCACACTTCCAAACCTGGTGAGTGGTATGCAAAATGTATCTTGCATAGGTCACCAGTTAGTTTGCAGCACATTAAACAACTGCAGTATGTGTTGCTGTGAATCACAGTGCAGGGAACAGTGCAGAACTTAGTTGCATACGTGTGAGTGAACAGAAATGCACAGGTGCATGTGTGAATTTTATGATGCATATGCAATGCTATATTTAGGCCTGTTTGAGTTAACCAGGAATAGGGGTATTAATCTCAATGACCCATTATTACACAAATGTCTTACTGAGCTGGCCCTCGGGTCCAGAGCCCTGTGATCTAACCACTACTCCACACTGTGTCCTTCTGTGTTCAGAATCTCATTTGAAGGAAAATGTAGACCCCCCCCCAAAAAAAACACTAGGTGCTTAGGAGAGATCAGCAAATGAGACTTTTTCAAGAACACTGCAGAAATTTTACACCATAGCCGTTAAATGTACCTTTAAATTATATTGTGCCATTTTGTAGGAGAACAAGTGTTTGTAGATCAGTAACCATGGCAATAGCCAATCAGACATGTTTGTTGTTGGTGAACCCAAATCAAATATGGTCATGTCTCTGCACCATACTCCTTACAAATGTGAACTGGCTAGGTTAAACTACAGCTGATGTTATAGGAAATAAAAGCCCACCAGTTGACAAGCCACTGGAAATGATTGATGCATCAAATTAAATTATTTAGCATGCATTCGTTTGTATTTTCAAGCAGCCGGATTTCTTAATATTGAGCAAACATGATCATAGCCATGGCCTTGCAGTGAATTTGCCTTTTTCCTTTTACCTGAAAATGTCTCAGCCTAGGAGCTGCCTCAGGGATGGACACTGACCTTATGAACCCTAACACCTTTCGCACAGGGTTGCTCCACGAGTAAGACTGAGTTTGGTTCATTAGTTTATGGTGAAAAAGAAATATTTATCCACTCTCAAATTAGATATTGTACTGTTTGTTTAAAGAAAGCAAATGAAAGATCTGATGATATTCATTTCACTTCTTGACTTCATATTTTTGTCCCCACTCTTGGTGAGTTTCCTTCTCCTTAATGTTGTTGAAAATGTCAAACGAATGTCAGTAAAATACACTTCAAAAACCTTGAACAAGGGAGTATTAGTGACTAATAGTGTGTGTGTGTGTGTGTGTGTGTGTTTTTAAACAGGGAATAACACCCCTTTATTAACTGCTAATTCACTATTAGTAAGTGTGTCATATATGGCCACCTTAGTGTTATTGTTATCCAAAACCCAAATCTCAGATGTTGTCATTTCACCTCAGTACAGCCAGCACATTATGGATATCCAACCTCTAATCCAACTTTGCACAGTAATAGGCTTGAATATATGCCCACCAGCGGTGCTGAAAGCCTATGATTTGAATCTGCTCACCTTAATGTTCTTTGACTTAATGTGTTAGAACTGAATTAACCAGAATATTTGTATTGTTTTGGTGAACTGCCTATGACCCCCCATCCCCCACCCCCAAACCCATAAAGCTGCTCTCTAGTTTTGCAGAACCATTGCACCTTCCATTTACATTTCCCCAGTGCCTTATTTATCATTATAAACCTGCTGTGGAACAAAAATAAGTCATTGTTCAATTTCTTTTGCCAAGTTATTGTAGATGTTTTTATTATAATGGCTGTTTGATCAGCATTGCAACCCAAATAACTCTCTAAGGCAGACAGAGAAAATAATACCATATTATATATATACCATATATAATATCAAATATAATTGTCTATGGCTGTGTGGTGGGATGATAATAATACCAAATATACCATATCAATATATATTGTATAATCACTGTGTAGTCTGACTTCTAGGTTTTTCTTTAGAGATACTGAAGACATGAAAACAACTACTGAATACAAATTTCTTCTCTCTTCTACATACTGAGCTAAACTGACGCCCAACCCCCCCCCCCCAATTCTCCACAATCTCAATGGCTAAAATCGAGTTCTTCACCACAGACAGCAGAGCACTTAGATGCTGATTAAAGCATTGTATTTTCCTGTGACCTTCAGCCGAATCATGGTTGACAACTTCATGGCAGTTGCAATAGAAATACAGCTCAAGCAGAAAATAAGTCAATACGAAGCCATTAGCTCTATATGGGAGGTTGCGCATATTAAAGTAATGGCATTTCAGATGTGATGCCTTGCTTTTTTTGTCCTGTAATTCCTTGTTTGTTATTTGTAAGTGCATTCTTCTACTCTTCAGAAAAGGTAGGTCACTACCATGTACTTGTGAAAAGGTTTTCGACATGAGACGTACGCCTTCATGAGGCGAATCTCTATTTCAGGCACAGCCAGAGGGCAGTGAATGAATCCTTCTAATTTCAAGAGAACCAATTTGATCAATGATGTTGCATACTTATTATAACTGTTTGGTCTGTATTGGTGGATCTGTATATTGTTAGTTATCTTAAGATCCTAATTTTGTGATGCTATTAAAGGAATGGCAATTATGTTATTGTTTTTCATTTAACAGAGGTATGCTTATACAGACTCTGGAAAAAAAAAAAAAAAACGCAGTCACAGACTGGCTGAGAGGGATAAATATGATGTTGCAATTACTGTTAACATGAGCTCTCTGAAACTGGAAATGAAATGAATTACGAATGAGAGAGAGAGGACTCCAGAGTGTAGCTGTCTTTTAACAGGCACATTGCACACTGATTAAACCTGACTATCTTTGTGGCCAAAAGTGTAATGTTCTTAATGAATTACACAGCTACACACAATTAGAAAGTATAATAAACTTCACATTCAAAATAAACAGATGTTTAATGACTCTGATTTATTGTGTCTGATTTATTTTTCTACATAAGCACAATATGGCTGAAGCCATATTAACACAGAAACCACCCCCATAGTCCTTTCAAAATCGTTTTAACTCTTTCATTTTCAAAATGTATGTTCCTAGGATCATGGATAAATAAGACAAATACACAGCTAGGATAATGGAAAAATAATAATCATAGTCCATTTTTTTCCAATAAAAGTCATGATAATGCTAATAGCAATTTACAATAATGTTTTATGAATGTTTTTGTTTTGTCTTTTCATCACATGCCTTCTACATATGAATTCACATTCTCTACTGTTCATACCAAACCCTGTAATTTACAACACATTACATTATATCTCTCCTTTGAACACTGTCAAAACCAGCACTGATAGTGTACAATGATCAGATGGAGAATAAACTAAAAGGAGAGGCCTTGTTTTATAATAATGCTGGAGTATGCCTGTTCCAAAGCAGGAGGATGAGGAAGGAAAAAAAATCACTTCCTTGTTATTACATAGTCTCATTGTCATTACATAGATCTTTCAATTAATATACAAGTCGCTGTGCAGGATGTGTGAATCCCTGACTGCACAGAAGGAAACATTCCAGATGAAGAGTAAACTATTTTATAAGGCTTCGACTTGCAGACACTTGCCTCTGCTCAGGCATGAAGCCGGCCATGACCCAGGGGACACTTCAAGTCACATCCTGTTTGTGTTGAGCTGAAGAGAGATGTTTACACATGAGTTCACAAATGCAGCCAAGGTAAGAAGGCCAAGCGCTCCGGAATTAAAGCGGGAGGGGATAGCACAGGGGTAATGAACAGCAAACGGAATTGCGGATGATCGCTGTCAGGTCCGGCATTTGTCACCCGGGGCACATTTTGCACTTTGATGATTCTGATGATTCTCTTTTTGGGTGGGAGAGAGTTACAAGGTTATCCTGCATCCACACCGACGCCACATCTGAGCAAACAACAGAGTCATCTCAGACTGGGAATCACATAGGCGAGCCTGGGGATTGGAGTGAGTAAATCTCTTAGTTGTCTGCAGGTTGGTATGAGCTCAGCTTCAGCAAAGACCTCATCACCTCTCTGGATTCCCGGTACAGTTCATTTATCCAACTCAAGCATATGATGCTGAGCCTGATTTAAACATTGATTAAAGAGGCGATAAAGCGTCTCAAATGTTCGGGTAAAGCAATTCACCATCATCAGCTATTCACTTTGTATTAATTCCACGGGTTACATGTTTAAACCAAAAATAGGAGGAGCTTGATTTCCCTTGCAAAGCAAGTGCTTATTGGCAGTGCTACATATTTTAAAGTAAGAATCTCAAGTGCAAGTTTTAAACCTCATATCATAAGGAATAATAATGAGAGGATGTAGGACTGAAATCAGATGATTGAATACTAATGGCCAGAGGGTTACTCCCTCCTAAATTTGGCTGATATGTATCCCATGCAACTCTCGCATATTTCAGATTGAAGTGTTCAAATGAAATCTGAATTTTTCTCTATATCGTTGTACTTATTCATTGTGGAAATGTGCATATGCTGGTTTACCAATGACATTATGCCAGGTGACCTAAAACCCAATGTGCCTTAAAGATCCATTGGGTGACCTACTCACAATGGCCTTATGTGGCACCAGGAGAAGGGACCACAGGAGGGGATGCACTCCTGTGTTGCAGGTGTGGGGTGGCTGTTTGCTCAAGGCCACAATCAGAGGTGAGCTGTTCAGGACCAAGGACATCAGCCAGGCCACCAGCACCATGGACAGCGGATCACGGTTCATCAGTCAGCATACCCATGGTGCGTCTCCCACTCACATAGCTGCAGGCCACCAACAGCTCAGTAGCTTGGCTCCCATGAAACATGGCAACTCGGCAGTAGAGAGGCCTCATGCATCACTCCATCTAGCTAAAAACACACTGTCTATGTTGTCTCTTGCTGAAGGGGCTAGCTCTGTGATCTTCACCTTTTTTCAGTTACAGGCCAAACCACGACACAGTCTTCGCCGCTCGCTTTGATTTGAAAATGCCAAAATCTTTTCCTGGAAAGTCTGCTTGCTTATTATGACAGTCATTTGAAGTATATTTTGTTCTATTTTGCAGGAACAATAAAACACATAGGAGTATTAGTGCATGTGGTCTTGTGTCAGATGTTTACTTCATTTGGAGCGGCGGTGTAGCATATTGGTTAAGGATCAGGATCGGGATCAAGAGTCGTAACCAAAAGGCTGCCGGTTCAATTCCTCGCTGGGGTACTGCTGCTGTACCCTTGGGCAAAGTACTTAACCCACATCCCTTAGTAAATATCCATCAGTAAATATTTTTAGCTGTATAAATGAGTAAAATTGTTGTTAAAAAAAAAAAAACTGCAACTGATGTAAGTCACTCTGGATAAGAGAGCATCTACTAAAGGCCAATAATGCAATGTAATTTATTTTGTGGCACAAAGCCTTGTGGTAACCTTCTGAAAATCACTGGCTAGTGTTTCTTTCCATGTCAACATTTTATAATGATATTCCCATTTAGTTTATTTTGAAGCTTTTGGATCATACCTTGATTAAAGGGAATAACCCCTAGATACACAACTCACATAATTAGACACAACGAAAAAAATCACATAAACCAAGCTACTGTTTACAGATAGAAAATGTAGCCATGGGCCCTATTATTTCACCAAATTACACAAATATGTGTGTAAGGTGCGGGAGAAATTGAGAATGAATTCACAGTAATGCATTCAGATTTTAATACCAGAGAGGATGCATAGGTACTGCATACAGACAATGTTTTCATCTGATCTGGAGCAGAGACTGGAAAGTTATTTTTTATGTACAGAGAATAAAAAAGGCCACTTATTAAAAATTGAAATTATTATAAATAAATATGATAAATCATTTTCAGCCTTGACGCATATTCAGTAGAATGAATCTCCAAAGGGGTCTTTAATTTACAAGATTGAAAGATGCTGTGCAAAAATAAGAAAGCAATCCTTTTGGCTTGGAGTCTGATGATGGCAGTTGCACCTGGCCATGGCCATGTGGATGGGACTGCTGTCCCCCTGTGGACATCATGGCGCAGACAGGTAGGGGGAGGCATGCCAAAAACACTGACATGGAAGAAAACAGATACGCCAGAGTGAAACAGTCGGGGGAAAAAAACACATTGCCAGATTTCAGGTAATTGGTTGTCTAAAAACTCCTCTCTTGAATCTTTGTAGGATATGTGATAACATGAATTCACTCAATCATCTGTGTTAAATACATGACCCTGTGGGTATTTAAAGTCACATTCACTGAGGATGGCTCAGACCAATGACTTCATTTTTTGGTTAGACCCTGAAAGGCAGGGGCAATCTACAACTGCCAGGGTAAAGAATAAATGTTACAGTCCCATACAAACAAAATTAACACATACTGAACCCCTACAAATACAGATGAAGAAACATTCTACATTATACATACTTTCATTGCACACATAGCTCTATATATTATCACTAAAATATAAAAAAAATCTCTAAAATATACAAAACACACTTTGTGGATAAGGACTAAGCGCATTGAATAAGCAGATAATAAACACTAATAATACAATAAAACGCAAACAATGAAATTCACGTATTTAGAGAAAAGCATCTAAGATAATACAAGAAATAAGGTATTTACACTACGCAGGTAAAATATGAATACGCTTGTATTTCAAACAGGAAAACCACTGCAGAGGAGCCCGTCTCCCTGGTAACCACTTTCACACTATCTGTGAAATCTGTAATTTTCTGAAAGGGATCATTCTAGATATAGAAGCAACTTAGTTTTATGAAAATGGGTGTTTTCTTCTAATGAGACAGATGACTCTTTCAAAGTGGTGGAAAAAATAATAAAGTAATACTCAGCCAAACCGCAATTTATCCTCTTCAAATGTATATATACTTAATATTGTAAGACAATTCACCCCTAAAAAGATATTTTGTAGTCAGGCCAGCCTCATGGGGAACCAGAGTAAGCATTTGAGTTTATTAACAGGCAAGTCTTGAATACTCACCCTCTGATACTGCTAAGGGGCAGGGCTTGTAACCAAAAGGTTGTTGGATTGATTCCCTGCTGGGGTACTTAATCAGAATTGTCTCATTAAATAGCCAGCTGTATAAATGGATAACATGGAAAAACTGTAATCCACATAAGTTGCTCTGGATAAGAGCATCTGCTAAATGACAATAATTTAATGTAATATAGTAATGTAATATGTAATGTGATATATACAATGTAGTCAGATATGACAGTTAAGTTGTTCACACACACCCCCACATGCCCACAATCTCACACACACACACACACACACACACACACACACACACACACCTCATTCATTTTAGTGTTTGTACAATTGGTCAGGATACTCCACTTTTTCAAGAAAACTACAATGAACACTATAATGAGTAGAGGAAATGCACAGAGTTTAATACAGTATATTACATTTATAACATGTAATTTTATAGTTTAAGATGGACATGGTGATAACAATGATAATAATTTGTATACCAGAGAGAAAATTTTGGACAATGGTCGGTTCTACTAGTTGCACGAGTGTAAAAATTTGCACCACAGATCCTAGGCGTAGTCAAGGAATATGAGCACTATTCCTGAATTGGGCCAGATGGATGGTTGCAATGTATTTGTTGTAATTACAGTCATCTTTCTCTTATTGGTGGTCCTCTAAACTGAACTACACTTTCAAGAGCATGGAGAGAACATATGCTTCTGACATGTATAATGACCCACATCAAAGGCCATCAATATCAGTAATGGCTAAACAGACATTTATGTTATACTTAGGGGGAAGAGGGAGTGGGCATTTGTAGAAGTGGATGGCTTTTATACACTTACTTTAACATCCTATTTATAGGCACCAATAAAGCATATACCACAGAGTAACAAGGGTATACTTCGTGTTTCTCAGGAGTTTAAGGGTGAAAGTTGTTATTATATTGCATATTTGCCAGTGAAAATTGTTAATTGTGTTGTATTTTTTCTTAAATGTCGGTATCAGAATACCAGACTGAACTTTTTAAGCTCCCGAGACAGGGTTTCTCCTCGGCTGGGTCACTGTACAGCACAGTACACCTGCAGTGCAAAGGGTCCACAATAAATCAATGGTTAAAGTTGACAGGTCTGGCAACAACAGTACTTTTCACTATTTTATATTTTTTTTTCAGAGAGGACACACTGACGAAAGTTGATGATATAAAGATGAGTGCTACAGATCCTGTACATCTTGTCAATTTACATTTGCTGATGTGCATTTTGTCAACAGCAACAACTTAAGCTACAGAACTAAGAAACACATTAGATCAAATATGTCCAAAGATGGTGACTAAACTTGGAAACACAACTTCTAGTCTTCCCACTCCTCATCAATACTGAAAAGAAAGATTGATTTGATTTCCGCTCCTGCTGTTGAAAGTTGCATTTCAAAAGCTAAAATGTGCATACTATACATTAAGATATGCTGTGGTATACAGGCCACAAAGTACCCCATTTTAAAAATGGAGTTGTTTTAAAATGCAAATGATTTAAGACTGCGGCAGGGTTGAACTGCAGCGAACAGCTCACAAGGGCCACACACCAGAGGATCAGACTGCAAAAATGCATTAACATTTCTGTTCCTTCAAGTGGGAAAACTCTTTCAAGTCCTCCAGTCAAAACCAACTGTTCTGACATTATTGTAATCATGGCAGGGTAGTGGTGTTGGTAACATTTCCTCACAACAGACCTATATATCATCAACTCAGCTTCAAAGACATTGAATCTTCTTTAGTTTGTCTGTAACGCACATAAAAATGAATGTAGTATCATTCTCGGTGAATTAATAATAATAATAATAATAATAATAATAATGTACAAGATTCATTTTAAAAAAGCTGAAGATGTTTGTTTTAAAAAGATGACCAGCTAAATTATTACATATATCACACAATTATCACATGTTATATTTGATTTGAATAAATAAAGTGGCTCTCAATTTATGATTAATTAAATTTTGGTCAAAGTTACTGTAAAACTCTAAAACATGCAAACATGAAAAATAATGTCAAAAGGAAGTATAATCCACTGCTGTACAGTCACTTGAAATGTGATGTAAAAATTTATGATGGCTGTTTAGGTCAATGTCCAGACTAAGCATGTTTTACTGTTCTTCTTCTCAGGGTTTTGGCTGCTGCTGCCTCCTACAATGACCAACAGCCGTCTTCATAACATCCTGTCTGGGTTTCTGGCTGATGCTTCCCAGGACTCCCACCGGATGGCCTCACTTCCTGTTTGTTCACTGTCCCATTTAGTTAAGGTGTTACACCTGTGTCTAGTTAGTATTGTCATGTGCTTTGTCTGCTATTTAAGCCCTCTTTTCCCTTGCTCATTACTCAGTTTTGAGTTGCCATGCTTTGTGTATGCACTTGTGTACTAAGCCTGGTTTTCTTGAGGCCTTCAGTAAAGAATGTTTTGCTTTCTTACAACCAACCTTTGCCTCTGAGTGGTCTGTGTTTAAATTCACCCTGCTAAAATACTTCTACAGCTTTCCCCCCAGTGGTTACAATATCCTTGCTTGAAGTCATCTGCTCTGAAAGGGAATGTCTGTTGTTCTGTGCACAACCAGCAGTGATAGTAGTCAGGGACTTTTCAGTAGAGAGTGCTAGTTTTTCCTCATTGCTGTACTTTCACCAGTTTCTGCCATTGAAATAAGTGGGAAAGTGTGTGAGAGACCTTAAAATATACATTAGAGTGACATCATCTGAATAATTTTAAGAACATTTCAAATTCCTGATTTCAGAACATGCATAAATTAAGTTGCAAGAGATTTGGAAGCCCTGCAACAGTGAGTGCAGATATCGCTGAGAAGAGGATTGATTTGTACTGATGAAGAGCATATTAATAATCAGAGTGAACAGCATCGCTGTCATCGCTCATTCTAATGTACAAGTCACTGTTGCATTGGCCTTTGCAACAAAGGTTCATTAAAGTGAGTGATGGTGGTGGGTTTCAAGGCATAGTCTGTATGTGTCGGGGAAAACTTTGTGCTCAGCATTGAGGGACACAATTACAGACAGTTGAACTTACCGGCACTCGTATTCACTGATTTCCGCCATTAGCCATTGTATACATGTATATGCAATTTAATATGTGGAGAAAACCAATATGAAACATTCCGCCTCAACAGTCTTTTGATCGACAAATATTTAAGAAGTTCATATCTGTAGGCTAACTTTCATGTTGCTGATCTTATTTTTCATCTCCAGATTGAAGAATGCACCAGGGGGTGCTGTCTGTTGTTAGCATATATTGTTGTTAGCTTGCTTTGCAAGCATGAGTTTGGGTTAGTAATTGTGAATCTGTGTTGAGAAGGTTAACATATACAGATATGCAACAAGGATGCATTGTCTTTGTACCTCCATATCATGATTTGTTTTAGAAGGGAATTCAGAGAATAAATTGTGTGATGTTAAGCAGAAGATGACAAGCAATTAACACTACAGATTGCTAACGTATATGTATATGGAAGTGTGTGTGTGTGGGGGGCATAACAGTGTGAAAACTGTTAAGGGCTGCTGAGCAGTCTTGAAGGCCAGCTAGGCTAAGCTTCTGGAGGCTGGAGCAGAAAAGAGAGGCGTGGTCTTGTGGCTCTCAAACAGGCGTTATAAACCATCCCAGCAGAGCATGGGACAGTCAGTTCAGGAAAAGAGCTGAAATTAAATGGAATTGACCCATCATTACCTGAAAAATCGTAATAGGAAGTAATATGCGATTTTCTACTCTTGAACAGAATTTAAATTCAGTCCATGACTAATTGAACTGAGGTGGAATTGACACCAACACTGCGTCGCAGCCCCATGCCCCTTGCGTCCCTGGCACCCGCTGCTGTTGTCCTACCATCAATCACGATAATAAGAGGGGGAAGCACTCATCCACCTATACCCCAAACACTTACCCTATAAACTTGCTTCATTGCAAGCCACCACTAGGCCAATAAGATAACCTTTCTGTTGTCTGCAGCACACCGTCAGTCAATCTGTCACTGGCATCCTGTGCTCTGCTTGGTTGCCCCTCAGGTTCAAGGTGTCAGATTTTTTTTTTATTCCATCTGCTCTTGGTTTGTATCAAGTAATTATTTTCTTCAAGGCACTCCTGTTGCCAATTTCTGTGCTGCTTTTACTCATAAAATTTTGCTGTGCATTAAAGAGCTTGTAAAAATATGACATGACTGAATGCACAGTGTGCATATTTAGAGCAGTCTCATTTGTGAGAATGGATAAATAACTGAGGAAATAAGATGATTAAACGTTTTATCTCCAGTGTCTTCTCTAGTTCTTGTGCTATTAGGGACTGGAGTCTCTGGACCTCTGATGCAGATGAAAGTATAGTATTTGGTAGAAAATAATCTCCTGAAAAAGGGTAGCATTTAAGCAATTTATTCCACATTGATTTATAAATGAGGAACATAATATTTACAGTAATGGTAAAGGTTAATTAGTAAAGATTTGGATTTTGAGGATCACACCCAGCCATTGAGACAAGGTTCCTGACTTGTTACTGTGCACAATGGATCAGTAAAGTTAGCTTAGAGAGGTGAAAATGAGGAGGAAGGCACATACTGAAAATAAATTGGAGAGGGTTTAAAGGGAGGGTGAGCTTTGATAACAAAAAATGTTTTCGCCAAATTTACATGCCTTTTTGGACATTGCCTTGAAAACATTTGGGAGGAAACCTTGTTTATGACAGTACTACATTATAGTCATTTATGAGGACTATGATAATGATGATGGTCTGTTTGTGTGTATGTGTGTGTGTGCATGTGTGTGTGTACAGGCACACTGGATTTGTGATTCAACAGTCCTGACGCCTTAATGCCTCCAGAGTATGCCAGAATGTGATTGTTTTGATCCTATTAATGTTGTCATGTATGGTGAAACAGACCAACTTGAGCACAAACACGTTTGAAAGTGTCATTACTCTTCAAAGGCTTTGCCAGCCCAGCCCATTAATACTATTCTCATTGAAATGACTCCACTTCTGGAACCCAATTTATCAATATTGAAAAAATCAATACTGCCACAGCAGACCTCCCTTTGGCTTTCTGATTTATCCCATTTAGGGCTGCAGGCCCTGTGATGAAAATCTGTGTTTACGACCAGAGAATAAGCGATGACTATCCAGTGACTTTACTGGGCTACCTATATGTGTAAATGACTACCAACTATACATAACAATACTGGATGTGTTTCTGATAGATGAAACAAATGGTATGTACAGACAGCAAAGAGGTCATCTTCAGAGATTTAGCATGGGAAATTTGGGATATGATTTTTTGTCTTCAGCACAAAAACTTGTTGACAAGATTACTGATGCCCACTTTACCCAGAATACTTTACTGGTATTGAAATTCCACTGCTATGGTCAGGTTTATTTGCCCTTCAGAAAGCCCAGCTAGACACTAAAGTAAGAGAGTGAGGCAAGAGGCAGTGAAACCACAGAGTGTGATAAATTGACATCTTTAAGAGGAGCAGCACAATAGCTCCAACGTGAATGCAAGGCTAAAACCAATGAAAACAAATAAATGGAACTGCTCTTGTTTAAATAATTGATGTGTCACATCCAATGCCCGTTTTTATCATGTTTTGGTATGGTGATAATGAATACCTATGTCCAAGGTAAATAAGGAGCAAATGGAACTGCATAACATCCCCTGAAAAGCGTGTCATATGGACTTGCTCATGGTTGATTTGTTGCTGCACATTAAATGCTCTGATTGCGAGTGCCCTTGGCGGGAAAACTTTCCAATTGGTGTTCTGTGCCCTTGTGGGACCAGGAGAGCTGGAGCAATCTCTCCGCACCTCCAGAGTATCTGTGCTCAGTCGCTCGGCCTGATAAAAAAGGTTGATTTTGCCTCTATCCTTCCTGTGTCTAATCTTTGCCAATACTGTGATTGAATCAAGGTGGAGTCCTATCTCAAGATCTCTCACAGAATTGCAGACATGTCGGGAATCAGGAAACAAGGCATATATTCAAATCTGTTGATTGCAGCGATGATCCTGCAGTGAAGGCATTTTTCTTCATTGGCTGGAGAGATGGGGGGACTAATGGACCATGAGACAGTTAGTTACCCTTGGAAGTGGCGGTGGTGGAACTCCCCAGGCCAAGACTGGAGACAGAGGCTTGCCGGAGTGGGACAGAAGAAGGGGGCGCGGCAGGCACATTGTGGGAGATGTGTCCCGATGAAGGGTAATTGGGGATGACGGTAACTGGGGAGCGGCCCGGTGGCACCACTGCAAGGGACAGTTGGCGTTGTAGGACAGGGCAACAGGGAGCCCGGCGGAGTTACCGAGGCAGAAAATGGGCTACGCGTCGCAAGGGCTGTAAACATCCGCATTGCACTGGAAGGAGAGCCAAAACAGAAAACGCACAGATAATATTCCTCTGCAAATATAAGATTATAACCAGTAGAGCAAATGCACTCCCTCTTTGTTCTTGGCTCCATGTCCTCAACAAATACACAACTGAGATGAGAACAGCCTGCCTTGATTTTATTCATCATAGTTCATTCTTCTTTCATATTTCATCATTAGTAACATGTGTGCCATGTGTTTTCTTTCAGGATCACAAAGTAAGTGGTTGGTATTTGTATTAACTAATATCATATACATACTTTTCAAGGGGATTCCAGCAGGTGCCTTCATTAAATGGTGCCTTTCTTCAAATTTTGAAGAAAAGAGATGCAGCTATAATCCAACAAAGATGCATATTGTTTCTCTTTCAGCAGTAACTTGTTACAAAGGGGAAGTGTGAAGTTACTTTATAGAGATGAAACGTTTGATCTCTCCATTTTTATAAGGAAAGAAAAATCTCAATAGTTGCTGAGACATTGTCTTAGGCACATGAGTGGGAGATTCTGACATTCTGATTCTGAGGCTTACAGCTAACAAACTGCAGAGGGAGACCTGTTCATGCAGCATCCAACAACAAAGAGGGAGAGAGAGAGAGAGAGAGAGAGAGAGATGACTTCAGATCACAAGGCTCCCATTTCTAATGATCTTGTTTCATCTCACAATGTTTAAATGTCATATATTCACAGCTGCCTTGTGTGTGTGTACAGTACGTGTGTGTGTGTGTGTGTGTGTGTGTGTGTGTGTGTGTGTGTACAGTACGTGTGTGTGTGTGTGTGTGTGTTTGTGCACATTAGTAAATGCAGGCATGTGTATGTGCTGAGGATTGTGTGCTTACCCTCTCTCATTCTCAGACTGTGAGGATCAAAGAGCAGCCAGTGAGCTGTGACAAGCATGCAACACCACACGTCACGTGGTGGCCTACAGCACAAACTGCAGCAAGCTGTGGATTCACACTGCTCTTCTTCCTCCTCTTCTTCAATTGCCACCTGATCCTTCAAATGCTGCCCGCAGATCTATGCTTCCATCTCATCTCCAAAGCTCTGAAGTCTGACATTCACCGATCCGAAATGCCATCCTTTGGAAAAAGGTACCAATCCAGGAGTTCCACAATGAGTGGCACTTAAACCCTTTAAATAACTGATTATAAGCCCTGTGACATCCATGTGGCAGGCTGTTTAATTTTCCCTTGAATTGTCTTGTAGAATGGATCCACTCTAGTGACCCTTGCTCTCTGTGCAGAATTATCCAGCATCACAGGCAGTAGGATAGCAGATCGAACACATTGCACCAGAAGACATACAAACAGAACATTCAATAATGAAGGATAAATAAAACATGAAGTGGTGCATTGTTTGCCCTTATTAGAATAGCTTCTTCTGTCCCCAGGCCCCATAAATCCTTAACACTCCAAAGAGACCAGACAAGGTGAGGAGTGCAATGAAGGGGTCTCTAAATGAATACAGTGCCTACTCACACATTAAAAGGTAAAAACAGACAGGATGTGGACAAAATAATTTTTTTCTAATTCTAATGTATTGCTCTATTTCAGGGTATAAATCTGGGTAAATAACAGCCTTGCCACTGTTGTGTGATACACAATTAGATTACCGGGGCTAATAAAAGCAGGGAAAGGATCAGAGTAAAGCTGTTCATCTTTATTCAGTTTAAAGAAATGATTATTCCAATGTCCTTTCGGGATACAACAACGCCTTTTGCTGGCAATTTTTTGCATTGCAACCAATTCAGATTCCCTATGATAAAACCTTGCTCTATTGGAAAATTCACAGAATTTAATGAGATATTTGAAAATTCCTAAAATGGCCATGGTTCATTTCTTTAACTTTGGGAATGCTAACGTCTGGGAAGCAGATGGATTTTTATACTCCTGTATTATTCCTGGGCGCTGATCTGAGAGAGTTTCCACTTCAGCAGTCTGGCTTTGAAGTTCCCCACCAAGCTTTTATCGCCAAGATCACACTTTCCCCCTGTCTTGAGACCTCAGAATCCCAGTAATCATTGCAATCTGCACAATTTTTTGTATCCAATTTATCTCTACCATCTCTCTCAGCCTCAGCCAACAATAATGAGTTTCCACTGATGACGGTGATATCAGAGATACAACTTGTTAATTACAAGAGTACAAGATAGTGACACATTCATGCAACATACAGTATGTAGTGTTAAATCTGAACCAGGATATAGACCCTTTCAAAAACACAGCAGATGTAAAAGAAATGCATATATATGTATAAATCTGAATTTGTTGACATGCTGCATGAGATGTGTATTACCATCTTTATACTCTCTCCACAGGCAGAAAATCTAATTTGCAATTCTGTATCTTGCTTTTAAGAAATTCACAAATGCACAGTCCAGAAGAATACACAAACTTTATAGAATGTGGGCAGGTTTGAAATTTTGTTGATGTATAAAGCATAAATTAGTAAATAAAGTATGAAGTATAAATCAAATAACTGTTACTTCTGTTTTTAATCATCATTGCAATTTTTGGCATGCTACCTCTATATGAGAGATATGCTTTATGAGACATTGGACCTCCGGTAACTAAAGTGCAGGTTAGCAAGTCTGTCGTTGTTAATGGGATCCATGAAATCTCACAGTCAAAGCCTTGGTTAGAACTTATGCAGACAAAGGCGGTAAATCCACCATGTGCAATTAGTGGAAATCAATATCACATTATTGGCCTCCCATGACATAAATTACATATCTGTTCTGATTCCTCCACTGCCAGCATTCTGCCAGACTAATTGTGACATGTGAGTGTAATGAGCCTTCATGTATGCAGACATTTAGCATGGTGATTGGCAAATTGGACATTTAACCTTCACTGCGCATTGAATTAAGTTAAAAAAAAGACATATTTCAAAATTACAAGCTGAGGACTACATTGTTCACATTGGTATGTTGAATCGAGTTACAATGGGAACATGTATTTTTTGAGTCTGAAGTATAAATGTAATCATAAAACAGTACTTTTTAAGTTGTTCACAGAAGATTCCCAGGAAATGGCACTTTAAGATCTATGGAATAGGTGGCAGTTATAAGAAGGGTAACACACAGGTCTGTAATAATAAAGTTACACCCATATAAAGAGGACACTTTCATGCAGTCATAGAAAACCTAGCTCAAATTCTTTGCTCAGACAACCCTTGAGAGTACAATAAAGTTTTTAGCCTTTACCATGATGTCACCTGTGTCTGCTATGATCGATGTGACACAGGTCCCAGGGGTTATTTCAGTTCCATTTTCCTTGCCTTGTCCTTATCACATAGTCCCATAGTGGCACCAACACGCACACAAAATAAAGTCTGCTCCTCTCTCAAAGTAATTATGTCCTTTGTGTTCTATAGCATTTTATAGCCTTTTATTTGTCAGTTTCAGAAGATAGATATAATGTAATACGGCCTATAAGCAAAAGCAGTGCCAGAGACTATCATTGTCACTGGAATTCAAAGTGAACAGTAGACAAATTATTAAGTTTGGGGAGCAATAGTGTTCTCATCAGTTATAGGCATTTGTCCATTATATTTTGGCGGGTTCTTGTTATCAGCTTAATGAAGTTGCATTTAAACCTTTGTCTAATACCTTTTTTTGGAAACTGCATTTGGAGGTTGTGACAGAGAATTTTAAAATATAATTTCAGTAGTGTCCAAGTAGTATTTGTTGTCCTCTGTTCATTTGATTAAATTATGAATGAACTCTTTTGTAAGATACATGCCCCTTCAGATCTAAAAACAAATCCCTATGTAAGTTCCTGACAAACCCAGAGGTCACTCCTGGTTCTCCAGTTCATGTTAACAGTAGAGACACTTTATGCATGTGACAAGTCCATGAGATGAACCCAACTTACACTGAACTAACACTAGAACTGACAGTTTGCCTTACTCCTGGCTGTGAATATTCCTTGTGATTACCCACACCTCTTGTAAAAACAGGTTCATTCTAACTCCACATTTACAATTCACTAAATTCTATTTAATATGAGAAAATAAGAAAGAGTCTTTAGAGTTCCTTGCCCTAACGTGAATGTATAAAATTCCCACCCTGATGAAGGGGTAACAGCAGTAAATTTTTATTTAATTGTTTTTAATATTATTCTGAAATGCATATTGGGTGAATAGATGTTTTCTCAGAACTACATTTATATGAATATTATAAACTTCTGGGGGCCAGGGCATGGCAGATTTACCTGGAGTGAACCTCTGGCCCAGACTAAATACAGCCTCAGTGTACACTACCCTAAGTTTTCAGCTTGTTTCTTCTCACACATTTTACAGTAATTTCAGCAGCTGCCAAAATAATAATATTGTGACACAAACAAAATTAAATATTTTTATTATATTTGCTTTAATATCCTTTGAAAAGTTAAGGACGATGTGCATTGTGGTTAGACTTAATAGACAGAATGTCTGTACTACACACTATATCATTTTGTGGTTCTCTGCCCACACAAGTATCAACTCTGTCTACAGATCAGCCTGCTACTGTTAATCTGTCTTATCAGATGGTGCAGCTAATATATTGCAAAGTTTCCATTGAATTACTGGACCAAGTCTCAAGTTGCTCTCTATATTAAATCCAGTGCTACCGTGTTTAAGCAGACGGCCGTACTGATGTAAGATGTGGGTTGGGAGTTGGGAAATAGTCCCAGCTGTTATTTTGGTCTGAGATGCAGAGATACTGAATTTTGTGAAACAGTAATTTAATGTTCCTACCTTGTTTTCCTGCTCCAGAGCATAATCTTTTGATGAGACAGACACTGATTACAGCACACTTACTGTATAATAGTGATAATGACAGCAGCTGCATCCTGCATATGTCTCCACTGTCTGACAAACACTGTAATTACCAATCAGGAAGAAAAGTGACAGTTACATCAGGGTGCAATATGCAGGCATCTGCAATGATTTTTTTTTTTTCAATGTCATTAAATTTTTTATGAACATATAAGTATAGCATACTACAGGCAAGTGAACACAGAGTTGGATTTTGTCTACAGTAGCTCCATACACTGTGTTTATGATGTATTAGTTACATTGAAATGGCTCCTTCAAGGATATCACCATACTGTCATACAGATATTTAATAAAAATTGGATTTGGATTTTTTGTCTCTAGCGTTTATACATGTATCAGGGATAAGGTGCATTTCTTTGCAAATGGCCCACAACCACTTACTGTACTCAGTATGATTAACTCACTCCTTCTTACCTATTGCATTTGGAGTTTTGTCTCCTAGAAGACCATGGGTATTAGTTCATTTTGGGAACACTACAACTATATTTTTGTAGGCCAATATTACCATTTCCAACTACTGCTAATAATGATAACACAATGAATGCCAGTCATGATAGTCAAATTCTCTAATGCAGCTATATGAAACCACATCTGTTGACACTACTTGCCTTTGCATTTGAGGAAAAAAAAAAAAATCCTGAGATGATCTATGGTAAAAAATGTGGCTTGTATCCAAGACAACATAACATTCATAATTGGATGAATATGCCAAAAGTTTGTGGCAGATAGCAACTTTGCTTGGATGTATGTGAATCAGTTATGAGTTAACTAGCCATATAGTTTGTTCATTGCAAACAGTAGTAAACAAAGTATTACTTTTTGCTGGCTCTTGGTGATAAAATGGTGATAAAATTGACAAAGCAGACATAGCATAGAAATTTCATATTGAAAATAGCTACATAAAATGTTGACAAGAAATTGGTGTAATAAAGTTCAGCTTAGTATTTTTTTTAGAAATGGGAACTTCCTGCAGCTTACAAATAATGATAGAAAACAAATATGTTGAAGGACTATGCTGGCATCTTGTGGTGAAATTCAAGAATAACAACAGCCACAAAAAAAAGAGGAATATTGAATATGAATATGAACAATTGAATATGAACAATTCAGAAGTCTTTAGAAATGACCTCAAAATATGGAAACAGTCAAATGTCAGAAAATAGGAGACATAGTATTTTGTGTGATAAATCATTTTCTTGCCTTTTTAAAAAATTTACCATGCTTCAAAACATTGCATACAGGCCAGGAAACAGGTCTCTCAAACCTAGGATATATAACAACAAATTTCTCTTCCAAACTAACGGTAAATATAAGACCTTTAACCTGACCTTTCCTGTCAATGGTCTGGTTATGTTAGCCTGTCTGCAGCTCTGTCTATTTTTAACTTTTCCATGCACAGATATTTAGAACAACGCACAAGCCCTCAGTAAGCAAACTGGAGACCCATGGAGGACTTCACATTGTGGTAAGTGACTATTGTGTCCATTTCTACACAGGACTATACTTTTTTAACTTTATGCCTGTAATACATTATTGCATTACTGAACTACAGAATGTTGTACATTTTTGTGTTTCCCCCTAGTAACCAATCGATAGACTATCTGGGCTGTACCTTTACTACGACAGTTACAATCGAAAATAAGCTTTTTGTATTGATTTTTGCTGTTAACTTTATGATACCAGAACAGCAGTAACATCAGTGATGTGTTCATAAAATGAAATTTAGGAACAAAGGTGAGGATGAGTGTATCTGTCCCATGAGGAAAATCAGTTTATTTCCCTTTTTAATTTGAATATTGCGGGAGAAGTATTTTACTTATCTTTTTATTGATTTGTTCCACCTATTTTGATCTTTACAGAGTATGCAATAGTAAAAGTGATTACTACAGCTGAGAGCAATGTACAATTTGTTTTGCTTTGCCATCTAGATAAAAACTGTCTTCAAAAACAAATTGTTTTGTTTTTCAGAAAATGAAATACAGCACGGAGAGAGTTTGGTGAAAATGGTAGGCTATTAATATAATTTTAGAAATGAGCGCAATTAGTTAGAATTAGAATAAAATTCTTGAGATAAGAACCAGCAACCAGCTATTAGTATATACCTTTTCTAAATGTAATGGAATTATGTAATTAAGTATTGAAGATATATCTGTTCATCACATGGAAAGCCCTCCAAGGTTAACACTGCTGACCTTAATTCGTGCTATGTGAACGCAATGCTTTGGCTCTTCTTTCCAGGGAAGACACAAGAAAGCTCCTGCTGGGCAGCACAAGCACTGCGTGAAGTGCTTCAACCAGCACTGCACGGCCCCGGTCGAGGTCTTTGTCTCCTGTGTAGTCATCAATTGCCGACTGCTTTGTGGCGCTGTCTTCCACATGTGCAAGGAAGAAGAGCACCAGCTCCTTTGTCCATATGAGAAAGTGCCCTGCCTCAATGCTGACTTCGGCTGCCCCTTCTCCATGTGCCGCTATAAGCTGGCCAAACACCTGCAGGTGTGTCCGGCCAGCGTGGTCAGCTGCTCGCTGGACTGGAACCGCTGGCCCGTGGCAGAGACGGACACCACCTTCTACAAAAGTGTCCTGAAGGAGCCTGGCTCCAACGAGCAGCTGGACCTGTCGATGGCCATTCGAGACCAACAGCTCCTGTTTCGTTCTCTGAAAATGAAAAGCTTGTTCCCTGAGCTGATGGAGAGGGAGGAGAGTCCTGCTCCTGAGGAGCTTGAGGGGGCCGTGGGGGGCATGGATCGAGATGTGGCCTCAGTGCTCCCAGGCGATCCTCTGGATTATGGACTCAGTGAGGCAGAGAGCCAGGAGCTCACACAGGAAGAACGCGAAGCCCTCGCGAAGAGCAAAGAGGTGACCAGTATCGAGAACTACACTTCCTGGGAGAGCATGTTTAGCAAGGAGCTAGGCAGTTGCCAGCAAACAGCTAAAAGCAAACTTACACCCAGTGATGGAAAAGAGAGCAAGGCCTCATCAGACAGTCATGCAGACTGCACTGAAGCACCCAGGCTGCAAGAGGAGACAGCGACCACCACCTCTGTTGATGTTAACAAAACTGGTCTTGCTCCATGGCAAGATGGGGTCCTGGAGAGGCTAGGTAAAGAGGTCAACATAGCAG
The DNA here is from genome assembly GCA_019176425.1 of Megalops atlanticus. Classification (NCBI taxonomy): domain Eukaryota; kingdom Metazoa; phylum Chordata; class Actinopteri; order Elopiformes; family Megalopidae; genus Megalops; species Megalops atlanticus. The sequence goes on along the minus strand of CM032883.1, from coordinate 27,404,478 downwards.
AATACAACATGTATCTGGTTCACCACGGAAGTATGCTCATTCGATTTGGCCAGCTCGCTGCTTGTACGCCCAAAGAGAGGGATTTTGTGTATGGGAACCTGGAACCCATAGAGGTCCAAACTCTCCACACCTTCAGTGTTCCCACCAGCTACAGAGCAAAACGCAGCTATCTCCAAGATCCTTCCACTAGAGCAAAGAGGGAAGACAAAGGGGTTGACACATCTGATTTAGGGGTGTCGCAAGCAGACCTTCCAAAGTGGGATGAGGTCTATGCAACTTTATTGTGCTCCTTAGAGAAAGAACTAAGAGGGCATCTAGTTAGTGAAACTGTGGGGACTGATGGCCTTTTTATGGACATTGGGACTCAGACGTATGACTTCTGCACTGCCCCATTCAAAGCAGACACCTCATTGGCAGATATCACTGCTGACCGGGCCTTGACTCTGCACATCCAGATTCAAACAGAGTGTGTGACAAGAAGGCACAATAAGGCAAGCTCTGCATTCACCTTCCTGTGTAACCACTTCTTCAGAAGAGATGAATTTGCCTCCCACTTCAAGAACGTGCACTCGGACATCCAGTCTTGTTTGAATGGCTGGTTTGAGCAACGCTGCCCTCTAGCATACCTCGGCTGCACCTACAGTCAGAAGAGGTTTCGGCCTTCTACGCACAGAGCCACTGTCACATACAACCAGGACCTCAGCACCTTCAATATCCGGCCAGAGATCCCGGCCATGCTCTTTGAGGGTGTCAAGACTGTTACCCCGGAAAGGAAGCGGGCACGCAATCTAGACTCTCTCAGCAAGCTCCCCTTCGAGATCTTGCAGCACATTGCTGGCTTTCTAGACAGCCTCACCTTGTCCCAGTTAGCCCAAGTCTCCAGGCTGATGCGGGATGTCTGTGCTACTCTATTGCAGGAGAGGGGGATGGTCTCCCTTAAGTGGGAGAAAAAGACCTATTCCCATGGTGGATCCAGCTGGAAGTGCAGAAAGAAGGCAAGTTATTTCCATTCTACCTTACAGGATTGTCTTTGAAAAGCTTCTAGTGTACATCTATAATGTAATCTACCTGTCTGTTGTATCCTTTATCACTCAAATGTTACCAGTAGCCAGTGGGTAGGCAATCCATAATGGCAGACATGGGGACTTGACACGCTTATTTGAGTCCCAGTTGAGTCTCAAGTCCTAACTTATGAGCCCTTATGAGTCCTGAGTCACAACAGTCAAGTTTCGAGTAAAGTCCCAAATCACAACAGTGAGGTCAATTCAAGTCACAAGTCGCCAGAATCAAGACTCACATCCTAAGTTTCAATTGTAATGCAATGGTCACATTAAAGTTTATATAATGTTTGACCATATGAATATATTGAAGAAACAATTATATAGTCCCTATGTATTACCCATTCACCTTGATATCTCAATCATTCAACTGTTTTATTAGTCTGAAAAACAAAAATGCACAAAAATACATTCTTCAGTCTAAATCAATGAAAAAGATTGTCTTAACTTACATAGACCTTGGAGCCATTGTGTTTACCAAAAGTCAAACAGTTTGATTTCTGACAGTGTCTGACTTCACTTTGTGTCCCAGTTGGAAGGGTTATAATATGACTGAAGTCTAAATTTGCTTTGGTGCTGCTCTCTGCAAGCATTTGGATTACTCAAGCTCAGTGACTGCCTGGTGCCTGTGCTGGCTATGGCATTTGGGCATGTCTGTTCAGTCATTCACGGCATCTGGTCACATCATGTAAATAGCTGCTGAGCACAACTCATGGGGAAGTCAGTTGACAGAGGATTTTTATACTTCAAACTGTTCCGTCTCTCCATACCTAGTAACCCCGCAGGGAAAAGGAACAAAAATATGTCTAATAAAAAAGTCAGATATTAACTAAATTGTAAAGTACAAATAAATCATCACAATTTCCATGGAAACACCTGTGCCAGGGAATTCATTGTTGTCCTGCTGAGGTGACACAATTTCCTGTATACTTTCACTCTCATTTCAGTTCAGTTTCAACCTGTGTTTGCAGAACAGGTTCTTTAGTAGAGAAACAAGTACTCATAAACAAGTATGACTGTGTTTCATTACACTTGGGACAAATGCATAAATATGTGTGTCTATTCTTTATTTGAATAAATTTCCTAAGAATATCAGAAAGTCAAGATGCATGTTTCCTTATTTTGTTCATCTAAATGGAGAAAAAATGCATTATAACACAACTGAAGTTGGAAAAAAAAAAAAACATGACCTTGGCAGCACTACACCCTTTATCACCGCTCTGTCTGTGCACTCTGGTGGACAGGGGACAAGGGTGCAGTGAACAGCCGCTGACCTTACTGAGCTGGAATGCAAACATGACCTTACTGTGCTGTCACTTTAACAAGGCAGAAGACAGTTGGTCTTTCAGGTCATAGTAGGTTAGGAGCAATTTCAAAACTTTGACCCTTTCGGTTCCCATTTTACCACATTTGTACTTTATTGGTGTATAGTATTTGTATTAGCATTACTTGCTGCTTATTTACTTGTAGTATGAACATGTGCTATGGATACTGTGATTTAGTAATGCTGAGATATATGGTAGTGCATGTATTTAAGCACTTCCCATAGTTTTCTAGGCTGTTTAGTTTCAGATTAGCACAAGTTAACTTGTGGTAATGCTTGAATAGTGTTGTCCAAGCACTTGCTGGTCTGGTGCTGGTCTGATGCTGTTGCTCATATAACTTGGATGGATTACTTCTGTTCTCTTGCGCTGGACGTTGCTCTGGATCGGAGTGTCTACTAAATGAATGTAATGTTATAAAGTAAGCTATAGTGTCAAAGAAAGTGTATAGCATTATATTAAGAACTGAGTCAACTAACAATTAATTTTAATTGTATTTGATAACCTGTACCTCTTGCCATATACTGTAGTTCCCAATGGATGTACTGAACATTCCCGTTTTCCTACATTTCTCACTAGGTGTGGCAGTTCAGCAGCCTCTTCTCCACAGTGGAGAAATGGAGCTTTGACAGCATCCCCTCGATGTCAGAGCACCTGAAAGTCTGCCCCTTCTACCAGACTGAAGACAAGAGTGAACCGGTGGCCTTGGTCAGCATGACTGACAAGCAAGAGGGAAAGGAGCAGGACAACCTGGTCACTATGTTCCTAGGCAATTAGAAGATACCAGCAAGATTTTTTTTTTTTTCACACTGACTGAGCATGTCCTATCGCAAAACAATACTGCTTTCTGTTGTCTGCAGATAATGTGGTATTTCAGGCTTTCTCAACATTGAATTAGCTAGCTGGCCACCCCAGTTGATTTACAACCTTATTAGCTGGGGATAGCTAGGAATAATACAATACCTAGTTAGCTAGCATGCTCAGTCAGTTATGGACAGATACAGTAGGTAGCTATTATGCTGGCCAACAAGTTATTCTTTTCAATGCAGATATGATACCTTAGTGTCTCTGCGGCTGACTGCAAATAATAAACTAACCAAGGCCAGGCATGTTAGGGTCTAGGTTTTAAGTTTGCTAATTGTTTAATATACAATGTAATGCTGTATTGTTATTCCCATTGAGATTATATTCCTTTCAGAAACATAATCAATATTTTGGTTATTGGTTTAATTAGCTGTCTAGCTTGCTTTCATCATGACAAGGATGGCAGCCAATTTTTTTTGTTTTGGGAGAGGGTACCCTATTTGCTGAAATGATATCACAAGTACATTCTTTTTTGTTGTACAGTTGGAAATATTTGAAAGTGGAGGGAAAGGAGAATAAGAAATCTGGCATACCTTAGAATGAGGGTATAAAGAGGAGAGCACGTCTCTTGTTAGTGGTGGTATGGACAAGTTAAAACAACAATTTTCTCATGCACTGGAACTTATTTGATTCAATTTCACCAGGGGGCAGAAAATTTCCACAACGTAATGAACTAAAAAATAAATAGATAATGAAAATAACCTCTCAATTGGTGAACAAGGCAAAAATATTCCAGTGGAGACCCCATCTGCACATATGCACTTTGGTGACTTATGTTTCCTCATGAGAACTATTTCTGTGCTCATTTTCCATTGAAAATGAGGTTATATGTGGATCTTGTTGCCATAGAATTCTTATCTGTTGTCTGTGTCTTGCTGGTTTCAAAGAGCAGAAGCTGCTATTTGGTGAAAACAGGAGAAACCAATTATGAGAGACGTTAATAAGTGTACTGCAAATAATGAAGTAATGTGGCAAGGAAATTCAGAGTGAGAAGAAAAGCAGAGGAAGAGTCCAAATATGGGCATCCATTAATGCCTGTATATTAGTAGATCTGAACTGTGTGTGTAAATGTTAGATGGTATAGATGGCATAAATTAGCTGTGATATTTATTTTCAGTGTCAATTCACACTTAAACATATTTAATAGGTTTCCAATATAAATTATTGAATAACATATTACTTATTTTGAAGTAAAAATATTTCATATGTTCATGCTCTAAAAGAATTTCAAGAACCCATCATCTGGTCTCTTTCATTTTACATCAGCAAAACAATGTACCTTTTCCTTTTGTTTCAGGCATCAAGCAATAAAAACAGCTTTGGAAAGTGATCGGAAACATTATTAATTCACAATAACAAAAAGAAAACAGATGGACAGTGGGTGGATCCACGCTGCAAATACAAATCTTATTGCCTGTTGGTGAAAGAAAATCCACTTCATAACTATCATACACAGAATTTTTCTAGTATAAAAGTTTTACACAGTAAATAAACCATTTATTTGTTTATTTTTCAGTTTAGCAGCTTTTTGTCATTTAATTTAGGGGATCCATGTTGACCTTCTGGTGACATATTCAAGGAAATTCTGGGTTTTGGACACCATCTTTTCATTTTTGGGCAACATCTTTCACTAAACCCTTACCCTACAGCAAACATTTCTAGATTGTTTCAGAAGGATTATTTGTTGACCTTTAGGCACATTGTTACCAAGTGTATTTACTAAGTAAATGGCTTTTCAGGCACTAAATATTTGGTGTATCCAACCAGATCTACTTTAGTGTTTCCTGCCAGTAGATGTCAGCATTAACACATAGAATATGGAATTCTGTCACATTCAGCAGTGGAAGATACAGACATGGCCCTGCTGGATTTAAAGTGAAAAGCAAATGTTACTGACATGACACAGACAAACAAACAAACAACAACAACCCGAGGAAAGCCACCGGCCCTGATGGTGTGACAGGAAGGGTACTGAAGGAATGTGCAGACCAGCTCTCCGAGGTCTTCACAAAGATCTTCAACCTGTCCCTGTCTAAATCCATCATCCCACCTTCCCTGAAGTCTGCCACAATCATTCCACTGCCGAAAAAGACTGTCATCAGCGGCCTCAATGACTACCGTTCGGTCGCACTTACACCAGTTATCATGAAGTGCTTCGAGAGGCTGGTCTTGCAGCACACCAAAGCCAGCCTCCCACCCACCTTCGTCCCCTATCAGTTTGCCTACAGAGCAAATAGGTCTACAGAAGATGCCATCGCTACTGCTCTTCACACTGCACTGACCCACCTTGAACACCAGGGGAGCTATGTGAGGATGCTTTTCATAGACTTCAGCTCCGCCTTTAACACTGCCATCCCGGGCAGACTGGTCACTAAACTTACTGACTTAGGACTTTCCCAATCCACCTGCCACTGGATCAAGGACTTTCTGACTAACTGCCCCCAGACTGTTAGACTAGGCCCCCACCTCTCCTCCACCCTTACACTCAGCACTGGCGCCCCACAGGGCTGTATGTTGAGCCCCCTTCTCTACTCCCTCTACACTCCTGGCTGTGCCCCCACCCATCCCACCATCATCAAGTTCACGGACGACATAACTGTGGTTGGACTTATCTCAGGAGGAGACGAGACAGCCTACAGGGATGAAGTCCAAAGACTGGCAGTGTGGTGTTCAGAGAACAATCTCGCTCTGAACTCCTCAAAAACAAAAGAAATCATAATAGACTTCTGGAAAAATAGTGCAGACCCCGATCCACTATACATCAATGGGGACTGTATGGAAAGGGTCCCTGTTTTCAGGTTCCTGAATACGCACATCGCTGAAGATCTCTCCTGGACTACAAACACCACCGCAGTAGTCAAGAAGGCACAGCAGCGACTCTACATCCTGAGGATCCTCAGGAAAAACAACCTGCAGGAGAAACTGCTGGTGTCCTACTACCACTGCTCCATCGAGAGTGTGCTGACGTACTGTATCTCTGCATGGTATGCCAGCTGCTCAGCAGCAGACAGGAAAGCCCTTCAGAGGGTCATCAACACCGCCCAGAAGGTCATCGGCTGCTCACTGCCCTCTTTGGAGGACTTATTCAGCTTTCGCTGCCTCAGTAGAGCAGCCAACATACTGAAAGACCCATCCCACCCTGGACATCATCTGTTTGACCTGCTGCCCTCTGGTAGATGCTTCAGGTCCATCATATCACAGACAAACAGACTTAAGAACAGTTTCTACCCCAGAGCTATATGAGAACTGAACACTGCCAAACACTGACAATGACTGTTTGGGACTTGTGTAACTATCAGTACCATAATACTTGCAGTTACATTTATAGAACACTGCACAGATGTTGACATTTCAAATGCACCTTTGTATGTATATATCCTGAAATGCAATATCTCAGCTGCTAATCGTATTGTTTTATATCTTATTATTTTATAGGTCACAGCAAATATATACATTTTATATTTTATTTATATATCTAGCATTTTAAATTAGTTTTGCTTGAACTCTCTTCTATTTTAATTACTGTTTGTTATGTGTGAATGCACTATGAGGATTGCTACTCAATTTCATTGTACTCTGTGCAATGACAATAAAGGAATCTATCTATCTATCTATCTATCTATCTATCTATCTATCTATCTAACAACAGAAATAGTGTCAGTATTCACAATTCAAACATGGCATATGCATGTGTACAAAATTGCCCCGCCACCAGTATCTGACCATATATACAATCGCATTGTTAATGAGTAAATGTGTCCTCTATGTCTTTCCTTGGGTGAAAGGGAGTGCAGCATGGACCAGATTTGATTTTTGCAATTTAGCCAATGACATTGAATGTAAATGACATAGTGGACTATATGTGATGTAAGACCCGTAATGATGGAAGGCTAATGAAAGGATTTCAGAGAAAAGTCAGTTCTCATATTTGCATATAAAGAACCAAGACTACTTTGTGAAGAAATGGTGCCCTAACATAAGTGACCTGCTGCAGTAGCAACAGTAACTATTACCTTAGGAATGCCCACCATGGTCATCATTTACTTTATTTATAAAACATTCTATTCATTTTAAATGACCAATAAGCACAGACATCTACAATCAGCACAATCATCCTGGCAAAAAGCAGTCATGAGTGGTTACACCTTGACAACAGTGTGCAACGCTGATTAAGACAAATGAGCAGAGGACAGACATTGAGCCCCTTTGCCCTTCTATCAGCCAATTTGCTTAATATTTGCATTGCAAGTTGGAACACATTAACATATCTTTACATGATCAAATTTGCACAATCTAATTGTAATATCTACTGCAAGGCAACATTGGTGAGGTGGGGTAAAATGATAATCTGGGCTATATTTGAATGTCGCTCACAAGGTGACAGTTCAAATTCTGGCCCATTCTTCATTGTGGCACTGACCTACAGGAATCCAGACAGTGCACATGAGAAGAACACAGTGAACCAGCTCTGAACTTACACTTCCTGAACTGCAATTTCTGCTGCAGGCGTAGAGGGTAGAGACAGCAGCATATGATAGGCAGCTCAAAAATACTAGTCAGACAAAAACACAGGTAGGAAAGCAAACCAAAGTCTTGAAACAAAACCTTTCTTCCTCTGATGCAGCACAGAACTATTTATTCTGTGAAAGGTACATAAGGTGTTGACTTCACTAACAGAAAATCAAATTGCATAAGTATTGTGTATGAAGCATTAAAATGTGATGATGTCATAGTATTGGGTAAAATTTATTTGCTTTATCCATGGAGACGTCACATTTATCTGTACTCCTGTTCCCTGTGTTTTATTTGGCTGCCTATATAAGTACATTACTTTCAGGGGTGTCAAAACACCTAAGAAAAATAACAACTCACAAATATGTAAAGGAAATTCCAGAAAAACTCTTCACATGTCACAAGGGAACATCTTGCTCTTAATACTCACACTAATGAACACTTGTCATGTGCAACAATCAAGCCTAGAGAGAGCTATGGCATGATTCCAGGAATACAAAGTTATGCAAAATACATATTTTGCATGAAACTATTTAAGCAGGAAATATATTTATTGGGACAATTTATCATTTATTTTGTATGCACACTTTTCATAATTTTAATAGGAATTCATTTAAATTTAATCCTGTTTTCCCCAATCATTTAAGTTGATTTCAAATACTCTTAGCTGACACAGTGCTGCAGTCTATACCACTATTTGAGACAAAATTCAAACTGACACAAACCATTTGAAAAATAGACCTTGAAAATGAATGAGCCGTGGATGAGGGGGAGTGTAAAATATAATGTAAGGGTAGTATATTATGGTCACTGACATTTGCTTTTGTCATGTCGCTCTCTGCCATAAACTGATGCATAAGAGCTCACTTCATCTACTCGTCAAGGATGTAGTGTAATGAATCAGATGGACAGCTGAGATCCAAGCATCAGGGTATCAGGGTTCACATTTTTCCAGCTTTAGTTTTTATTAGGTGTACTTTTTATTTTAAGAACAATTTTGGAAGACTATTGTTTTGTAGAAGGACTATTTTTATGTTTAAGACTTTGGATTTTGAAATTATACCTTAGGAAATATAGATTGATCCATCATTTTTTCTTAGTGGATCAGTAAGGTCAGAGAAGCATATACAATGGAAAAGATTATATACCAGCTGAGGTTACAACATTAAAAAAATGTACAAAAAGATGGGTGCCATTCCTGGCAACAGTTTTTATCCATAATGAGAACTGTCCAGTGCTAACCTCACTCCTATACTTTTTGGAAAGCTCCTTAACTTACTGTATACCTTTACAAGCTTATGAAAAAATACTCAGTAAACATATTTATGAAATGTTGATTTTTTTTTTCCCTTTTATTCATTTTCTTATTATTTCCCCTTATTTTTAAGCTCTGATAGTTCTGTTAGTGTTGCCTTGGTTCTTCCCATCTCCTCATTTGCATTGCATTTCATCTGAGACTTGAAGATACTCTTTCGTAACACATAATCACATGTATGCATTTACAGGTAAACAACTGTAGACATGTATGTGTATAGTTGATTTGTGGATACATTTATGTGTTAGTTTATGTATACATATACAGTATATTTCAGAAATGAATAAAAGTGATCCAGAGGTGCAAAAATGAGTAAGTGATCCATCATTTTCATAAGCCCATGTTAGCAGAAAATCAACATGAAAAATGCTTAAGAGTTCAGTGGTTGCAACTCCACTTGTCTCTTATGCTATGACAGCTGGGTCCCTGATCTACGGGTGTGTCACAAAATCAACACAGATCAAACACAACAGCTTGTAACCCACAGGATGCTCCTTGTTCAGTGAACATACTTGAGGGAAAGAATATTCTCCCTTCACTGAAGCAATGGCAGGAAATATCCCATTTTTTGGTATGCACACTATGCTGCATAGAAAATAACACCTGGTTGTGGTCCTGTAATAATATGTATATTATAAACAATAATTAGATATGTAACAATATTGTATATTTGACTTTTTTTTTTTATTTGATTACCATAGGCTGCTTCCTAAAGCAGCATCAAAAATACCTTTACTTGATTATATTGATTATGCAAAAATATGTTAATGGTTAAAAAGGACCAAGGCAGCTCTTACACTTATTGCAGATAAGCACATCCTCCTGAAAGCATTTGGCTCATCAGAGTGCTGGAGAGTGAAAGACAGCCCTCAATACTAATCAGGTACCTTCTTATCAGAGCTCTCCATCTTACAATGGAGGCCTATGCGCGTGGGAAGAGAGCCCTTTTCAGCGCATATTGAACGGAGCTACAGTGGAGGAAAGGCAGCGAAAGCACTTTGCAACCAGTAGACCTTTCTGGCTCTAATTCGGCACCCAGTAAGCTGTGGTGTCCCTTTGGTGTCTTGAGGGCTCCATTCATAATGTAAATTCAATAAAAGACAGCAGATGAAAACTTTTCAGTTCAGTGACAATAATTATGCTGCCATTGTGATCAGTTAAAGATGCAAAATACAGTACTACTATCAGTTCAACATAGTGTTAGTACAGAATCAGCTGTGGGTAGAGTTAGTGTTTGTTTATGTGCAGGAAATCCTGAAGAAAATACAAAGGTCCTATGAGATTTCACCACTTTCACAAGTGGTTTACTTCATAAAATTGCATTTGTCAGAAACAATCTGCTCACAGCATCTGGTCTGGAAACAAAGTCAGTTTACACCTACAGAGTGAACTGGACCTGAAAAGTAGAGCTGAGACAAAGCACCATTTCAGTTGCACATGTGCATTATCCTTCTATTCGATTGTGGGTGAATTTTTCTTCTTCAGGGTGTTATCTACTGGAAGGTATCGCTGGGTTAGTTTGAATTACTGAAGTTGTTCCCTTGAGCAAGGTAGTTCTTATCAGTTAAGCTACAGGAGTTGTAACACACAGCACGCACAGTGTAAAACTGATTCCCCCAAGAACTTCTAAAGCTGTCTATATAATTACGTTTGTCAACACATTACAATTTGAAAACTAATCTACAATACGTCAACACCGACGTGACAGTGTGTTAAAGAACAGACTGATTATTTGCCATCTGTGGAAGGGTTTATTTCAACATTATGGTAATTAGAGTAAGGGGGGGAGGGGCACAAGGAGTCTCAGGGCTATATTACATCCATATCTGTCCAATCTCTTTAAAGGGCAAATAGGGACCCTATGTGGCCCATCGCTCATGTAGTAAATGTGAACATCTAACTGACATTAATTTAAAGTTTACTGAAAAACAGATTGTTTAGTCTGGATTAGGGAAAAAGGCACAGTGTTTAGTCAGACACACATAGCACACACCAGACCAATGACTCTTATAAAGTAGAATTCCAAATGCTTGGTGTGTCCAACCACACATGGTCCTGATGTCTCCTTTTGTCTCCTCAATGACCATCCTTGATATTGTCCTCCAAGTATTTCCTAACAACCACAGGTCTGTCAAAGGGCACTGAAAATGGTGCTATGGGTTCTCACCATCAGACTACATACTGAGACATGATTGTCCTCTATTTTTGTTTAATTTGCATGATTTGACCTGATCAGTATATACAGTATATATGCTTGTTTGTGGTCTTTCTTTCACCTTATGGATTATAACCTGATTCCTTTGAATTCCTAGTTGCTGTCTTATGTCAGTATTCATGCGGTCCCATACATGTAGTTATCATGTCCCTCTAATTCTTAAATAAAACAATAAAACTACATTTCATGTCAGTTGAAGTAACCCCTCAGCACTATTATGTAGCTTATGACAATGCTTCCCAACCCAAGCTGCTGTTCAAAATGGTACTGTTCCATGCATGGCTGGACATAGTTTTACCTGTAATGACCTGACACTGCTGCCTTTTGCCTTATTAGGCCTACACTAAGACCCTGCATCATGTTTGATGCTCACCCAGATAAATCGGTCTGCTGCCTATGAAAAAAATACACTAAAATGGCTTTGGGTACAGTGCATACCTCTGCCACTTGGAAATAGTTTCTTTCAAAACATCCAAAACAGTTTGCCTTCTTTGCAGATGTACATTTATACAGACAAAGAGAGAGAGGTGGTCAGTGAATAGTGGTAACGCAGCTATTAAATCATTTGTTTAAATTCGGATGGCAGGTATGCCATCCACCAAATTATTGTTAGGACAGACCACATGCCTCTTCAGTACACAGAGTTAAATGCTTGTAAGGATTGCTAAAGAAATAAACACAATGACCCAGAGGTCATAATTCCATTAAAAATAAAACCTCACATACTAACAAAAGTTATAAAAAGACACACAAAGGATAATGATCCACTAACTACAAAGCCCTGCCCCACCAAGAGTAAGCTCTCACTTACTCACTCACTCACTCACTCACCCATCCATCCATTCATTCATTCATTCATTCATTCATTCATTCATTCATTCATTCATTCATTCATTCATTCACAACCAGCTCAACACCAGTTGGGCTACCTTCCCCTGCCTCAGCTCAGCTTTTAACAGCCAGGTGTACCTAATTAACATAGCTGACAGCAATTACTGGTTCCACCTGTCCTTGCCACCACTCCCAGAGAAACCCATTTCCACCACCTGACTACTTTAACCAGTGTTTCCCAACCCTACTCCTGGCGGCACACTGTCCTGCATATCTTCTATCTATCCTTGCTCAGCTAATCAAATGTGCCACTGATGAGTTCAGTCAGGTAGGTAGAGCAAGGATAGGTAGAAGATGTGCAGGACAGTGTGCCGCCAGGAGTAGGGTTGGGAAACACTGACTTCAACAACAGAGCCAGTTCTATAACAAAGAACAAAACATAGTTGGCTACATTCCAAAGGAAAAAAAAACAATGGAACTTGAATGAACTCTGAGCTCCCTAGCTTGTTAAGCTGACTCTTTGAAGAATATATCTGCCATTAAAATTAATACCAATTGACACAAAACAAAGTTTAGGGCTCTGATACCTCAAACATGCTGAACAAGACCTATTTCAAAGGAAGCCAACCCAATGTTTCCTAAATTATTTTGCATAATGGGGTGAGGATGATGAATACTTTATGCATTACATCTGACCTGATACTTCAGTTTCGCAAATAGCAGAAAGAGCTGAATGTAAGGAGTGCTGGTCTGCTTTCTCAGCACTTGAGGGTGCTGTGGTCTTAGCTGAATTCAGAATTCATCTCTTTCATTGTGGGCTGAAGCCCTTAAAAAGCAAAATGCAGTCTGTTTTTCTATTTAGGTGATATTAATTGAATAAATAATATCAATATATAAATAGATGCTGCAAAATTATAATAATTAAATACTGCCTGTTCATGGGCACCCTGAAAGAAGCAGTGTCACAACTGGTCCAGAATATCCTTCACTGACTGCATTTACAAACATACAATAATACCAATATTGTCAATACTACATTTAAGACAGTAGTTCTAGTAAGCCATTCACACATCTTTGCAAAAAGAAGCATTTTCCATATATTCCCATTTACATGGAAATAATCGATAATTTGACTAAACGGTTGAAATAGAAGGGGCAACCTTGAAAATTGGCTTGCTACTGTTCCCTGTCTTGTTCCATCACTTTCATTCAGGTGAAACTATAGCTGCAAGAGCTGTAATTATTACACATCCATCTCTGCCGTGAGCCTATCGCTTTTGGAAAACATGTACCTCCAGGTTGCTCTCCTGGCAAACATTTTGCAAATCAGAGGACAGTATGATTTGGTTCAGAGGGCTTCATTGGCCGGCTAGTGACAGCATCAGCTTTAGCATCATCAGTAACATCATTAACAAAGAAAATGCAGTTTCTCTTCTCATCCACAGATTTAATACACATAAAGAAGTGTGATTATTTAAAGTGTTTTCATGTTCCAATAGTCTGCAAAAAATTGCTGATAAGTTTGGAATACTTCACAAATATTACTGTGATTGTTTACTCTGATTAAAAGCTTAATCACATTAAAATAATCCAAGATGTTTACATGACTTCTGGCTAACTCTGAGTGTTGTCTTAACCGTATTAAAATCGTATTATTAATGTGCCATATGTGTGTGTGTGTGTGTAAACATGGCCAGTGCCCCACCAATGAACAATGTTGCTGCAGGTTCTACAGATAGCATCACTACAGATAACGTGTCAGCACCACTGCACCTGATAATAGCTGTAAAAACAGCATCTGTGATGTTCACAGGCTCCCCCAGGAAAAGGGACCATAAAGCAGGTTGACCTTGGAGACACAAACCACCAATACTGACATGTATTAGCGGTTAACACGAATAACCTGAACTTCCTTCATATGGGACTCATAATGACTCAGGAAGGTGTAATAAGACCGGGGGAGGAAGGCAAGACAGTTAAACGCATCCCACGAGACCTGGAGTAAATGCAGCAATTAGTAAACCTAACAGTAGGTGGTAAAGTGGAAATGGCACAAAGCCCTGCATCTTATGATGTGCTCTCTGTGTATCGTGCTGTCTCCGCCTAGTACCTTACCTGCATGCCAAATCCATGCATGTCAGGGCACATGTACACCAATGTTCCCTGTTTATGTGTCGTTTGCCTTATTAAGTAAAATCAGCTACACTTTAGCATCAGTTACATGATTAATGCAAAGAGAGCATCAATAATATATTCATGTCTCTTTGCAGTCCCAGGACATTCCTTCCCTTGACTCTTTCTATCACTATCACCTGGTAAAAATAGGACGTGGATATTATGATAATGAAAGCTACAGCATTGCTCCAGCACTGTTATGGAGCATGACATCAAAGCCTTGTCACTTAATCCTCCTGCCCCATGGAGGTAAACAGGGCCCTCCTGCAGATACCTGTCTCACAGCACGGGGGGGGTTGTCTCAGGGCTCCACGGGGGCAATGTGAGAGTGGGATTAGAACAAAGTAATCCGCTCAGGAAGAAGAAAAAAAAAAAGAGAGACGAATAGCAGGGTGGCAGAGGTGCAGCTGATAACGGATGTGCTCAGTTTATGAGAAGTCCTCACACTGAAAGCCGTAGAGTTCAAAATGTCATAGGTGAAGTTTTGGCACTGGACTATACTGGGCGACATCCTATCAGGCAAATAAAGTATCACTGAATGTATGATATTATATAATTTCAAAGTCACTCTGCCAATGAGATGATGATGCTGTGATCAAACAAATTACAAACAAAGCAGGCACAAACATAAATATCAAGAAAAAAAAACATTTAGGGTACAGGGCCCAGTGTACGTTGTCATGTGGAAGCATTGCTTGTTCAGAATGTATGGACTGGATGATCACCATAAAAAATGAAATTAATTAATTTATTAATTAAAACAGTATACTGCAAGTACCACATCATTTATGTGATTATCAGAATCCTTTTCTGAGGTGACTGGCATTACATAGTATAAAATATTACTCAGTGTCCAATCTATCAAGTTTTATTTGATGTAGCACGCTTCACAAATACATTTGTCTCAGAGCGTTTTACAGATACAGGATCAGCATACAGGCACAGATGTGTGATATGCAGATGCAGTACAAAATATGCTAGTAAAGAAAGGCAGGAATTTCCCTTTGTGAAAAACCTCAAAGGCCTCCTAAGAGCAAGCCAAAGGCAACAGTAGGAAGTAAGAGCTCTCCTTATTTTTTGTTTGTTTTAGTGTAGAAGAAACCTTGAGGGAAGCCAGGCCCAATGGGGGCCCTGTTCCCTGTCAGCTAGACACTCAACCAGTAATCAATGTTGATTTTTGGTGGCATACTTCCTTGCAGGGCAAATGAACAGTTTGGACAGTTACCATCCTGGAATTTTAAACCACAGGTCACAGGTACAGTATTCAGAACAGTCTGCAGTATTTATATTATATTTGTTTGTGTATTATCATTTGCTTCACTCATCATACAACAGGGCTGGAATACACTTGAAAATTGGGTGTAATGTTTTTCCTTCGTCTGCCAGTGATACTCGGCCCCTCTGTGATCATGGAAGTAATTTTCCAACAGCAGGTTGTTCTCCTATGATCCAGAAGCCCAAAGCCGATTAGGCAGGTGCACTTTCATTACACCTTGAACCAGACCCCATCCTGGCCACGGGCCTGCGTTCTCCAGCCGCAAAGGCTGTGATAGGCAGAGCTCCAGCTGCCAAACCACGGCCCCCCACCCCCCGTCAAAGATATGAATTATCAGAGACCAGCGTGGTAGGGGTGGGATTGGCTGGCTGAATGCGCTCTCTGTCAGGAGCTGCGAGTGTCATGGCCTGGGGCACAGCTCCTGCCGAGGGATGCAACGGGTTCCATTTGTTTAATGTGATTGTTTCCTCTAGTCTCCACACCTATTGCTAATGCCCCGGGGTGTGTCCAGAGCTTGACCGCCTTCTAATAGCACAGGACAGATTACAGACTGGAGCTTGCCCTACCCACCCGCGGCAAGCAATCAGAGTCTTGTTCAATTTGTAAGTGCCTAAGGCCTCGATTCAATCTAACCACTGTGTGCTTCATCTTGGGAAACAAATTTAAGGCAGTGTTAAGTTTTTTTTTTTTTTTTTCTTTTCTTCTTACAGTTGCTTAAGTAAAACAGCAATGCGAAAACAAAACAAAACCAAAAAATACATGAGGTCAGACCAATCATTCCAGCCAAGTCATTATGGCTCAGAAGTGATGTGTCATATCTGCGTGCAACAGTTTGGAGCCATACATGAAATGCATGATCATATAGGTTTGTCTGACCTCCCTATTTATGCACAAGTACAGTAGCTCACCTTGCTTTGACATCTGGCAAAAGTTCTTTTTGGATGTTCCCACATGGCCTATTCTGAGCTTAACATTAGAACAACAAAGTATGGGAATGCATCAATATCCAATTAAGTAACTATAAAACAGAAATTTAATATCTCGGAAAAACGTGTGACAGTGTACTAACCAATTAGTGCATGTGTCACATTACTTTTAAAAGAGTATTGCTTTAATACCTGGTGTGCAGTATCAATTTTCTCAACAACAGCCAAAAGCAGCAGCAACATTGACTGAATGTATCCCCTTACAGCTGAAATGGCATCATTGATCTCTTCTATCCTATACCTTTTAGAATGAACAGCTATTTGCATGATTACCCCAGATCTTGCACATTCTAAACCTCTCAATCTAAGCAGTTTCAGGTTAACTGTTTTACTTTATTATATTATATTACTGTAAGAAAATAAGGCATGGTACCAATGTTGTTTGAAAATTGACAAAGGTTTGCTGTCCAAAGAGTTGCATGAAGAAAGTGAATTGATGAGTGGCATCACGCAGAACAATCGCCATGGGTTCACAGAGTAAGTGATCAATGATGTATACTGTCAGGCTCTAAATACCATTTCTGTTTTCTTTGTCCTCATAGGAAAAAAACAGAAATATGTATTCTCCTGTTGCTATTTACACCTTAGTGTCAGGCTTCCTTGAATCAATCAGTCTACCTCAGCTGCACGCTGCCAGCCGGTCAGTGGGGGGTCTGACATTCAGCCACCTGCTGGAGGCCTAGCCGGTTAAGGGTCCATTGTTCTCTGATATGTGTCTTGGTACTCTATGATGGGGGTGATACGTGGGGTGCCTGTGTCTCCCTGTATGGGGAATAGAGGAAAAGACCCTCTATTACCTTACACTATACTATACCCTTGTTATTGTTTTTTTGATAGACAGAGAATACTACAAGAACTTCACAGACACTCATGTAAACAGTGAAATGTGGCAAAATGTTTATCCAGTTCAGAACCAATAAAGTATGTCTTGCAAACATGGTCTGTATTTTCATCATGGGCATGAATGTATGCAAGGCAGTGCTGTATTATAGAAAATTTCAAAATACATAAATGCAATTGAACCACCTCAAACTGCCTGGAAGCAACAGCTGTGTCACATTAACTGCTTTGTAAGGGGGGCAGAGCTGTCCCCATATTCTATTTACCCCAGATGCAGAACCCCTACGCATTAACTATGCCACCTGCGCCACTGTCCCCTTACTCGGGCAACCATCCTGAGGTCAGTGTGACTCTCTCCCACAAATGGCCACTCTTTAATAAAGGCCGGCTGTTATACTTCTCATGAAAAAGTGTAATGCTATTGGGATCCTGGATTATGATATTGTAACTTACATTTTTGGTTCATGAGAGGCAGTAGAGTAAACCCCTTCTGAGAATATAGTCTGGAGAGATAAAAGGACATGACACACAGTTCAAACTACAGATTATTTTGAAGGTCTTTACTCATGAGAAAAAATGTTTTGTTTTTTTTTCCACTTTTGAAATGACCCTGGAGTTCATTAAATCTGTTGCTTTAATCCATACTTTGGATTGATTATCACCCATGTGAGGCTTCACAGTATTTTAATTACACTGCTCAAGATTAAATATTGATTAGGATAGCAATGCCGGTCATTTACCGAGATGATCAAAATATCTATATATATCTTAAAAAACTATATAAACAACAACAACAACAATAATAATTTCATCATCATCATTGTCATCATCATTATCATCATCATGAGCTTAGCAAAATGAATGGCAATGACTATGTCATAAATTCAGACTGTTCTCACATTATCATTTTTGCCTGAAATACATGTATCCAGGTAAAGAGTTTTTTTTTTTTTCCTGGCCGCCCTGCTTGTGTTAGATGTAAATACCAAGTTTAGACCTATGTTTAGATATAGGACCCAATGTAGATATAACCTATGTAAGTCGCTCTGGGTGTCAATGCCAAGCATCTGCTAAATGCCAATAATGTAATATAATGTAATGAATAGCTGTTCAATATAGTACAAATATCAAAAAGATATAAAATAAACTACATGAAACGTATGAAGATGAGGAGGAAGCGTTGATGTTATATCCATTTCAGTTTATCTCCAGCACAAAACCATTAGGCTAAGCAATCACAACAGTCAACGGCCTTTAAATAAGAAACAAAACGTCACAACATTAAGAAGTACCTCATCCTTCTACTTCCAACAGCAGGGTGAGGCAGATGGGTGAAATTATTATGTTCAGTCTGTCAAACAGTGTGTTTGTAGTGTTTCTTCCTGTGGGAGGAGGCAGTTCAAAGGTTAATGAGGTGATAGTCTCTTTGGAGTTTCGATCTGCAGGGTGGCACGAGTAACATGATTATGCCAGACAGATGGCTGACAAGCTTATTAAAGAGGAGGCTTGGATCACACATTTATTATAATTTCGTCAGTTCCATAACATTTCAAAATAATGCATACTAACTATTTTGTGTGTAATGTTAACATCTATTGCATATATGTATGAATCGCAGGCCTAGATAGAACTATTAAGTAATGTTTTAGATCTGTGGGTCTCCCCTGACCTTTATGTGTTGGTTTCCACACATATGAGCTTTTGGAATGAGCATTACGACTAATGCAATATCGTTACATTACTGATAATGCATTCATCAATGTCCCAAATGTTTTAGTAGCAGCAGACAAGATGAGTTCAAATGGCAAAACAAGCAGGGTCTTTGGAGCCAGTTGTCTTGTCTCACTCACCAGCATTGTATGCTCTGGGACATGTCAGACACATCAATTCACAAATATTTGTCCAATATGAAAACATTTATTTTTATTGTTTGATGCTGCTTAGGAGAAAAATTTAATAGCAAAACCATTTTGCTTTAAAATCCATCCAGTGTACTTTGACTGGCGAGCATGTTAATTTGAGGCATTTTGCATTAAAAGGGCAATCATGAGACACTGAAGCTGTATTTGTCATACTTAAAAAGGCTTGAGGTAAAATAATATATTTATAATCACACCTTATTTGATATTCTATGATAATTTGTTTATGCAAATACTGCTTAGCTGTGATGGATCGCCAAAATTAATATATGGACATCATACTAAATCAAAGCACATGTTAAGCTTATATCCTTAGGGTGCATAGTGCAATGACTACTGTATAAGCCATTTGTAATGCTAAAGAGTTCCTATGCCCTCCGAATTCTTGTATTAAAATTTTGATAGAACACGTTCTTCATACATTCTATGAAACTTTCCTGAGGATTCCTGACAAAAATAATTGGAAATTAATTCACAAAGAGAAAATATTACCTCTACAAGGAAGCAATCTGGTTTTTCTCCCTTGTCTTTGAGCACCATCATCTCATGAATATGCGCACAAATATAAACACACATACACACACACACACACACACACACACACACACACACATGCACACACACCAGAGCTTCATCAGGTGTACAGCTCACCTGTACCCTTTTGATACCTGACAAAAAGGTACATTTTCACCAGTAAGACAGGTGTTCAGTTGTTCATCAGATGTATTTCAGAAATATTTTCTGACCTTAACCATGACAATGCATGCTACTCATGTAATTCTCCTGTGTTCACTCAAACAGAAAACATTCTGAGGTCTCTGTATAGCTCCACAACTTTCCAGAGGGGGAAAAAAACATTGTTGTGGATTTGTTTTGTTGGATAGTATTATAATGTTAAAAAATAAATGGAAAAAATGAATCCAATATGTACATTCTGTACGTTTTGTTTAATCAGGGGTATATATACATATATATGGTATATAAAGCAAGTGTATTCTAACACAAACACAATGAAGCAACTTACTTCCCTTCGGTATGTATTATTCCCAAGCTACAAACACAGACAGGCAGTACTACACATACTTCATACATCTTTATTTTCTAATATTGGAAATTATGATATGGTTCTTTAAAAAAACTTCAAATTTTATTTGTGGGAGGTTGAGGCATCAATTATTTGGTTTCATTTTACATGACTCAGTAGTAGCTCTACTAAACAGGTATTCATTTGGTAAGATAATGGTACAGCACACTGTCATTAGGAAAAAAAAGTTCAGCTCCAAACATACCCTGTGAGAAAATTCACAGTATTGCCTTCACTGACAGATGAAATTAACTGCAGCGCAAAAAGCCTGACAAAGCTGAGCAACTGCAATTTCACATGGGGAACAAATGGATTTATTACTGTCACCTTGCCCTATGCAACATGATAGGTTGTTACATTTTTGTATTAAATTTAGTAAAATGACATTCTCCTTGAAAAGAAACACGTGGCGTCCTTTTCCACTGTTTCTTCACTAGAGTTACAACACTGACTACATAGACCAATTGTGTAGAGGAACAGAGAGCTAACTTTGTGAGCTGGACTCAGTCTAAACAAGAGGCTAAAGGCTCAAGAAGACAGGATAGGATGGGGGGCACATTTGTGATAACTGCTGACAACCAGAATGATGACCCTACGGTGAATTTGTCCATGTTTTGTCCATAATATATTGGTTATCTCTGTATCACATTGTTTATGCTGGGAACAGTAAACACATCCATCCTCCCTACTGTAACAGTGGGAAAAAAAGCCCTATGTTGACCCACAGGTCTGAAAGATTTTAGACATTACCAGGTTAGCTCCCCCCATTCAAAAGGAACCTGACATCCTAGCTTCACAGAGCACAGTTTGCCTCACAGAATTATCAATTTGTGCCAGGAATTAAGTGAATCATGCTCAAATGCTTAGTGAGCAACAAAAATGGGCATGTTGGCAGTTACTTCCCTGGAAGTCGGCCAGATTAAACATAATGCTTTTTTAGATTTTGAATCTCTTTGTGTAAGTACCCTAAGCAGCAGTGTTCACATTCTGGTCACTATGAATACCAACTGCCTGTGAATACTAATTGTGGTCATTCCTGAATCATAGTTTGAGGTAAGTGTCTTGGGTGAAGTAGTCCTTATACTCTTTATTCTTTTGGTTTATGTCACGGTGGGTATGGGCAGAAGGTTTTTGAGGAAGGGCAAACTCTTACCACTCAGACAAACTCTCATCATGCAATTGTGTAATACAGTCACACTAAACTCAATGTTATAATCAAAATGGAAACCAAGGCGATTAAACTTTTGGTTTTTTATACTTGGAGAGACTCATTTCTCATTAAGGACCCCTTTTATGCATTCTAATGGGCAGTCTGTCATATGTTAAGGTGCTCTTGGAAAACTTGTATATTACAGATGTATCTGCATTTCTTTAAAAAGAAAAAAAAGTTATTTGAAAGTTAAGTAGGCACAAAGAGCACCCACAGAGATCATTTATCTCCACAGGGTGGAAAATAAGACTTTTATGGTGGAGCAGGCATTAAATGAAACCCACAAAGTATAATGAATAGCCGAGGCCAGAAAACGTATTCAACGGTTTATGCCACGCAGCAACATAATCTTTGCAAAGCGGGGAGACTCATTTGGAAAATGTAAAGTTCCTGGATCTGATGCAGGCGATGCAATCGCCAGCCCAGGTATATGTGACGGCTGCAGATTAACTCTGTTATTCAGTCCACGGGATACAAGAGTGGTTTGTGATGGCGGCTGGGCTTGCCTCAGGGAGCACACCGGGAAGCATGAATGACACAGATGAGCTCTACATCATCCAACCCTTCGTAAAAATTATACTGTTTATTATTCATGGCAGAAGGCGTATATGCGTGTGATGGAAATACTTTTCCATTCCATTGTCCTTTCACAGTATTCAGATGGGCCCTGTTCACATTTAAATGTGTTCAGGGCCGTCAAATCTTTGTATATAGACAATCAGCTTTATTCAAAATCAGGCACAAGGATAAACAAAGCACCTAGAAGTCTGATATATGAACAGTTCATGGGTTAGTGAACACTGCATATTGAGCCTTCGCAATCCACGAATCCTCAAGGTTGTAAAATGATATCTGGCCTTATTTAGGCCTACCTGTGATGTTCAGACAACCAAGACACCTGGATGAGTGCAGCTGTGCATATTCACCAAGTGATGGTGCCCAAAGACAGGGGAGGAAAACCCCATTGCTTCTTTTTAGAGGCATCTTGCAGGTTTTTGTGGCAAGCAACTGATCTGAGGACAGTGTGCTCTTACCATATGCATTGCAATACCTTCTAAAATTAAGGTTTATTGGAACGGACTTCCCCTGGGTGGTTGAGAAGACAATGTGAAGACTTGGGCATTAATTTCCACTTACTTGAATGTGGATTTCTATTTTATGGCTACATTTGATACATGAATCAGATTACATTAAAACTTCCATGTATAATTTTTTTCCTTCTGTGTGAAAATGAAGGAGTGTGTGTGTTTGAGTGTGCATTATTTCTGGACTTAATTATGTACTGCTTATCCAACCCTGCCTAAAATGTCATATGACACATACCGTATGACATATCTAGGACGAGAGGCGTCCCATTGTCATCTGACACTATTGGTGGGGTTGGATGTAACATTCATTTCTACATAACACGTTGTGATTATGTATCATTCACAATACATTGTGGATGTTCAATGCTCCTGTTACGCCATATGTATGTAGTGCCATACTTTATGTGACTGTACTGTTTTCTGTAAATGCATATTTCATTTTGAATTCCAATAAAGTATTAAAATATGTGTGTGTGTGTGTGTATGTCTGAGAGAGAGATCTGTAGAAAACAAAAGTATTTATATGGGCACATCAGGCATGTTTAAAATAAGTGACCTTTACAAGCCTGAGTAATGAAAATGTGGTACATCTACCATGTACCAGTGCATTTGGGTTATTTATTTATTTTCATAAAAAAGCCCAAGGTGACTTTTGAAGTTATTTTGCATTCTCTTTACTTTCATGCAAATGACAAATAGTGATCTGTATTATTTTCACTCCAGTGGTGTTAGTTTTAGGTCTTTTCTGTCTTTTAAAATATATTTTGGTGAAGAAATTTTCAATGTTTTGATGGAATGTTGTGTTTTGGCAGGATTTGAATGAAGATGGTTGGTTTGCAAAACACATTTGCATATTTTTATCCATGGTCTGAACATTTAACTCAAAACAAAACAGAGATAAACAAAATACAATGCCATTAACCTAACCAAGAGAAACAGGCTAAAGTACAACTGAGCAGATCACTGTTAATATTAACATTTTTTCTACTGAGCTAACAATTGTAATCTGAAGGAATACAGCTGTAACCTCACTGGTTTCAATTTCATTGTCTGTACCAAGCAATTTTTTACTTCAAACTAAATAATGCTGCCTGATTTGATGACTGGAAAAACAGAACCTTGAAAAGGTTCAAAAAATGCATTACAATTTGCAAAATGCAGTACAATTTACAACTGGGCAAATTTACAATTTGAAATCATTCTTGTACTGAAACTTTAACTGAAACTTAAACTTTTCTTTAGTTTGGATATAGCTAATATTGGAGGGATCCGGTCCTGAGCCTCTTCCCTCATCTTTAAATGTAAATATACTTGTTTACAATGACTGGGGCTCCAAACCAAGGTGGGCAGCACTGACCTCAGCAATTAATCAAGTGAAGAGAGGGAAATCTTACACCATTAATCTTGCAACCATGAGGAGTTCATTAATTACCTAGGCAAAACGGAGAAAACAACTTGGTGTTCAGTGTAGTCCAAGGGTACTTTTCATTGGTTTCTTATATTTATATACATGTATACATTACATTATGCACATATTAATACACACACACACACATATATATATATCTGTATGTATATATAATATACACATTTTTTCACACATACACACATTGTATTTATTTATATATATATATAATATATATATATATATGTGTGTGTGTCTGTGTATATATATATATGTACATTTATATATATATATATATATATACACACACACACATGTAAAATGTATCTATACATTTTTCTACAACTTCAACAATGTAACTATAACATGTATTTCTGTGCAAGATGAATACAACTCAAAGGCCATGTTGTCCACCCACTCCCTGTTCTTATATGGTTGTGTGGTTACACCAGAGTGAGACAGGTGTCCTAAACTACCTACAATAACAAGCGAGGTACACACGCACCATGCTGGAGTCATCAGTCCTGGGTTTCTCAGCTCAGCGGAGTGACGGAGTTCATCTGCTTTGGGCATCACTTGTGTGACAGGAGCTGACGCTCTGGAACTAATTTATTCTGCCCTTAAGGGAAATTCTATTCCTTAACTGTCTGCGGGATGCACAATAACACCCATCATGTGGCTAAGAAATTATGCAGATGTCTTTGGAGCTGGGTGAAGGCGGGGGGGGACTGAACCGCTGTCTCTTTGTGCATCAAGCCCACCTTGTCAGTCCTTTGCAATTATTTTATCATAATGGAAATCCATGAGTGATCTTGCGTACCGCATGTGCGGTTAGTGAGCACTGTACTCAGTCTCCAGGGAGCTAAGACCAGGGGCTGATGGGAGAACAAGCACAAAAATGCATACCTGGGTGCCATCTTAATAAATGTATTGGATTATGAAATCAATTACAATTGATCCCCCAGTTATGAAACTTGGCAGCAACATTTATTTAGTCTCCGGGGATTGGGTATGATTAAATGGGCCGTGGGGAGACTTCTTTCTGATATCTTGTCTCTTGTCAGCACAATAGTTGTCTTTACAGCTCTTTTAGGGGTTGTCAGGTGACATTTATTTGTGTATACTCCTCCCTGTCAGCCTCTAGAAAAACACTGTTTCCCTGATAGCAGACCTGGCTCACTGCGTTACGAAGTTTTCAAAGCAAGTGTAGTTGATAGTTTCTATACCCAACCAAGATTGACAACACCAGACAAATAGTTTTGCTCACCAGTGTCTTATCATTATGGACAACACCTTACCATGGAAAGTCATTAACTCTTGTGGCAGTAAATGTAAGGCTGAAATCTTTAAAATATTTGAATGTAGTTCAATTATCATGTTCAGTCAACAGCATAAACATGTTTTTTTTTCTTCAGTCTGCAGACAAACTAAAATTGAAAATGGCCACAATAATAATGATAAATAATAAATTCAAAATAATACAATTTGCTTATGTTCTTGTCTGCTTATTCACTTGGCAGACAACTTGATTCAGGGCAACTGATATGGTGTCCCTTTGCCCCTTTGGTGCAACTTATTTCCGTGTGGTCTCCCTCTAGCGGTCACTTAACAACACAAAACACCAGACAGGCAGAATGAATTTCAACACCCAAAGGGTATAATTATTATTGGTATTTAGCAGATGCTCTTACCCAGAGTGATTTACATAAGTTACACTTTGTTTTACAATGTTATCCATTTATACAGCTGGATATTTACTGAGGCAATTGTGGGTTAAGTACCCTACCCAAGGATACCAGCAGGGAATGAAACCAGCAACCTTTCAGTCACAAGTCCTGCTCCTTAACCACTATGCTACACCCACATTAATATGCAAGTGTAGTACAAGTAGCAATATAACACACATTTACATAAAAGCCAACATGCATCTGTCTATTCAATGTAAACACAAGTCTATATCTAATAAGCATTATTTCTGTAACACACTTTAGGGGTATGCATAAATGATACATCATGTATGAGTTACATTTAAAAAAAAGAGACTGGGTAATTTTCCCAAATATTTACTTATGCTACTTGCTTTGGATATCTGCCAATCAAGTTTTATGAAGGCTTTAAATTTAATTAACTATCAGTCTCTGTTTGTTGTAGGGTATTTACATTGAATATTTACCAATGGGAATATGGTACAATTATCAAAGTCAACACTGGCTTATTCCCTTTTTTCACCCTCCCTAAACTCATTTTCTTTCCTGTTCACTGAACCCTCAGAGAAATCATTTTTCATTTTTAATGTGTTTGCCTGACTCATTTGTGGAAATGGGACATTTAAAAATTAGGAAAAATGTCATAAATTCTGAGGTAAAGTGTCCCTGTGAGAGAATATTATTTGAAGTTTCAGGTGGAAAGCATTGCACATTTTTAGATGAGCAGCTGAATATTGTATAAATGGCGTAGAATGGGTTTCATTTTACTTCACTTTTTATCAATTTTCCACCAGTGCTGAAAGGTGTTATGTAGACAATTTTGAACTATCCACTGGGAGAAACTGTCAAATAAACAGAGATGGATGGAACAAGGGTGAGCTTTCACTGTGACTTGCACAGAGCATCCTCCTTTTCCCCATCATCATTACCTCTACTGTCTCATCCGAGAAAAGCGTACTAATGCACCAGGCTTCGGGAGAGATGCAGAGAGTCTCATGCCACAGTTCTGCATCTGTGTCTTCTCAGCCTTGAGCATTTCTTTAACTCACATCTGAAACAAGCTGTGCCATGTTCAGGTCTTGTCATTTCTTATCATTTATCAGTTCCCATTGTCAAAGACACAGAGCACCATAGACTGACTTTACTAGCAGGGTGAATCAGACTGGCATTTTGGTTCAGATTTATTAAAAAGAATTACATTTCACAGGTTTGGACTGGATATATGTCAATGACAATTTGATTGAGTGACACATTGGTTAGGACTTTTTTTTTGCTTTATTTAAAGTGAAATCATATCTGCCCATAGTAATCAGGGTGCACACAGAGGACCATATACTGTATACTGAACCTAAAGTCTAAGCAGTGAATTCTCTCCTCTACAACCTAAGCATCAAGTGCAATAGTACGCAACCTGCGGCCTAATTTGTGTGACTTCCTGCTAGGTAAAAGAAAGAAAATGTAAATGTGGTCAGTGGGAGCAGACTAGCTGCTGTGAGAGGGGACAGAAATTAGCAGTGCAATAGGGGTCCGTCTGGGGAAAGTGAGTTCATTTCTGGTTCATAGTGCTGAGCAGTTATGTCGCACTTAGGAACGCAAAAGTGTGTATCGGAGACAACACGCTTCAAGTGTGTTGAGTGTGGTGCGGTGACCAGGCTTCCAAAGCAGAGAAGGAGAGAAAAGAGGGGTAGGATTGGCAACTAGAGGAGTCTTGTGTTTACAATTGTGTTTTAACAACTTGATTTCTAATAAAGATCTGCAATGTGGTTACCATGTCCTGGGTCCTCTTGAGGGGGCTGGTGGATTTCTGCAATCAAAAGACCCTGTTTGGTGTCCTGCGTTGGGGAGTAGTCCACCCCTCATGACAAATGCAGAGAAGCCATTAGAGCTGGGCATGTAGCAATATAACATAAAACATTTCACAGAGGTCCTTATGGAAGTTGACATTTATTGGTCTTTGCATGACCTCTGCAACCTGTAATTCCAGACTTCACCTTATATCAACCCCGTCTTCCCACTGATTACTCAACCCCTCAACCCAATCACAGTTCACATGCTGTGGAGGGTAAAAATATGACCAATTTGAATTAGTGGAGCAGTTAAGGATGAGGAACCGTGGTCGAATTTGTTGTTAGAGGGGAGAGAAGACTGGTGCTCATCAGGACAAAACACTTCTAATCAAAATAGGTATAATGGGAAGAGGTATTTCAGATGGTCAGCCAAAAATAGTAACATACAGGATGAATGGAGAGGTATGTTTTTCCATGATTGAACACGACCCTTTTGCTTATTAGATTGCAAGACCTACGATGTTAAAAAGACACCTTGACACTAACCGCCAAGGACTTGAAAAGAAGCATTCACTGAGAGTGGAAGATGGGCCATTGAGAATCAACCACATGGAAAAACATCCCCTGACATTGAACAGAGAACATTATGTGTGACATCTACTGTGCCAGAGGCTGTGACTCTAGCTTCATACAAATTTTCCTGGATTCTTGCCAAACAAGGAAATCCTTTTGATGATGGGAAAACTGTCAAATGCTGCTTTCTGGGATGTGCAGAATGTCTCTGTGATCTGAGCAACAAAGTAACATGTAGGATAAAAGTACTTCACTTGCGTAATGACACTAACTTCGTAGATGTCAGATCGGCCAGAAAACCTGTGCTATTGAAAACAAAAATAGACTCTGCTGCAGTGCTTGAAGTAGAATTTGTTTAGATTTGTCTACAAGCAATAATTCTTGTCATTTAAGATTAAGCTTGGACTGTTTATCAACCGAATTAAAATCCAGACATTTCACTTGTTCCCCATTGTTACCAGAAGGGGTATATACTATACTACTGTATAGGAATATAATTATGGAAATGGCAGAATGATTAAAATCTCTTCCCAAGAGATGTTAGAATAAGGCTTCATGAACCCCCAAATAATGTCTTATCATTGATTTGTGGGTATCAGCCAATCAAATGGTGTTTTGCTCTTTTGATTGGTTTGTATGAGTCAGTGAGGGACAGCAAATGGCAGCTCCACTGATTATGCTCCTTCCATCACCACTGTTAGTGGTGCTGGGTAAAAATAGCTGCACCTGCTTGTCAATGTTCCTATGTTCCTGTAATGTCATTTCAGACAAGAGAGGTGATATCGTTCATGTTATGTATCTCATACACAAACATGCTCTTGAAGCATACAAATTCATCTGTAATTAATGTTTACAGGCTAAATAAGCCAGGTTAATTTGCATTTCAGGTAGGAGTCAATCTACCTATTGATTATGGTGCAAGTCCAATAGACTTCTCTACACTCAATTCCTGTGGGGTATGTAGCTGAGGGTAATGGTAGCAATTGCAAATCTGGTCTGAAAAACAAATTAATAAACAGAGTTACATTGAATCTCATTAATACACTTGAGAATAAATGTACTTGTATTGCTGTTTTATCTCTGGGCTTAGCATAGACATTTGAGCCACATAGGAAGACCTTTGCAAATAAAAGTAGTTCATTTTTCCGTGAAGATGTGGTTTCCATCTTCTCATATAAATCTTCACGTAAGAAACAATATCAAACACTGATTGACAGTTTAAAACTAACAGGAATATTTAAATGTGTATTACACACATTGAATCGTTAGATATAGTTTTATGGTATATGGTATTGCTTGAACTGCCCCTATAAATGTGGGGGAGACATTAGCAGTAGAACACATTAATACCTTTATCATATATGCATATTAGAGTAGTGCTATCATAATGAGAACCTAAATCAAAACCTTTTTAGGGGAAAAAGATGACGCAGCTTTATTTCTCTATTTCAAAAAAACTTCATCTTGGACAAGGGAAGAATTGCCATGTAAAGCAAAAAGGGCAGAAGAGATGCTTTTTGGGATTGTTCCAATGCTCAGAGTTGGTAAATACAACTTTTTTGACTTGCTTAGTTTAGCTGTGTTTAAAATATTCCTCGACCTTTCCATTGCAATAAATTTCTTCTCAGCATACATAAATTCAGCTAGAGTGGGTCTGTGAAGAGAATGGAAATGGTAGGATGCAGGAATTTTATTTCTGTATAAATCTTTTTTACAGCCACATAATCCAATTATGAATCCCTAGAAATTACTCCATTGCTGATTGAAACTGAGGCAGGTATTTTGAGAAACTGTAATAATTCAAAAAGAAAAGTCATGGATACAAACTTTAAGAGCAGAACATAGCAAATTTGTTGTAATTTGTTGTGCTGTAAATTATCTGTGCATTTGGTATATTTGTAATGGATGCTTTGCATTTAACCACTTTGCCAAACTTTATCTTTAGATCTTTTTCAGTCACGTGGGGGGAAAAAAGTTTATTAAAAAAGTTTATCACAGCACTCCCTGCATTCATACATTTTCATAAGGTGTCACAATGGATATACAGTAATTGCCAACACTAGCTGGGTGCTCAACACATGTAATATAAAGAGCTATGAGAAATATGAGCTGCCGTGTGGACGTAACAACATCAGTCATACACATAAATAAGTGTAGCTGCCTTCATAAGTCTGTCATATTGACAAATTCTTGCATTTTGTCGCACCCTTTGTCATGTACATTTACTTCTGTGACATGCCATTTCATTTGATGTATACCTGTACATTTGCTACAGGGCAATTTTCAAGATTTGGAATTTTACATGCATGTAATGCCTAAACGCCAATGAAGGTGAGTACATATATATAAGTTTATAAAGAAACATGTGAATAACTATATTTGACCAGTAGATATCTTTTAGTTCCAATAAAAAAGTCAATTGTAACATATTATAGCACATTTTCACTATTGAATTCTAACACAGTTCAACACAGACATAAAAACAAACCAGGGATGCAGGATATTTTGTGTCAGGCTCAGTAATGTGGGCGGAAGACCTTCTTGATGACCATTCTTTTAACAAGGTATCTGAAGATAAAGCGGGGTTTTACTGTGTCCCCTGGTTTCAGCAATGCCGGTTTCAGCATGATTTTTCTCATTATGTTTCTAGCAGAAAGCCTTCTTCAGTGCAGTTCCAGAGTGTGTGGCTTTATGCTGGGCCATGATAGGACATCAGCATAGTTAGGGTGGGTTAGGATAGGTTTTGGAGCCAATATGTCACCATTCTTGTCTGCCACTGGGTTGCATCTTCTTTATGCCTCTAAATCTGGAAGAAAATTTTTATCTTGTCATGTTGCTTTCATATGACTTCAGGTCTTTCCCCTTGATAAACTGTGTGTGTGTCTTTGCTTTTGTGTTTCTTGCTAATCTCCATGTAGTATCCTTCCCAAAGAATAATGCAATGCATATCACAATACTGAATATTTACAATGCACTTTCTAAGTCTAGATGTATTTTGTAAAATTGGGGACGTCTTGCATTCGTATTGTTTATTGTATGATATGATCCCAAAGACAACCATACCATTTTCCACATGAATGTCAATGGTGATGGTATGATGGTACTGATGGTTTACATCAAAACATATAATAGAAAAAATCAGTAGCACCATGAAAATGAAGGGATCCATAAACTAGTGAATAGGTTTTGTAATTGTCACTAAATTTGCCATAACAATTATTCTGAGATGGCCTGTAACTAATCAGAGCATACAAAAAACACATTTTGTAACTAAATAGATATCTAAAAGGTGTTGATTTATATTTACAACAGATATATGCACTACAGAGATGGGATACAATTATGTTACTGTTGTCACACTAAGTTGCTAAATCAAAGGATATATTGCATAGAATTATTTTGGGGACACTTTTCTGTTTCTGTAGGTCTCACTTATGTACGATGTGTATCTTATTGCTGGCTTCTTGTCCTTTTTGACAGGAAGCTTAACCTTGCTTAAAATGTGTATGGATTGTTTCCTATTTGTCTTATGTAAGCTTTGTAGGATTTATCTGGAATCATTTATGCCTCACTCAATAGATACATTATATCTCTTCTTTCCTTGTTGTGTCATACTTAAGATGTCTGTAATTTGTTTCCTTACCTTGTTGTGTCTTCTATGACTAGACAGTAAAATCATTCATGTATAGTGATTTTCTATCATTGTTCAAAGGCTGTAAAAATAGCAGTGGGTGTGGATCTGAAGAAAGCTGGAGCAGGGAATAGGCTGCTGACAGGTACCTTGGACTGTCATGACAGGTGGTTGTGAATATCCAGTGCACAAGTGAGCTGCTTTCATATGGTCTCATCTTATCACATTACTACCATTCCAGCTGCAGTGTTAATATAGGTACTACTAAGCTACTGTTTCAGAAAAAGACAGAAAGAAACACACAAAGCAACATTTGTACATAAGGATAATTTAAAGAGGATAACTCTTTGACTGTGTTTCAAACAAGATGTACTCTGTGTGTGTGTGTGTGTGTGTGTGTGTGTGTGTGTGTGTGTGTGTGTGTGTGTGTGTGTGGGGGGGGGGATTTAAAGAACCAGATGTGAACAACCAGGATGACAGATAATTATTTTGGAGGGTGCACCAGAAAGGAGAGGAAGTGTCTTGTTGTGGTTCTCAGAGGGGTGTCACAAACAGCCACAAGCCACCATAGCATCATAATGGCCCCATAGTGGTCAGATTAAATGCTATCCTTTGCATCCTTACTGAACATAATGTTCAATGTAAAAAAAAAAAAAAAAAAAAAAAAAAAAAGTGCCCAAAGCTGAAGAGGGCAGGAAGTTCAAATACGAATGCCACAGAATATGTTCTGGGATACATTTCCAGTGCACAGTGCCCCACTTACTGCCACGCTCCTATACATGGATCATATATTTATCAACAAACAGGCCACTAAGTGTGCTAGCTCAAGATACAATCATACCTTTTCCTGCTTTGCACAAGCTTATTTTGTCTGTTGGTCTTTTTTGCATTTCATGATTCCTGCCATTGTACAGATTGTTGAGGAGAGCTTGTTTGTGTCACTGTTCAGGGTTCAGCTGCAGGTTAACAGACACTTCCTTCCAGCTCAAAAATTCTCTGCATGTCTTACCGCAGAGCTGCTTTATAGGAAGCCAATAGAAGGTAATGCCACATTTATGCAACTAATTCACTCAGCCCTTCTGTTTTCAGCATTTTATGGCTTTTAATTTTGTTCCCATGTTATCACAATGATTTTCAATTGGATCAGACTGCATACATTGGACACGCCTGAAATGGCTATTGATCTTGAAAAGGAGTAAGGAAAAAGGGAAGAGAAAGCCCTGCTGAAAGGCTGTGGATAAGCTGCAGAATTAGGTTAATGCAGTGATGCAGTTCATCATGGAGAGAAAGAGCAAGCATGAGATACATACTTTCTTTGGCTTGAGTCAGACATGTTGAGTGATTTGTGTGACCCCCTCAAAAAGTGACACTTGGACAGATTCAGTCAGGTTACCATTCATTTTGTGTCACCAGTTACCAGCAAAAATACACAGGCTGGATATGGCGTATACAGTGGCTTTGGATTCAGACCCCTTCACTTTTTGCATGCTTTGTTGTGTTACAGACTTAATCTAAAATGGATTAAATGTTTTGTTTTGCCTATCAAAATAACAAACCAAAAACATGTTTTAGAATTTTTTGCTAATTTATTAAAAATCCAAAAACTGAAATATCTCATTGATGAAGGGGACTGAATACTTTCCAAAGCCACTGTATGTCATCAAACTCCATGCATAGATAGATAGATAGACCTCCTCTGGTGAAGTGTGCACACTCAAAGAGAATAACAGTGAGCACTGGAGAGCTAATAAAGTGTCAAAGCTCCAGACTGTCTGTGATTGAGTTCGCACATTATACATCTTGAGTCTATTCATAGCGTCAGAACAGGTATAGGCAGGATGTTCAAGGGACTTCATGCTCTGTTATCAGAGCATTCAAACCACCCACCTTTGGCCTTTCATTTCATTATTTATTAGGAGGCACTTTGTACCCAGCCTTATGGATCTAAGCTGTGAGATGTGACATGGCACATAGACAGCTAAATTGTAGGAAAGGGACTTAATCCCAATCCAGACTCAGAAAGAAGTAGGGTGCTCTAGTAATGCAGAATAGTGAGTCACTTGTATTAAGGGTTAAAATTCCCCATGCTCATTAAAGACATTGTAAAACCTGAACCTGCAGACTGTGACTAACAGCTTAAGGTTTATTGCCTGTTTGACAGCCCTCACTATTTGAATCAGGTGACCCTAAAGCTACTGAGGTATGGAAACCTGTCCTGACAGGGAAGGTAGTGGTTTTAAATCTAAATTGGCTCTTTCTATTTGTTATCAAAACATGTTTTGGAACATTCTGTGAGACTGTCAATGTTTTATGATACATGCTTGGAAGAGGCAATATCGATATTGCCTCTTCCAAATGACATACCTTTCCAAATGACATACCTATTGAAAAACAAGATTTCACATTCAATCCAGGAACTGTGATTGATTTGGAACAGGAAGCAATGAACTTCTAGAAATTGGAAGCCTGAATGGAAAATTTCCTTCAGTCCAATTCAAAGGTGGAGAGCCTTGTGCGGAAAGGTGCAGAATTGACAAAGCTTCACCGGACTGATTTGAAGAAATTGGAAAGAGTATCCAAGGTCTTCCAGCACAATGCAGAATGCCTGTGATTGTTTCAATGTTTGGTCTCCTGCCATAGGTATAGGATTGCAGTTGTCAGCAGCTGTGGGAAGGGAGTGTCAGCAGGGGAGTGGAGGTGGGCAGGGTTGGTGTCTCACTCGCCTTAATACGCAGCACCTGTGAGTAGTTAGCCAGCTGGGTGGGAGCGGGTCGATTCTCTCAATATAAGCAGATCTGAAACAGAGGGCAATCAGAGTCAGTATGGGAGTGAGGGCAGTGAGTATGGCGAGTGTGCTGTAAAACAGTTCTAGAATTCTAGCAAATTATACATGTAGTGAAGCAGCATTTGTAAGTGTGTGAGTCTGTGTGTGGTGGTGGTGACAGAAGACATGAGCTGCAATAGAGTAGAAGTTGATATGGGGGAAATCCAGGGATCCACCAAGTCTGGCGGGCCGGGACTAAGGCTGAGTGGGGAGCACAGTGGAACTGCACGTTCACAGGCTAATTCACCATTCAGCTGAGGAAAGCGGGCTTACCTTGCACTTTTGTTTGGGTGGGTGTGACGACCAGGGCACTGGCAGAGGTTGAGTTTATGCACCTGTTGACATCTCCACCTGTGCCACTAGGTCCTTGGGGGAGGGCAGTCAGAGGGAGGAGGGTGGCTTGGAAAGGAAAACATCAGTTGTGACCTCCCTCACAATCCTGTATTTCATTACATATATGACTTATGAATTTGGGGTGCTAAAGTTTGTGAACTTGATACTTCCCTCTGTGTCTGTGATCTGCTTCGTGAAGCTGGTGGTGGATTCCTGTGAGGAGTGTTCAGTGGGGCATCCCTTAGCTCTTCACACAGTCTCCCATTTTAATCATAGCAATTTGCACTTAAGATTATCAGAGGACAGTGAAGTGCCTGCATGAAGGTGAACTTCACCATCTGTCAAGAGGACTGCACAAACATGAGCAAATTGATGCAACAGCCAAAACCTCACTTAACTTTATAAAGTCTAGTCTACATCATATCTTATTTTCAATTAATTATGTTACTAATATTTTTCACTGGCTCTTTGTTGGCCATTTGAGCTCTTATGTAGTTTGACTGTCAGATTAAAAAATGCTGTCAACCCCTCATTCAGATGCTTTTAAACTGAGATACATTTTTCATATTATATATTTACAGAGCTGGGTATTGATAATTGATGTTAAGCACTTTGCTCAGTTAGCTAAATGTAACTGCAGTTCCAGTATTCTCAACAGAACAACAGAATAACATTCTCTCAGAACCATATTCTTTTCATAGGCATCTTAGCATGGGAACAGGTATCTCCAGATCCAATCAGCACCGTTTTTATTTACAATTTAAATTTAAGCAGTGGTGTCATGTTCTTATTTTACTGAGTCTTGTGTTGAATCTTTTGGCTGAACTACAAGCGTTCCACTTGCGTCTAAAAATAAAAAAAGCATTCCTTATTTTAGACTACCTGCTGATGTTCCCAGGTGACCACGTAGAGAAAAGGTCGTAACTTTGTCAATGGTCATTATTTAGACTAGACTAATCGAAGAATGAGTAAACATGAGCAGGCTTATTTAATTACCCTGAGGAATTGCAAGTTTATGTGAAAATGAACTAAAGGAAAGAGTTTAAAGACAAATGGGCCAACAATGGGCAAAGGGCCAACATTTCAAATCAAATGTCACTTTATGATGTAGTATAGACAGACCACTTCAAAGCAGTGTCATGACATGACATGAACTGTATGCTAGTGATATTTTCCTCCACTCAATGATGTATGTTAAGTGAAAATTCCCAGAGGTTGCAATTGTATTTTAGGGCATATTTCGACAAGTCTGTCAGTTTAGTGTCTGACAGTTTTTGATATCTGGTCCGGTGAAAATCTGCAATTTCATGAAATTTCATGAAAAACGACCATTCACGGGGGAAGAAGGGTGTTCCTGTGTGTTCCTCCCTCACACCAGTTGGGGAAAATTCTCAAACGTTTTGGAAGATGCATGTTAAAATCACTTGCCATTAACTGATCCATTTGACATGAAAATGCTGATGATCTCTCTTCATGTGGAGCCTACCACCAACCTTCAAAAATTTATTTGCAGGCAAGTACAGCAGATATTGAACATATTTGAACATATGCCAATTAGCTTCAGTATCTGCACAGTATTGGTCTCAGTGTGAAAGCTCCTTTCTAATCATTAAAATACAGACTCAGTGAGCACAAAAAATGGCTACTGTCTTGGAACTACACAAAAACAAAAATAAACATATTTCACACAATCCAGACATATGATCTTGGATTTTTAAATTATCAGAGTTTTCATAGATTTTATTGATAAAGCAGCATATTCTTTTTTTTTAAAGGAAGATCTTAGTTTGATGAATGTCAATTCTTCAGAAATGTGATACAATACGTCTACTGTCAGCAACATGTCTGCTACTACTACTGAGAAAGGTAGAAATGGTAGACTGCTAGCCAAAACATTGCATTTTTGTATTGATTAGTCCATGTGCTATAGCAGCTTCCATTTTCTAGCTATCTGTAATGGAAACCTGTGGGAAGGTGACGAGTGAAATTCATCAGTGTGCGTATGCTCTTTTTTTACCACACTGTGGGGTTTTGAGTAGTTATTTGAATTCTTTTTAAATAAAAAAAAAAAACTTCTAAGATCATAGCTAACATGCTCTTTTTTTTTTTTTTTTTTTTACAAATGTTCAACTTTTGTTTCATGTACATTTGTCGTCCACTCAAGAGATGTTTAATCACAATGTGGCAATGAAAGCCAACAAAGGACACTGTTTTAAAATGCAGGTGACCTTAGTGAGGTGAGAATACTGAGAGAACTGGGACCATGGAAATTTTCTTAGATTGTCATGCATAGACTGTGTACGCGCCACAACTGTCCCCTAGTCTCCAATCTGTAGACACATTTACAGCAGCACAGCTGGTCTGCTTTTGATAACTCCACTGCTGGGGCCAAGGACATATGTTGAGTCAGGTCACTGTTCCCTTATTGCCAGTCTCAAGTGACAGTTATTGCAATTTTGGCACATTTGTAGGTTTAGCACTTACAAGGTCTTGCCAGTTAGCTCGGCTGGTCAGGAGGTATTTGACCTCACTTATTGTCTATTGTCCCTGTGCAAATGCTTGCTGTATTACTGTGACAACACTGAAAAAAAATTAAACTTGTCTGCTTTTGGGTGCCCATGGAAAGGCAATGAGTGAAAATCACCAGGAATTTTTTTTTTTTTCCTCCCAGTTTCATTGCAAAGTGTTCTACTCAAGCTGTGCTGCTCACTCAGACTCAGTGACACAGTTTGACAGAAATCATTATTGCAGACAGGAAGATCAATAAGCTGGTTGGGAACTGATGAATGTCTCCATCAACTTTCACTTACAGTTTACCGTGGTGCCTTGGAAACAGGTCTATGGAACTGAGGAAATGGGATGTGGGACCCCTAGTCCAAACCCTGAAAAATGAACACAAGGGAGACAGCGCAGAAAGAAACCCAGCCTTTAGGACTTTGATAAGCATAATCATAAGTGTGTTGTGAGGTACACACATAATGACTGATATTATGGAGACTGGGCAAATAAAGATAATGAAATCATTTACTATTGGCACTATTTTGCACATTGGAATACAAGTTATTACTGTCAAATGTATTTTTCCCCATCTCTTATTTCAGAAGAAAATTTGATAAGGGAATCAACTTACTTTCTAAAAGTAGGTTTACCTTCTGAAATAAAGCTGTTGATGAAGGTATGTAGGATGATAGCAAGATGGTAAAATGTTAAATGGTAAAGCTTTAAACCTTTCACAAAAAATGAAAAAAAAAAAAGAATAAAACAAAAATCCATTAAAAATGTTCTTACTTTGAATATAATTTATATCTGAGGATATTTTTAGACATCCCATTTTGGTTTGGGTGTCAGATCGTGACTATGACTAGGGATGTGGATGGAGCTGGGTCCAGGAAAACGTTTCCAAATATGTACTGCTTTCCTGGTAAAATCTGAATCTAATTAGTTCACTTTTCCAGAATTCATCCCTGCCAGCGACTGCACATGTAGATAGTTATTGAACGTAGATATTGGAATGAATTTTTATATTTGAATATTTTGGTATATTTCTCTGTTTGATTGTGTACCATAGAGGGTTAACTGTATTCTGCATTAGAACATTTTGAGTTTTGAGTTGTTTTTTAGTGGAGGATGACCAAAGACAGACCACAACAGAGCTCCAAGAAGATTCAGTTTAATATGCACCAGACAGCACAATTTTAGGGCTCTGTCAAGCACATGTAATTTCTTTCTTGGAAGTGAAGTGTCACTTCTTATTGCTGTTTTCATTCAACATGACTTTGCACAAATTCACAATACAAATAACTGATCACGAACAAAGATTTGTATACTTTCAATTCCTTGAAAAAAAAGCTTCAGAAAATACAGAAGGTAAAACCTCATCCCAGGATATATTGTGTGTATGTGTATGTGTGTGTGTGTATATGTATATGTATGTATATATATATATATATACACACACACACACACACACGTAACCACTAACTACTAATTTTTTTTTTTTGTCGCAACAGACTTAGACTTAATTATTAACAGACTGATCATATTGCCATTGTCAGTCATTGCTGCAATACAAACTCCTGCAATGTTTGAGACACCAGATTAATCTTAACAGAATACAGTTCAGGTGTTGATAGTGAATAAGTAAGTAAGAGACCTCTGTGCAGGAAGGCAGTGAAGATTGACACATTCTTGCTCTAATTCATCAGTTGGCTCTATCAGGCTCTGCCCAACAGCCAGTCTGAGAGTTAATACATTTTATATTGTACACCTTCTCACCAGGGCTTCACCTCTCCATGGCCTCTCCATTTCGTTGCTGCCCCCAATTTTGAAAGTCTTCCCCATTTGGCTCTGAATCCATCCCTCCCAGCATCCCCTATGGTTTCTGTTTACCTTTGATACAAAGGTGAAGGGAAAAATGGAAGGATTGCAAACTCATTTAAAGTGCAAAATTGCCTGAAGATTGAGTGCCAACGATTCCTTGGCCGATTTTGCAAGGCGGAAAGTTTTCACAAATGGCTGTACTTTTTTCAAATTACTGCTGTATTCATTTTATTATTATTTTAAATGTTCACTTTGTGGGTCACATTTATGTATATTGATTGATCATGAGAGGATACTTCCATCCTGATCCAAGTTTTACAGTGCTATATCCCTTTCCAGCAAAGAACAGCAGTGGCTCTGTGATTTGTTTATTTCTGTGATTTTTTTTTCTCAGTTATAAAAAGAATATGTTATAATTAAGAAGGGATATCATCATAGATAAATGAACCCTTTAGAAAATTAATCTCGGAAAAAAATGTTTGTTTCTGGGACATGTCAATACAGTCAAAGTAATAACTAGTTTCCTGTATATGTTGACATTAAGACTGCATACTAAACAAAAAACCTTAGAAAATATTTATAATATAAAATTAGTTTCAAGATTACATGATAAAACAATCACACTGGCACATTATGGTGCAAATAAGATGTAACATTATAATATGGAAGCTTTTTATTACATGGGTCCAGATTTTGCAACCACTGACTTCAGACAAAGGTGGTGGTTGCAACACATGGAATACTACCAAGAGCTGTACCAACAGATGCCACTGATCTGATGCCCAACAAATTATAATTATTTTTTGTACCATTCAGGGAACATATAATATGGTAGATATATTCACTTAAGACCTTACTGTCTTGATGCTTTAAAAACATTGGGTAACCATCATAAACATTGATTTAGAGAACAGTAACTTCAGTGTAGTGTTAACATTTTTAATGCATTGCTTCCTGTGAAGTGTACACAGAACCGTATTGTTCATCTCTGTCACGTTCCACAGCTATTAGTCCTGAGTCTAGGAGATCAGGCAGTGAAAATGGATCATTAATTGCATAAACAATTTTAAATTGCTGCCAATGGTGGACCCACAGGTCTACCCCCGCTCAGCCAGAGATACAATAAACTTGTACGCAGGCAAGTCTCTTTTGAAGGTAATTTGCATCGTTCATAGACTGAAAGTTGCAAGTTTGTACTTTCATGCATGGCCTTCCTTCTGATTTCACTCAAATTTAAAGGTTTTGATTGATATTATAATATTTTAAGGAACAAATCATTGTACTTCTTTATCGTGTACTGCAACTGATATATGGTTAGCATTTCTACACAAAATGGCTGCTGTGCATTTCCTAGGTTGGTGCTAAACACTGTCTCCTCACTACGAAGTGCTTTGAAATTCATGGAGGAAAGTATTAGAAGTGGAAATTATTATTAAATTTTTGAATTTTGGAAATAGTAATATCGAAATATATCCTTAGGTGAACAGGGTTTTTTTCTACCAATTTCCTCAACATAAATTAACATAATATATTCCTTCAGCTACTGTATTGATTTAGCTTCCACAGTTTGGTATTGAGAATAATTGCAATGGTGTTTCCAGCCATCACCTAACATTAGAAGTTCAGAATATATCTCATTATTCAAGTGGTGCAAGCAAGGTCACAGCCCTGTTGGAGGGGAAAATGTCAATGGAAATTAGTTCGCTATTTGCAATGTTTTGAAACTAATTGCCCTTAACTGTAGCGCCCAGGGAAATCAATAGTGTCACTGTTCTTAAGCTGGACTGGAGTTAAGCATAATAAGTTAATAGAAAATTGAACCCTTTGGATGTTCATTGTTTTTTTCTGTAAGAAAGATGGAAACTACATAGGAAATAAATTTTCCTCTGCGCTTCATTCCAACTTGATACATTTTCGACAGCACACTGGGATGGCGGACATGTCATCTACCAAATTACAGGGTGGTGAGGCAATTCGCATAACTATACAGTGTTAAGACTGTTCCAACAATATAAACACTATGTCCTTGAGGTCTGCTGCTTTTCTCTCATCATATTTTTGACTGAAAAATAACATCACCACAAATCCTCCAATACTTGGCATGAAAGCCCGCTGACTTGCTAATTAGATAGCTAATATCATAGAAAATTGACTGAGCATGCTAACTAGTTCATAAGGTTGCAAGCTAGTTGATGAGGCTGAAAGTTCAAAAAAAAAAAAAAAAAAATTATATATATATATATACATATATATACAGATATACAGTAGATATGATAGCTATTCATGATTCTGTGGCTTTTTAGTAGCGTGGTTACATATTTAAATATTACATCCATACATTTTGCTACCCATCACTTGTTTGGAGGATCCTCACTATTCATGGGAATTACACTCGTTAATGTACAAAATACTTCTGTACAATGTGAGTAATATGTAATATGTAGCTTCACATAATGTCAAATCCTGCAGTTTAGTGTTCAGAAAATAAGTATGCCATGTGCATATCATTTAATCACTGCCTGATTTGTATTTTTTATTTATTTTCAAACCCATACAAAACTGAAAAATACTGTCCACAGAATACTCATAGGTGGCCCTATGGATGTGTCTATTTTTATACTGAGAAATACGTTTACAGAGGAGGGTGTCCTTTGTTTCTCCTTGCTTCTTTGTGAGTGCAGAGTACACTTGGGACATAGGTTAACAGGAGAAAGGACATAGATTTGGAGCTGTTGTCAGTGCTGTGAATGTTTCAGGGCAGCGATGCAGAGGCTTCACTCTCTGCTCTGATAGACACCAGCATTAAGTGGATGTGGATGGGGGAAATACACGCTGGTTACCTCCCCTGGGTCTCCACACAACCTTTACACCTCTGCAGGAGTTGGCAGCAGAGCTATCAGGCAGGAGCTTGTATGTTATATTTATGTATAAGGGCGGCAGTGTATCATAGTGGTAAGGAGCAGGACTTGTAACCGAAAGGTTGCCGGTTCGATTCCTCACTGGGTCACTGCTGTACCCTTGGTACTTAACCCAGAATTGCCTCAGTAAATATCCAGCTGTATACAGTAGATGTATATAAAAAAAGTAACCTATGTAAGTCGCGCTGGATAAGAGCATCTGTTAAATGCAAATAAGGTAAAAATGTAATACACCTCAATTAGGTCATCATTGGAGGGGAAAGTTGCTGTGTGCAGCTGCTGGGTTGATTATGGAAGCTATTAATGAACTAAACTGTATTGGTAAGTCGCCAAATTACCCAAAAACAAAGCCCAGGATATCAAGAAACATTAGAGCAACATTGCAGAAATGTTTACAGACAATGATTTTAAAATATGTTCAAGAAATTTTGTGAAATTAAACCATGATATTTGCAAAACAGGAAATCCTGAATTTCATCTGATATCCATGTATTGCTGATGTGATATGGTCATAATAAGATTTGTTTAATATGACTAGATAATGTAAGACACAGCTGACAGTGTTGTGTGGTCAGTGCATGCATTGCAAATTAACATTCCCCAAAGTTTCAGGTCAATTTATACTAACCAGTTAACTTGCACCAAGCCACTAAACACTAAAGCTCTGGCTGTTCCATTGTAGGAACAAAGACCAGTTGTGGAAATGGCAAGTGTTTGTCTCTAATTAAAGTGGCTGATGGGATTGCTTGGTGCTTCTCTTTTGTGAATTAAAAAATGTTATGCTTTCCCAGAGAGCTCCTTTAGTGTTAAACCAACTTGTTGGATGGAAGATAATGGTAGTGTTATCAAAACATGTTTAAATGCCTTTCGAAATATGGTCTTGGAGAATAGGAGAGTTATCTCCACTTCTGTATTGAGCAGATTCCTTTACATACATTCACAATAACATCATACTTGGCATTTATCGGATTAGTGGCATGTATCTTAAATAAGAGATTTCTTCTAGTACTGAATTTACATTCAGATAAATATTTGAACAGTGGAATAATATTGATAGAATTTTATTGAAGGTTTCTCTCCAGATGGTTCATGAATTAATTGCTGTGATTTTACAGAATCACTATGCAGTCTGCCAATGATTTGTAAATAACACTGGCAGAGTAATTGGACTGAGAAATCATAAAACTAGTTACTGCCAGACTGTTGTCATGTCACTGCCCTTCAGTACAGATCAACTTTCTTAAATATCCATCGCAAATGTATGACCCAGAAAATGTGCTTCAGAGAATGCATTTATGCTTAACATAAATCACTGCTTGCAGTCATCTGTTTTTCACAGGCTATATGAAAAAAAATATATATTTTTTTTTGTTTTAATTTCCTCCCCAGGTTTTCATGCATATATTACCAGTGCTATAACTGATTATGAGTGGTTGGCTAGTGTCTTCTTTCACAATTCTCTGCTACTATTACACCTCAGACCAAGTGTTGTGCTGTGTTGTACGTGGGAAGAGTTCATGCGCAGCAGTGGTTGCTCAGAGAGGCTGATGAAATATAACCTCCCACCTTCAAATTGTTCAGATTCCCTTTAGACTTGTTAAGCATGGAAACATGTTGGAGGGACTGGATGAGCAAGATGCTCCCATTACTGAGCACTGCCCAGATGGAAAAGAATTCCCACGACTGCAGATATTGAGGGCAAAATCATGTTGGGGTGTGAGCTAACTGAAGAACTCCTCCTCCTTGCTGTAGAACTAGCCAGGAATCACAACAAAGGGCAAAGTCAAGTGGGTGTCATTCAGGCCCCAGCAAAACATAATTTGAGTCATAAAATCAGGAAATAATGAATGTCTCTGCTATTGAATGTCATTTACAGAAGAAAAGCAGAAGTCATAAGAATTAGCTGTGGATCTTAATTGCATTGTTCTCCCATTTACCACAGGCATGAAAATAAATATTTTCAAGTACAGACATTAATTTCTTCCAAACTTCATTGCCACCATATCAGTATATCAAATGCAGAATTGCAAAGGACAAAACAGACAGCTCCTATCAGTGGTACTCTTCTCAGGTATTAGAAACCAGCTCTTTTAATTGGATATTCTTAGCCAGCTTTTGTAAAACTGAATAAAATGCTGCATTCAAGAAAAAAAAAAAGATTTGGATTAGGCAACTTCTTACACAGACTTTGTTAGTTTATCAAAAGAGTGCATATTAGGACATTTCCTGTCCTTCAAGGAATTTGACATTATGCCTTCTTTTGAGATTGTGGAATATGTGAATTGAAGTGTGTTTCAGCTGCAAATATTTTCATCTGAGGAAACAGGGGAAAAAAGGTCTTGCCTTTCAATATGCGTGTGCACTAATGTTAAATTTCAAATTATCCTTTAAAATATGATTTTATATGTAGTATGCCTAATATTTATGCCTCATAAGAAGCTAGTTTCATCAGTTGCTGTTTATGCATTATTACATTTTAATGGAACCTGTTTATCTTAACATTCATAACCATATTATTTGGAATATGACAAGCAATAAGTGAATGAGATATGCAGTGGTTATCAGTGCAGATATTGTATCTCTCCTACTGTGTAGGCCAGATAAGAGCCCCATCATGCTCTTTTCAATAATGCATTTTATATGTGCGAACACATCCTCACCTTATTTACATATAAATATCTAGTAAGAACTTAA
This sequence comes from Megalops atlanticus, assembly GCA_019176425.1. Classification (NCBI taxonomy): domain Eukaryota; kingdom Metazoa; phylum Chordata; class Actinopteri; order Elopiformes; family Megalopidae; genus Megalops; species Megalops atlanticus. Next base: position 27,359,592 of record CM032883.1, on the reverse strand, counting down.
TGGATTCAATTTGTATTATAAGTGGTTTGAGATAAGATTTTTTTTTTTTTCATTTTTATCATAATATTTGAGAAACTTTTTTCCTTGGTTGAAGGCTTATGGAAAACAGTTACCTTCAGATATTTTCTATTGAAATTTTAATAGAAATTAGATTTAATTTCAGATGGATGACATTTACAATTTGCCTCCCCCTGACACTGACATATAGTACAAACAGGACCGAACATGCCAAACTAAAACAATATGGCATGCAAACTATTGGCGCCTGTTCACTGAAGTCTCAGCATTCTTTTTCGTACTTTTAATGCCATGGCAATTACACCTATGAATTGAACTTGTAAATGTAATTGTCTATTATCACAATCCAGTACCCTTTCAGTCTGGATTAGTCAGTGGTACACCATGCATTCCAGACTCAAACTCTAGAGGACAAGGGTTACAGAGAACATTTTCTAATTGGAGTGAGTAAACTTAGTTACCATGTTTGCATATGCAAATTGGAGAAGAAGCACGTCTAGTGGTCAACAGTGGCACACTCTACGACACATTATACCAACAAGACAGCAAGAAAATATAAAACAGAATGCCATCAGCCTCTTATGAGAATGTCCTTCATGGCCTGAGCTCTTCTGTGTTATCCATGTAGTTGAAAAGATAGATGTTTTTGTCCAAAACAAGTTGTTATTAGATATTTGGGGGAAAACCCAGGTGATTGTGTTGATTTCATTGAAATTTGCATTGTATCACTATGTTTTGGACATCAAGTTTTAGTGAGTCATGAATATATTCCAAACTGATTTAAAGTTACAATGTGGTGTCAAAGCGCAAAAACCATTTAGAATGCCTTTTAACCTACAGCTTGGCCTGCTTATGATTAATAGATAAACTTCCCTTGTACCTAACTCAGTTTGAGATCATTATTACATTCAGACAGACATTGAATAACAGTGCCTAAAATAAAAGTCATGCATAATTCAGTAACTTTTCCAACGCAAGGCGCACTTCTTGAGAACCAGGCTAATGGCTGTCAGACCTACAAATTTTGGATGCAAGAAAAGGAGACAAGACATATTAGTGGTTGTATAAATCACCCTGAGTCCCATAGTGTCCCTGCATTCCTTCAACGGCTTGACTTAATCTACCTCTTAAATCTATCAGGTTCCCAGATCAGTGATGGCTTGTAAGAGACCAACAGGCTTCAGAAGTCCCATGATCACTCAAACACTTTGAGACTTATCTACATTTATTTGTGTCGTACAACTGAACTGAGATCATTAAACAACACATTCCACAAGAAAATCACTGTCCTGTAAATCCAGGGATTCTGAAGGGTATTCACTATGCAAAACAAGTCAATAATAAAAGATTTGATTTGCACTATGTAGGCCTTTGTATATGTTTATTTGCTCTAATATATGACATTAGTTCTGAAAAACCAAATATATGAAAACAAACATCAGATATCTGTGTATATAGTACACTGCTGTCCAGAAGACATTGAGGAAGTACAATACATGGATGTATGTCTTTAACAAGACTGCTATAGAATTGCGTTACTGCATAAACAAGGAAAACACTGTACAAAAATAGCTTACATTGCTTGAGCTATCCAAAGCATGATAATGAAGTGCACAAAAACATGATCCATAATTGATAAAACCAAGATTGTCTAAGAAAGTCTGGACCCAAAGATGAGTGATACTTGAAGATAATAACCTTACAGAATAGAAATAAGTCATTAAACTGACAACAGAGCTGGCAGACTACTCAAGTGTCAGGTGTCCATCCAGCAACAGCACGAAAGTCACTGTTGAAATCAAAACTGAAAAGGAAAGGGGAGGACTTGAATAAAAGGGTAAATGCTAGCATATGAGGAAAGTTTTAGTTTTCTCATGCTTCAGAGTATACAAATTTCAAAATTTCTAAGATTTTTGCACAGCAATGTATAATGTCTTCTGTTTGCCTGTATTTGCCTGACACACTGTACACGAACATACTATTAAGACCTATATATATATATATATATATTCAATCAAAGTCATGGTAGATAAAAGGACTTTGACATTGGCTGGACAGATTACATAAGAACAATAAGATATGAACAATAAGAACAAGAAGATAAGATATGAATAATAAGATATGAAATATATGTAAAAAATACATCAAGGGTAGTATGAATTGTATTATCAGAAGCATTGACACTGTGTGGGAAAACAGGGGAGGGGCATTTCAAATCATAGCATGGAAGTCAAACTCCTGTGGCTTATTGAAATTTCAACAGAGGAGCAGCCAGAGAGTCACACCCAGTTTACTGATGTGCAGCTGTCCCAGAAGCCCATGAGTGCGGTGCTCTGTCTCGTTCTGTATCACAAGAATTAATTCCATCTGGACACAAAGCGCATATGCTCAAAGTCAAATGGTCATGTGTCTTGCAGGCGTCCCATCAGTCACAGCGTGATGTGTAAGATCTCATACATTTTGGTGCTTGCCAATGAACTTGTCATACAGCAGACCAGCCCTTGAGTACAGCCCTTTATGCCAGCATATCTACATGATTTTTCCTTGAAACAACTTTTTCTTTAATAAATCTTTCTTAATGTTTTTTGTAACCACACTAAATAAATTAAAACCCTCCAGAACTGAAGCATGGAACTCAAGGAGAAGGAAAATCAATATGACAGAAAACAGCAAATGACAGTCCACTTTACAATAACCATGGCAACAGTAGCTGGAAATAGTAGTCACAGCCTATAACCGAAGTTTCAGGGTTTTCACCAGTGATCTTGTCAACTATGATTCTCTTACTCCAGACCTCTAGTCTATTTACCTTCAATTTACATTCCAATCTTCATATCAATTCTTGGTTTTCCACAACAACCGATACTGTAAGATAAGTGTTCCAATGCAAAATGGCTGCCCTGGATTACTAAAGTGAGTCTTGGTGAAGAACTTTGGAATTAAACCATGAAAAATGCAAAAAGCTGATCTTTAGTCCTGAGGTATTTCGCACTCCTGCAGCACTGCTCTCAGGGTTTGAACGCACAACCCTCAGAGCCAGAGAAAGAGTGCTGTCCGCTGCTGCTTTCAGCTGTACACTTAACCCCCTAATTCAGCTGTTATGAAATCACTACATTCATTGAAGCAATTAAATCATGCTATTAACATGCTGATACTACTTACGTTTTTCATAATCCTGTAAATGCTGCACCAGAGGTGGGGTAAAGCAGCTAATTACTATGCATAGTAACTAGAGCCATTGAGCTTTCTTTTGTTTTTCAAAGCTGGATGATGTCCACCAGCAGCCTGAAACATGGAAAACCTTTGCATGAGCACAATGTGTGGTTAATATTTGCCATTTTTATTATTCCTTGCACACAGTATAAGAGATCCACAAAATCCTGAGTACAAGTTCAAATACATAAGAAGGAATCAAAGTTAATGAGCCCTGCTGTAAGGGAGGCTCAGGTTGACTTTAAAACAGATAGTGTCACTGTCAAAACTTTGCCGGTAGAAAAGGGAGAAACTAGCCTACTGCACTCATGTAGAAAATTGGAAGTTTAAGGATAAAGAGAAAGGCGCTGACAAATCCTGGAATGGGGGAAGTTGTTTATGCTCAATGGGAAATGCTACCTTTCAGATGATTGACTCTGTCTCAATTTGTGTATGAAAGATAAATGATACTGGAGATGGAGTGCCTCAGGGCTTTGCATTGTGAATATTCAGCCCTATGGCCTGAGAAAGGGGACTTCGCGCAACAAGAAAAATGCCTGTCATGCTGGAAGAGCGGAGACTGAATACTAAGCTGGAAAGTAAACAAAAGTTTTGTTTTTTTATAACTACTGTCCATTTTTTGGGAATTTGCCTTCTGCACCTGCTGTTACGCTGCTGCACAATTTATCCCTACTTTTAAAAGGTCAGAAGCCAGACTTATTTGCTTCTAATAAATCAGCAGACAGTGTGCTTTAAGATATTAAAATAGTGTTTATGAACATAGGCTTTGTGCCCCTCATTCTCTTGATTTGTTCATTGTCTCCAATGGATATGCAGGTTGTGTAGAAGCATGTCCTGCATTTTTTTTGTTTTTAAGTCTGTGATGAATTTATTGGTTGTGTGGTGTGGCTTAACCATGAATTTTAGAGAACTTGTATTGAACACTCTGTGATAAGGTACTTGGGACACACATGACTAAGGGAGGTGGCAGGGAAACACAGGAGTCGAAAATACAGAGCTAGGCTGGTGTTTATTATGGCACGGTGCAGGTGCAGAGGTGAATCATGTACACAGTGGAGGTGGAAAATATAAACAAAGGCAGAAGTATATAGAAATGATAGATAGTATTACACCACATGAACACTGGTGAGCAACAAAAAGAAAAGTGGGGGAAAAAAAAACCTACCTCACACTACTGAGCAGACCTACAAATAAGACTTATTTCAGTCTCAGGGCCAAACTCTCTCCACCAAAAGAGTTCTTCTTGCAAAGAGAATGGCTTAAATACCCTTTGCCGCCACAGGTTACCCCCGACTGGAGCATACCACCTTGAAGTTAAATTACTGTCTGGACAAAACACATTTAAAACCATTCGATTCGCCACATCAAAGCAATACCTTACTGAACACAGAAAAATAGACAGTTTCATTTAAATCTTTGTAGACGATACACAGGCTGAGATATGATCATCACTGTGTTAAGCACTCCCCATAAGGTGATCTGGTTGTTTCATCTAATGGCTACAAAACGGGCACACGCACTGGCGTGTAACCGTACATCATATGCTACAGCATAGACAGCGAGGTAAGTTACCTCCTTCCACTTTTAAAAATTTGGTTTACCAAACCCACATACACAAAATGAGCAAAGTAAAACTCATTATGAAGTCCAGATTCACATTCCTAACAGTGGATTACATGAACCGACGCGATGTAAAGCGACATGCACTTTTCCTTTTACATTTGGGAAAACCGGCATTTCGCAGTTATACAGGAAATGTCTGCATTGCTATCGTCTCGTGGTGCTGCTAATCGATACAATCGAAATATTGCACCATTTATGTTCTTTCTCCCACATTTTGTCAAAGATGGAAGTTCTGTCCATGTCCATATGACATATAAAAACATAATGTGGCGCCAAAGTGTGATGTCATCGTCACACACTCATTGGGTATTTCTTCACTTTAAGTTTTTTTTTTTTTTTATGTCCTTATGTGTGTACATTGTTGTCTGTTTTTATTTTTGTGTGACAGCTCCATTGATATGCAAGTCTGAGCAAAGTTCTGTACACAACAGACAATGCAGAAGTCCAGTCTAATCTAATTGCTTAGAGAAGGGTTGTTCTTTACTAAAAAGAGTTGAATCTTTAAACTTTTTCATCTTTTATGGTTTGCACTTTAATATACAATCAGTGACAAAGAAGTGTTAGTGACAAAGAAGGCTATTCAACTGCTTCAACTGATAACGTCTACAATATTACATTGTGCACAGTACACAGTATTCAAGGGGATTTTGTTCCATAGTCAAATTTGTTCTGAAATTGGAAATATTAGTGCTTTCAGTATGAGAAGTAAAGTTCTGCATGAATGTGTTTACAAAACATCTTTTTGTTGACCCTTCGTATCATTTCAACAGATTGCAGAAATATTCTAACCAATGCCAAGAATGTCAGCAATGGCATACATCACATAACATTCTAATCCCTTCTTGGCAAACAATTTCCTGTGCTTGTTCACCACAGGTGGTTCTCATTTTTCATAATTCAACTTTTGTCACAGTGCGTTTATAAATTTAATGTCTGATTCCTAATTAAAAAGACTCTGATGTGTATGGTGGTCTGCACAAGGTGTGTGTCTTAATATATCTATATTTTGTTTAAAAATACAGTATTGGCTGACAGCTAAAAGCACATCCACAAAGAGTGAGGAGATGCCCTACTACGTGCAGAAGTCTTCAGCCTACACCTATTAATCATTGGTGGGCATGAATAACATAGTTTGCATTGTTACTCCATTAAACCTCTTGGATATACAGCCAACAACAGCCCAGTTTGCCCAAAAGTCCAAAACCCTCATATTCCTCAGAGGTCTCAAGCTTTAGACACTCCTTTTCTCCATAAAGCTTTCCAAAAACCAAACAAACAGAAAAGAAATAGTAATTGCTTCATTTGCTTCATAGATACATTTGCTTTTCTTCACCTCCAGGACAACCTTGGAGATAAACTCAGGAAGTGTGTAATGGAAGTGAGGAAGTGCTAGAGAACAAAACAGTTTGTCCTGACAGCAAGTGCTTTCCTATTGCATTATGAATTCCCAGAGGGCTTGTGTGTGTGTGTGTGTGTGTGTGCATGTGTATGTGTGACAGGGAGAGGTAGAAAAAGAAATGGAGATATTTTTGGCTGAACTAAGACAAAAATAGTCACACCTCAGGGGGACCATTCCCCTTGATGGGAAACCATAGCGACCACATAACTCAGAAAGACTGCAGTTGTTTTAAGGTGACTAAGATGAGTATCTTGGGGTTGGGGGGTCGATCCTGCTGTTATAGCCTACTGTTGAGCAATGTAATTACTTTATTTATAAATTAATGAGAGAGTTACATTATGCATTCAAAGTACTGTCATCCCGAACAGACTTAAATCTGTTAGAATGTGGGAGGAGTGGCTCTTGCATGGAAGTGATGTAAGAGCACAATGGAGGTGGCTTAAATTGTTAACTGTAGCACTCTATTCACAAGAGCCTGTTTTCCTTTTGAGTTAACCTAATAATTTCAAATTTCTCCTACATATGCATGGATGATATGCCATGTTGAATGATAACCTTATGAACAGTCCCACATGCCTTTCAGATATCAAAGTCATGATGTTTCTTATTATTTAGGGAATAATAACAATCTCTGGGGTGAGATTGTTTTCATTGAAGTGTAAACCTAGGTGTGTTTCCTTAGCTGTGCAAACAGAGCCCTCTGTCAGAGTAGTGAAGCCATCCATACTTCTCCACTGAGGAGTTATTGAACCATTCCATGTAGTAAGGGCAGAAGAAAGAACTGGAACTATGACAAAATTGTTAATGCTGTTGATGTAATGTAGCATGTTTTCCGAGACAGTGATAAGAACCACGAGACTCCTCGCAGAACATTAATTTCTGAGAACAGTGGAGCATAATAGATTGTTTTTCATAACAAATTGCTCCCGATTCCCTACTTTCCTTCCCGTGCGCCACCTGACAGCTGAATTCAGCATTCCCTAACTTTGATAATTCATTATGCAAGAGGAGTAGGAAGTCATTGCATTACAGAGAGCTGCAGTACAACTCTCTTGGATTTGTTCCAGTTTCCTTGCTTCCTGTCTGGCTGCCCACTCCTGCTTTTGCATGCTGTTTTCATTATGTCTTCACTCTGTTTACTGTAATTACTCTAATCTCTATCAGGCCACCGCTGAATGCGGGGGTTTGAGTATGCTAAATGATTTACGACTCAATAATCTGCTTCGTTTAAAAGGAGTCAGCCAAAGGAATAACCCCACCCTGAGATAGGCTTTAGCTTCTATCTACTTTTTACAACGTGAATGTAAAACACAGAGTGTGGAAAATGACAGCTATACCAAAGTCTGTGCAATGAATGTCAGAATCAGGTAGAGCAGGGTATCTCCACTTTTTAACACTCAAAGGCCCTCTTAAATGTGGGCCACAAAAGTCACAATGCAGTTACCTATGAAGACTGAAAAAGACATGTTTGAGAGATGTCACTGGAAATGACAAATCACTGAAATGAAAAGATCAAAAATCATTAAAATACATATGAAATACAAAAGCCCACATAAAGTATTAGCCTTTACTGTCAAAAAAACAACAACAAAGAAACAACTGAATAGTCCCTTTTTGTTGGTCATATCTAGCTAAGCCTATTGTAAGAGGTTCTGAGCTGGATTTAGCAAAACCTGAATGCTGATGTGTCAAGGGCCCTCAGCTGTGTGTAAAGAAGGGAAATGACTGTTATGCTATGAAAGGGGAAGGCATCAAACAGCGACATGTCTCCTGGCTCAAGGCTGAATTTCCATATTGACACTTCCATGCACGTCATTTTGTGCCACATGTCAGCGGGTGCATGAGATTGCACTCCAGAATAATCTGTTTCTGAATTGTGGTGCTGGCACCAAGGTGAGATGCTATTACAGCAGAGCGACGATTGGGTAAAAGTTAATTCCACCTCAATCAGTAAATCAACTTGATGTTTCAGCGTAGTGTAATGGAACAGCAGATTCCCTCTGACAGCCGTTTCCTGACTCTGGACCGGAGATCCCCGTCCTGAGGGTAATGCAAAATCAAGCGCTTCACGACGAGGCCCCAGGCGCTGCACGGACCCATGAGACTGGGCGAATAGGAAGGAGCTAAAATCATTTCATCCTGCAGCAAATGGGTGCATCAGACTTCCCATCCGCACACAGGCCCTCCCTTTCACAGAACGGCTGATCAGGACATTCAGAATCAAGCACTGAACATCCTCCCCAAAACCATTCAAGTGTGACAGGAGTTGTGGTTGCCTCCTGTTTCCACACAGCCAGCAAGCACTGCCTAACCCATTACCAGCTGACTGCAAAAAGGATGATTAATCACGTTTTATCTACACAGTGGAGCCACTCAAACTGCAAAAAAAAACACACGTGCACGTGCACGGGCACACAGGAGTACACCAACAAGCATGCACACATGCTCCTTCCGAGTACTCTGTGGTGTTGTATGAAAGGAAATCCTGAAAATTAAGGCTGGATTTTCATCAAATCTGACTGCTCAGGCAGGTTTTGGCAGGTTCTGCCAGGTTTTCACAAAGTGTCTTACATTGCTGTCAATTTAAATGCCACAGCTTCTGGTTTGCTCCTAATTATGTGTGTCCATATGTACAGTATATGTGCATGTGGTTAGATAAGGCTCAGTTGGCTACTATCAATGATTTCAAAGAGTTTACAGTAATCATGAAAGAATCTCAAAACCAGTTTGCTTTCAGATAATATCGGTCTACCTTTTAGAATTCAGTTGGAATTCTTGTAAACATAATTGCAACAACGTGATCACAAATCATTTAAAGCATGTAAATTGTAAATTGTCCCTCAAGATGGCTGCCCGTCTAACAGATCCTCCACCATTTTTAACAGTTGGGGACAGGCAATGTGGTTTGAAGGGACCTGTAATTTTCACCTACTCTCAAAATCCATCAGAACTCTCATGTTGCTGTAGAAACTCACATAGACATGGACTCTTTTTTTAACTGCGATTTAGATACTTTGAAATGTGAGTCCTTGTTCATTTGGTATTCATTCATTTTCATTTTCAATCAGAGCTGAATGAAGCCATATTTTTCTTCTGCTGTAAGCATCTGTAGGTTTTGCTAGAAATATAGTGAGAACTCACAGGGGGCAAACTCCATTCAGAGAAAATCTCTTACTAGCACAAGAGTCTCTAGAGACTGCTTTGCTCATCCAACTGCCTTGGAGCACAATACAGAGGTTCATTCTTTACAGTTCAGTGGTCTTATCTGTGCAATTCTGAAAGTATAAACTATTATTTAAGTACTCCTTGTTAAATACAGTACTACAACCTCTATGAAGGGCCCTCAATGCTTAATGTAACAATATATATTTACCTAAATACTAGTTCCATAGCATGTAATGTATGAACTATTTAAACATTTTGTATGTATGTGTGTAGCTTAAAGTGAAGCCCAAAATATGAAAACTCAAGATATTTCCTGTACATGAAGCCATCCAACTGGATAATACAGAGGACCATTGGCACTAAATGAAACTTTGGAAATGGAAAACTTGCGGTGAATAATTATAACACGAGGAGATCTGGAGCAGGTTGTCTGAATTGCAGCTGTTGTCATTAATACTATTTTAATGAGAATTACCTGGAAAAGGAGGAACAAATTTATTTCAATTGAGGGATGGTTTTAAACCAGCAGACAGTAAATGGATTTTAGAATTGGGTGTTCAGTTTAATATCCCAGGCCATTTGTAATGGTGAAAGCAAACGCATAGCATCAGCATATTGAAAATGATGCAGCTCTCAAGAGTAATTGGAAGGAGCTGTTTTAGCATGTGTGCAATTTCCAAAATCCCCAATATATAAAGAAACATTTATTCTTAATGTTGGAAACTGGAAAGACTTTCAATACTACTTACTGAAATAGGGAAGCTTTTCAAGCATGTAAAATATGAGGTAATACTAGATTTAGCTTCAGAGATTTATAATTTAAGTGTTCTGACATTTTATTGCGGTGTGGGTGGTTGTTTTTCATTCTGCAGAACAGTTAAAGTGTATGCTTAAGCATTTGACATTTTAACATGCAGCAAGTGTGCAATAAAACACCTAGTGAATTTACATTTACAGGTATATGCATCTAAAAAGTAAGGTGTTTTCAAATCTTTTCTTGTGTTGGGGACTATTTTAACCTCCAGATTAAGTGTGTCTTTTACCTTGACTTTAAGGATGCATTACGTAGTACATTTTAAGCTGTTGATGTGACATTTTTATCTTTGTAACCCAAGGCAAGCACAAATTGTTGTGCCAATACTAAAAACGAACTTGCCTGCATCTGTAAAATTAAAGTAAAAACCATAAATTTGGATGGTAATTTGGATTGGGAACCTCCTTTTTCTCAGGTTCCTTGTCAGGTTCCAGATAATCACTTGAAATAGTGTCATAATCAGTTTGAGCTTTTTTGACTGAAGCATAATTGTAACATTTATATCCATATGTATCCATATCCATCTTTGTAGCTGTATATTTTTGTATATGGGAGGGAAGGTAGGGTGCTCTTTCATTCAGACAAAGAGAGCATAACCCTATCACATTAATCTTGCTGAAATTTTTATCAGTTACTGGTCTGGCTCACACAGTTGCCTCAAATGTAATTGCAAATCATTTATTGTAAATCACATCAACTGCTAAATTTAAGGGGGTGTGTGTGGGGGGGGTTTAAATTTTATCATTTCACCATAATTCACAGGAAAAAGATTCAATTGTTGTGGGATGAATAAGACAAATCATTTTCCAGTTCAATTATTTAAACAATTACAACAAAAATGGCCACACAAATTGCATTTGGGTCTTATTAGCTCAGCATATAGATACACATCAGTGCTACAGTATTTCACTTGTAATGAGGAATGCAACAAATGACAGCCTGTGCAGTATGCATTAGAGCAGGAGTTCCTATGTTATGTGACACAATGGACATCAGTGAATCAGTGTTTGATAAACCAGATCTGTCACTTCAATTCAATGAGTATTTGGCAAAAGAAAATGTACACACTCCATGCTTATGGCAACTATAATGAATGATGAATGGTGTTTTCCTTTGAATATTATTGACCCCTTAGCGCATCAATGACCTGAAAGAAAAGTCAAACTCCATCAAAGTTTGGTTAAGAAGAAAATTTACTTTCCATAACAAACTGAAGCAGTTACATGATTGAGGAGAAAAGAGAAAATGATTTCCTGATTCCCATTATTCCAGTGTTTTATACTCTGCCTCAGGTGCGCAGACTTTTTTTGGCTCTGCCCAAAAGTAGACCTGTTGTAATGGGGATTGGATCATTTAAAGAAAAGGTTTCTGCCTGTGCTGACCATTTCCTGATATTGCGAATAACCGGCTCTCTTGTACACATGACCCTATTGTAATGATTAATGTTTTGAAATATGTTGACTTTGTTAGGGACCAGGGACTTTTAGACTTTCCACATCCATGAATACTGGCATTTCCCATGAAGGAAAATTAGATGTTATTGATTATTCTTAATTCAGCATCCCACGAATGTTTTGTTCAGTACCAGCTGTACTAAGGAACTGCCAGAACTTGTATTGCAAAACAATTACTTCTGACAAATTAAGGTTTCTGCAATGTGGCATACAATAGCCCTGAACTATGCCAACCTCTTCATGGGGGATTTTGAAAATAGATTTGTCTCCAACATTGAACACAATACATTCCTCCCACACATGAAATCTGGCAGAGATGCACTGATGTATTGTTCATCTGCACATACAGTGAAAACTTACTGATTTTTTTTCACTTAACAGATTGAATAGCTGCATTTCACTCTTACTTTTGATATATCTCAGTTTAATTTCCTTTACATTTTCATGAAAGGAACACACCTTAAGCACTGATGTATACTGCAGAGCCACGGATAGGACACACTTTTATCCATCGTCCTTAAAAATTGTCCTTTTAACCAATTCAGTAGGCTACTACCTTCTGCCTGATGGCTAAAACTACATCGGTTTTGCCTTGGTTGGTGCTTGAATGAGAGATCATCTGGGAAAAACTAGATTAATGCTGGAACGGGTGTTGGTGGTAGTTCTCCCCTAGGACATACCAGGCGACCAGTGCCCCAGGACAGTGATGTTCATGGTCTTTGGTAATATTGTTTGGAATCTGAGAAAGTAAAAGACTAACATAAAATGGACCGTTATCTATGCCATAATTTTCATTTTTCCTTTTTCATTTTGTATACATTGTACAGATGCACCAGTTTAATTTGTCATGTTGCTGCTGCCATGGTGGTGTGTAGATGAACTAATTAGTATTCATTGATAATGCAGCATTTTCCATGAAAGGGAGTACATACTCATTTTCTGTAAAGATGAAGTGTACGTACTGAGAACAAGACAGCCTCCCAGTCCAAGTGCGTGAGTCTGTACTTCACTCGACATGTCGCGAATACAGTACTGTTTTTATGTGCAGACAAAGGGGAATTGTGTTTTTGGTAGCGTATTTTGGACACACTTCACCGTCATCATTTCAGTGACTTTGCAGAAGCAGTGGAAATCATGTTGAAATGAATGCTCACAGTGGTGGTTGAAATGGTTAAAGAAATTTCTTAGAGTGTGTTTTAACACATTTTTATATTGCACCCTTATCACCATGATTTTTTCCCATTAGTGTCAAGTACTGTTTGAAATGGAATGACAGCAGAGCAATAACTATGTCAATCTGCAGGAAATGACATAATCATCCTAGTACTGATTAATAATTGGCATAAATCTTCTATCTTGGTCGTCACATCTCGGTTTTGGTGTCAATATTTAATGACAGCTGATACAATAATTACAACTTCTATTTGTAGAGTAGCATTCACACATTCTGCACTGTTTGAGAATTTGCAGGGATTTTACTGATAATGACCCATATGAACGAAGCAACAAAAGAAAATGAGATGTACATTAAATTAAGAAACATATAACCAAGAAATGACATGCATAGAGATGGTGTATGTAATTATGGCATAGATTATCCTCCATAGGATACAGCATGGAACTGTTATACAGAACTGTTACATATTCAGTTATTGCTTCCACAGACTGTATGTACAGACAAGACTAATATTACATTATATATTATATAAAAAATCAAGGTGAAAGTGAGCCTCTTGCTTCAGTTTGCCTTTGTGCCTTTGACCTCATTCTCTCAATGCATATGTGCAGTATTCTCAGCTAAGTTGAGTACTGTTTCTTTCCTTGTTAAACAAGGCTTAAACAAAGAGCAAATCAAAGACGTCCACACAGAACAGACTATACAGGAGAAATGGCTGTTGGGAATGCAGTCATACATTAGTTTAGATTTTTAGATTGTCAGATGTAACTGTTCTTGATGCTACTGGTCTGGTTATGTAAGGATCATGAAAACAGCTAATTGACATACTTGTTAGCAGAGATGCTAGGGTCATTCAGGTGCAGTTACCAGAATGTCAAGGGACAGAACATCATCATCTCCAGGATGAATGCAAAACAGAAATGAATACACAGTTATGTAATACACAACAAATGAAAACAAATTTTCCTTTATTTTTAGTTCTCATGCAACACGAGTTGGTGCTTAACAAACATGTTATTTATGCATCAAATTCAAGATTAGTTAAGCACAAAGGGCAGTACAGCATCTCTCGGTAAGTGAAATTTTTGTTAAATGTTGTAAATGACAAGTAGTAAGCAGGGCTGTAATGCTTAGCCTATTATTTGGACCAATTAATCAAAGAATGCTGTAATTGGTAATACTGTGTTTATACATTTAATTGATCAGGTTTTATTTATCATATATCCATGGAACTGAATCCATGGGTGGTTCGTGGGAGATTCAGATTTCATCATTCTTCATTTCATCACCAAACCAAATCTCTACTTCAGGATCTCAAGAGTACAATTACAGTTCTTTGTGCAGTAGACCATGTACCCACATAAGGCAATTATTTAGAAACTTGTTCTGATGACACTGATGGTAATTACACTGCCCTTATTGAGAAACATGTTCTGATAATAGCCTACTGATGATAATAATAGACCTGCTGCACTTACTGAGAAAGTTATTCTGATACTACTGCACGTATTTCTTGATAATACTAACGATGACACTGCATTAAATGACAAATTAAAATGGGAATTTAAACTCATTGCATGTTTAGTGTGTTATTGTTTATTTCTGTTGTTTGGTTTGCAATGGTTTGTCATTTCAAAAATGTGGGTGACCTGAAAAAGGTTTGAGAACCACTGTTTTGTATTTGACAGGCATTACTGAGTTTATATTTCATTGCTAGTAATAACAATATTAACAGTATAATGACCTTAGTACTGAACTGTCACCACAATAATTACCCATGTGTCCTGTGATTTTCATTTTTGTAAATATTTAAGCAGTAATGTAGACCTAAAAAAAGTGTGAAGAAGCTGGCTGACACAAAATATGATGCTGTACAATTTACAGAAAAAAACAGCAAATCCACAGTCAAACTGCTGGGGAAAACAGCTCCTTGCTTTGCAGCCATACACACCTTTATTTAATTAACCTGATTGAGGAGGTGAGGCTCATTAACATTTTGCTGGTCCACACACAAGACAATGGGCAATAACAACTGAACAATTAAACAATTGGCCTGAATTTTACAATTTACCACATCTACTATTACTTAAACAACGAACAGTTGTTTCGAAAGGTGAAGGTTCTCCATCATATCTACATTTAATAGTGTTTTCCAGGTGGGCCTGTTGGGTATTGTTTTATCCTTTGACTACTATTGTGGGATTATAGAGCTGGTAGCATGCCAGGGTGAGAGTGAGATTTTTATCCTACTAAAGAAGGTAAAGGTTTCTATCATCCACAAGTGACTGTCCTAAAGTGTGTCACTGGCATGTGATTAGCATGTAACACTGTTATACTAAAGACAGAACCAACTTTAACTGGAAAAATAATTGAGCAGGATGGTTTGAGAAGGGTGGATGGCTTTCTGACATTGCTATTATATGATTCTGTGAGGGCATGTCCACAGATTGTATGCTGATAGGATTGGTTTAATAGTGACAGAGGTTTTAATTTGATATATAAAAAATCTTGAGGCCAGCTCCAAAGGCAGGGCTTTGATTGTTTTGTGGCCTCTGTTGTCTTAAACCCAAGAGAACATTGGTTTTCAATGGAATAAAATTATAAAATATAATTGCATCACTTCTGTTATGTTGAAACAGCAGCAAATAATGTAAAATATTACAGAGGGAAGCATTAATAGCAATATCCCACTGATCTAAAAATATTTACGTAGTCTGATGTAACGCTTGGCATTTCTGTTACAGTATCATTCCTCCTTTGATCCACACAGCAGTGCAGCTCTACTGCATATAACCGGTATCACTAGATGTGGAATGAAAGAATGGATTTGTTCAGTACCTTGGTAAGCAGATCCCATTACTGAAAACACATTAGTTTTTTTTTTTTTTTTTTTTGTGGAGAGCAAGAGTGAGAGCATTTTGTGCCTCTTGCACTTTGAAATCAAAACTCCTTTTCTTGGCATTAGTGTGAAATTACCATCTCAAAGGCATGTCTGGCCAATAATGGGATATTTAAGTCTGAAAGATCCACAAACATGCGCAAGCACAAAAAAGCTGTCCCAGCTTTCAATCATGAGGACTGAGGCTCTATTGAAATTTCAATGGGCAACAAAAACGAGTCATTTCTGCTAATTTGCTTTAACTGTCTGCCGGACGTGAAATGATATGATGAGAATATGAGCCCTTCAATGAGGCCCTCTAATGAATACGGTGGGCCTTAAACCTCTTCTATCTCTCTTTTCTTTCCTAACAAAGACAATTTGTGTTTGAAAGGTGCCCATAATCCGCATTAAGATCTGCAAAGAGCTGTCGCATTATACCAAAAAGAAATGAATTCGCAATCTTTATTATTTTTTTCATTTGTTTAATTATTTATTCCCAAATTTCATTCAGTGACATTAACCAATTCAATACACCTGTAATGCCCACCAATCCTTAGACCAGAAGGCAATATTTTTTTTAGAACTATTAAATAGGACAGCAAATATAAGTGTGAGTCTGATGGTTACATGTATGTATATGTGTATCTATATCTATATATATGTGCACATAAGATGATTTGCATATATATGATTTCATATACAGTCTCATTGCATATGTATGATTCCATGTAGATTCATTACACTTGTGATCAAATATTCCTGTTAAAAGTAGAATGTGAAATTTTACTATTATAATGGTAATGTTATATTTAACATGGTATATGGGACATTCCACAAATAATATGAAATTAAAACTACTACAAGTAACTGAAAAGCCAGCAACACACAAAATTAAACCACCACATTTCAAAAGTGCTAATATATGCCTGTCTCTTCAGGAAAAGTCCTAGAGGTTCCAAAGAGTACCAAGAGTTCCAATACCAAGAGAACTATAAGATATTGATAAAAATTGACCTTGACAAAGGTGATGCCATCACATGAGACCTGGCATCTCTGAATCAATATACTGTATATCAATATATATCTCTTGTAAGGATAAACTGTATTCTTTGTCTTCCTCTGACAGTTTGCCTTGTTTGCACGATATTTAATGTTAAGTATCTGGAGGGTTGAGCTATCCAATACGACATTTACTGGCAACATGTTAGCACCATAAATGATCAAATGTGCCATGTTTTAAATGTTCTGACATGCAAGCCAATCACAGGCTCGCAAACAGTTGCACACCTGTTTGTTACAAAATTAACAAATTCTTAATTACATCTATGAATTCCACTATATTCTGTTTTTTGCCATGTAAATTTTTTTTGTCATTTCTCATGATGTCTTCTAATGAGCGCATTTTGTAAATTGCCAGATTTTTAAAAGAAATAGTTTTTTCATGTGAAAAAACACTACCCACCATAAGCCTATCAAATGTCAGCATACATATGCCACAATATGCAAATGAAATTATTTAGTCCATGACTAAAGCAGTATGGCTTCAATAAGCGAAACTGGAGATGTAGCTGAAAGGCCATTAAAAAACCAAAAAAACTCGATGTGCATGACCTTTTATTTCCATTCTAAAAAAAGAATCGAAGAAATGAATCAAGGCATTAATTCCAGCATAGTTGAATCAAATCTGATGAAAACTGGTAGCATGTGGACAGTGTCTCTGTGACATTTATGTGAATCTTTGTCCACCATGTTTGATTTTGTGACTTGTCTGTAGTTGTCAGCCTGTTTTTCCTTTGACTTTTTGCATACAACTGCCATCTTTATATTTGATGAAACTGTCTCCTGCTGTTTGCCCATACTCAATTTTGAGACAAGGCTACTTCAACACTGCTCCTGCACTCATCCACATATCACCTCTAATTACAGTGGGCAGCTATTTAAATCTGTGTTAATTATAGAAAAGGGCATGTTCCTTTATAGTCCATGCAATAAAAATGTTCTAAGATTCCCAATTTTCCTTCAGGTGACATTTCTGCATTTATTCATAATTGTTGCATGATATTTTTTCAATCTTTTAGTGTTTATATAATACCACTGTCATGCTATTCAGGGTTCTTAAAAGGCTTCATTAACTTACTTTCCTATTCATTAACATACTATAAATCATTTCCACACAAAAATTAGCCTGCAGCACAGCAAATACGAACAGACTGATTCTACAGAATATAACATTTTTACTTGAGGCACTACACTGAGAATATTGAGATGTCACTGATATTTGTGGATGCTTTTACAGCTGTTTCATGATTGAAACTATATTTTATAAGACAAAAACAATGAAACAAGATCTGTTTTAAAGGTCCGGGTATCAATATACTGACAAGTTCTGACACCACACTACATCTCCATCTATATTAAAATAATTTCGGCAGTAATATAAATGTTATGCACAATAAACTTCATTTTGCACTTCATCACACTTTTAACCAGTACTGAGAAGGCATTTTGACATGTAGGGAGCCCATATCAGCAAAATTTGGCTTTGAAGGAGATATAGATAAGCTGGTTACAACAGCAGGCCTCCTGCTGCTTGCTGTATTCAGCATCTACAGGGGAAGGTGAAACAACATCAAATAGAGAAAACAGAATAAGAGAAGTAAAGAAAATCGAATAGTTTGCTACCTCTCTCGCTCCTGCTTTCCTGTTTGCCTTAGTAGCTCCGAGCTAGCCCTTATCAACCTTGTAGCATATGTATTCACAATTCTGCTGCATGATGGATAACTCAAGCTGGATTTGTACAGTTGTTAGTATTAGTACAACATATTTTGAAGAAACCAGACTTCTCATACCACAGACATTCTGAAACTGGAAAGATTTATCCAGTATCTATTAGTGGCCTGCAGAAGTGGACAGTGAGAACTTTCCTACAAGTCTTAGGTATTTCAATGGAGTGGTCCTCTGGAAAAAGAGTTTTGTAGAGGGACAGGATGTGTCTGCCTGTTGATTCTTATAAGCTGAATATTTAAGCAATATTAGTATAGGAGTAACTCTGTCCAAATATTGTTTATTGCTGTATGTTGCCAACACCTAAATATATATATGCATTTTTAACTGGAATACACTGCAACATCACTGACTTGTTTGTGAAATGTTAATATTTAGTATAAATGAGATTCATTTTAAAACTAAGACATGTGCGACTGTGAAAAGGGCAAGGATCACGAGTAAGACTAATTTATTCCAGAATATATACTGAACCAAAATTATACCACCACATGTGCTTCCCAATGCTCACATTTTTGTAGTGTTATGAATGAGTGGCCTTCTCAATCTGTTCAGAGTGAGAAGCCAGGGAATTAGTGAAGAGCAGTCAAAAAGAAAGCCAAAAGCCTTACACCACAGAAAAGGAATTCCCATGCAGGCATCATCACCAACATCTATTCCTTCCACTTCTGCTAGGCAGGTAACCCAGCTTTCCTAGGATCAGTAGATGTTTTATCTTGCTAAATGAGAACTTAAAATATTTATTTTCTTGGATCATACATTTGTTTTTCTGTCCTTTCTATTTTCAGGCCCAGGTTTGTTGTTGATCTTGTCACTCTATTTATTTCTTCTCTCTCTTATTGTTCTTCTGAGACATGCTGTTGCTTCAACAAAGCATCCAAATGTCAGCATTGCCCACAGTCACAGCTAAGAATGTTTCTGCCAATTGCTTCTTTAGGTCAAACCACATTGCATGTACAAAAAGAAGCCCCACAACTACTAATGATTTATCCTTTCTGTTGGTTCTGTGTAGTTTCCATGCATTTCCTATAGTAAAGGGCTCGATATGTTGTTTATGTTCAGCAAATAAATGGGATTTGTATACAGTTTCAACTTCTGTACAGTTTAATTGTCCCCAATGGTATTATAGTACCATAGTATTTTACTTCAGGAAGGAACACTATTTTATAAAATATGGAAAGGATGGTAAAATGGACACACAGACATGCTGTCATAGAGACAAGAGTTTACAAATAGCTCATTTGTAAAATCATTACAGATACCATTGACAGTAAATGCATGGATAGTGTCCTTGCTAATTCAGCCGCTGAAAATTACTATACAGAACTCTGATGCGTTCGCATGGTAAACATATCTAATGCCATTTTAGGCTAACCATACATGCAACAAAAACAAGCAACAAGTGAGTATAGATATATAGTGGCTAGCAACACTTTACCACACTCATAGTTGTTAATAACATAAAGTAATTGAAGTTTCAATAGCTATCTGAGAAATTATTGGATTAATCAAAATGCAAACTCAATCAAATTCATTTGATGATACTTCAAATGGAGTGACTTCATTTCTCCATGAATACCATGCCATTTTCCATTAAAAGGAATAAAACCTTTTGCATAATAGCACTGCTAAAAATTGCTGGAAGAAATGATGGTGTAATTTTAATGGTGTAGTAAATGCATGACATGCAGTCATTAAGCTGTTCCCTTCTAACAAATCACATTTAAAGTCCTTGACAGACTGAACTTTTAAGAGCACTATGTGTCCGTGAGTGAAAAGGTGAAAACTTGGGACCCATCACTCTATCAGATAATAAAAACAAGAGTCTGGGGAATCTGAATGGGCTGAATAGATGCCACATCAGCAGACTTTTTCAGCAAACCAAGGCAGAAATACAGAAAAGAAAATGACACACTATGCATACGCACTGTTGCCATGTCACAGCTATGATTTATATTGTCTTGGGTGGAGAAATCTAACCAGATGTAGTCATTTTGGTGGGATTGAGGGAAGAAGGATGAAGCCTGCTTAATTTGAATGGATGTTTATTTGGTGGGAAGGAATGTTATCCACAGCTGTTGGTTCTTTTCTCTCAAATATAGTAGGTAGCCTTTTTGCTTGTGTGAACAAGCTGGCCACTGGTTCTCAAATAAAAAAGAAAGGAGAAGAAAAATTCTTAATTTATTACAAATAAAGGCTTGTTACGAATAAGACAGGTTAAAACTGGTGACAAACATATGTGAAAGTGTAAAATGGTTAAAACAAGGACTAAAACATATAAAACATATAAAACCAAGGAATAAAACTAGCACAACTAGTTTTGTCCTTGCTGTTTTTTTCATTGTCACAGTGCAACTCTCATTTGTATAAACTGTTGGGTTTGGCTAATCAACAGTTAATTATCCAATGCCTGTCATGCCACTCACATTCTAATGCCTCTACACTTACAAAGGTAAATCTGACAACAAGAAGCCTCTCTGCTATAAGGGTTGCATCATTGAAAACACAGTGCCTAAAACACAAACAAATATATGTTCATAAAACAAATAAAATTGGAAGGAAATGTCCATGGTGATGATTTCATCTTCACTACTTGAATCACATCTAGGCCTGCACATGATTCACAGAAGCAAAAGACCCATTGAGTCGTAACAGTGCTAATGCCACCAAACTCATTTGACTGTGGAGAATAATTCATGAGAAAACCTTAGGCATGTTTAATCACTATTTGAGGATCGCTCTGATCAAAAGAAAATAAAACATTAAAAACAGCTCTGCCATCTTTTCTGTAGTTCAGTTTTTTGTTCCATTTTAAATAAGATACACTTTGCTTTGATCTTACCAATGTACCTTTCTATGTGAAACCATGCAGTTTTTAATTGCAAAGGCCCAATTAAAATAGAAATAGGAAGGTCCTCCTTTTCAGCATTTGTTTCTGTGAAAGATGAAAGTAATATTGTATACTGAAGCAATTTTGGGAACTTTTCTGGGCATAAAGTTTAAATGGTTGCATATGTACAACTCCTAATATGCTTGATACTTTTTTCCTCCCAAGTACTTTATGTCAAGATCATGACAGAAGAGTGTTCTCTGATTTTTCTTCTATTTTATTCATCATATTATATTTATGAATGGTATATTTACATTGTATTATTATTGAATAGAGCTGTATTAAAATAAAATATCCACATCTCATGTAGAACAAAAGCATAGCATTTTATTGGACTTTTTAAATTGGGAAGAATATTAATAACACTATAGCACCCATTAACAAAGACAAACCATTGGCGTAAAAAGGTACCTTTTCATCGAAACGCCACCATTGGAAGAACTTAGTTTTGAAAACATGTTGCATGTGTCATACAGCTAATTTCTTCTGGTTTACACACGTAATGAGGACTACATGGTTAACACTGTGTGCTAATGAATAGCACATAATAAGCCTACAACCTTGATCAAAAGTTGTTCCATACTGTAAATATGTTTTTTATTAATTAGTAATTACTGCTTTTCCTGGGCCATCTAACCTGTGCCTATAAGTAATTTATGGTACTTCTCATTTGACACTCTAAATGTATTTTGAATGTATGTCCTTCTAATCAGATCATTCCCTCAGATCACCCATTACTGCACATCTCACACTTGCAGATAAATGTTCATTGTTTTGGTTGTCACATGTATCGCATGTATGGAAGCACTCCTTGGAAGTTTCTGTCCTTGCATTTAATCATAACTACATTTTCAATGTTTTTGAATAGTTACAATGTTCAAATATATATTTCTTCTCCTTTTATTTTTTCCTCATCTCATGCATTGTCTATCTCTGTGCATAGGGCTGCAAGGGCTGAATTAAGTTACAGTAATCATACAAGCAGTTGTTATAATGTGTTTAATCACAGTTGGGAGATGATGTTGTGTTTGAATGCTGTCATGGATTATGCCATGTTAATGGTGTTTGTGGTGCTATAGTGTAATATAGGAAAAGAAGTTAGTAGTTGGTTGCTATTAGGTAGAAGCAAATTCAATCTTACTGCAATGTGCTAAGTGTTTATGTTCAAGAAATGTGTTTACTCACACAAAAGGTGATTTTAATTGTGCTCTGACCTTGTTATCTGTCCCTTCGTGTTGTGTATCTTTTGCAAATAAAACCTATTTCTGGGGTTCATAGCTTCAGAAAAGTGGGAGGGAAGTGAGATGCAAAGTTCACACTTAAAGCTTGGTGGAAGCAGCAGGATGTCGACTTTTATTCCATCAGTGTTGGTGGTTTCTCAGTGGAGGAGTTGCTGTTGCTGTGAAGTGTCTCTTTCGGTTCATTAAACTACAGGGGATGTTAAAAAAATACAGTGAATACTATTAGTGCCTTCCTGTGTCTTTAGCATCCAAGGTGAACAAAGACAGCTTCCTTACTTTTTTTTTTTTTTTTTTTTAACAAAGAAAATAACACTTTATATTGCACAGTTTGGACCCTGTAACCACATGATAACTACTTCAGTAACAAGAGGTTGTTACTCTGATTTCATTGTTGCCAATATGGAATTCAACTTAACAATTTGCTTACATGCACAAGTTCATCAATCCAACCATTGAATAAATTTGTGTTCTCCAGTTGCATTGCCATGCTAAAAACTGGATACAAAATGATTCATTGTTTCATGAAACTGCACAGAAGCACTCAATAGATGAACATTATTCATATATGGGAGGCCACAATATTATTTTCAGTCTGGCACATGCAGTCATGTTCATTTCTTGGTGCTAATGATATCATATGGAAAGATAACTACACTTCCTTCTCCTATTTTCACAAAAGAATTCAGAAGTCGTCCATGCCCCCATAGACTGTCCTTGACCTTTTCTTCCCAGCTCTCTCACCCTCTCCATCTCCTCCCTCTTCTCTTACTGCTGATGACTTTACCCTGTATTTTGAGAAGGTTGCCACCATCCACAACTCCTTTAATCGACCCATGACACAGTCACTCTGCCACCACCCCTCCATTACTTATTCTGCAAATTTAACTAGCAATAAAACTGTGTTTGATGTATCATGGATGATGTATTGAAGTGACATATCCGTTCTCTCTCTTCAGAGTCATGAATGCTTGGCTTTCACATACTCACGTTTGAACCAAACTAGCTCATTGGGAAAGAGGCATAAAGTCAGCTAGCTGGCCAGCAATCTAGCTGTAAAATAACACATTCTGATCTGACTGAGCTTTGTCTCCCCTATGAACTAAGCAGTCTGGTTGTCATGGCAATGCAAATTTTCCCAATGTACCATAGTCTGTGAGGCTGTTTGCTAAATACAAACTGAAGTTACATTTGTATATGTTAGCCACTAAAGTTACCATTCAGCTAACCAACATTAGCCTCTTTCTTAGCTAGGTACATGCTTGTAAAGGGGCACTGAGAGATCACCTACTTTGCATCGACAGGCACCAGTCCACAGGCTGGGTGTTGAGATCAGCACATGTACAAGAATATTAGTAATGGTCATATTTCATAGTATGTGCAAAGAGCTTCTTTGGAAAATGACCAAAATGAAGGTAGGAAACATGTATTGTTATTGCTTGCATGCAGACCTTTTCATTTGGCACTTGCACTTCATTTGTAAGGTGTCTGTCCACTCCAGGATTTTCATTAAATCTTGTTGAGTCACTTTGGTAGCTTCCAAATGCTTAGCTTTTGTTCCCAGTTTAGTGTCATTTGCAACTTTAACTATTTTGCTTCCAATGTACTTATCAAGGTTATTTATGTAACTAAAGAAACCACACCCTACCAGACTCCACTTCCTTCTGTTCCTTGCTCAGATGTAATTTCACATATTACTGTTTCTTTTCTATGTTGAAGCCGATTCTGAATTCAGTTTAATACAACTCAAAAAGATTTCATCTTAGTAGTGTTTCATGTGGCACTTTCTTGAACATTTTTGAATGTACAGATACATAATATAATCCAGATTTGAGTCAACACACGAAGTCGTTTCCTCAAAGAGGCCCAGAGGATTTAAGCATGATCTCTTTGTGCATGATGGATTGAGATTCTATCTTTCTATTTATTTATAATGAACTTTCTGAACATGACATCATATTCTGACAGTTGAAATATTCAGAAACAGATGACAAATATAATGCTGCAATGAGATACACCACATAAATAACTCAACTAGTGTGATAAATTAATTTGGCTGTCATACCATGTGCTCATGGGCTACCATGGTTATATGTGCTGTCACACGTGTACATAATGCCAATCAAATTACAAAATCCAACGCTAAAATTATACTCTAAAGTTATACTTTATGATCTGACTGAATAAAACAAAATAATTACGACCTTCATTCTGTCACTTTTCCAAAACAGCTCAGTGTTGTACACTATAATTCAACACTTTCTCAGTTATTAACAGCTACCACACAAGTTATGGAATGTAAGTATCTGAATTAGTGCTTGCTGAACTCAAAAGTTCATTATAACAGCCTTGTCATTCAATGTATCATATAGATGTACATGTGCATATGTATTGGCATTGTTTCTCCCCTGTGAGGTAATAACATTGGCATTACTCATTTTCATACCCCATTGGCAAAAGAAAATATATTAGCATAATTGTGGTGATTGGTTCGACTAATTTTTTTTCCCATGAACTGAAGTAATGACTCCTTGCTGTTATTCAGTAATAGCCTGAAATGTTGCAAGTGTTCTTAATTTATTCAAGCATCTAATAGAATTAGTCTTGTTAAATGCACTCTGCATCTAATGTTGGACAGACTATTCATTTTGTTTGTATTTTATATATAGGAAGGATATGAATACACGTTCATACCTTAAAATGTTTTAATTTTTCAAATGGATATGTATTATGGAAGAATAGAAGTTCTGTGTGGACCACACACATACCCACAAAGTAGAGTACAGACACTGTTGCAAAGGAGCAAAACGGGCTGTAATTTGTCAAATAGGAAATTTACCTAATTGAGTTGGTAAAAATAAGCCAAAATTACACTGGTGTTAAAAAGATTAAAGATGGCCATATAAATCAAATATATTAAATTTTGAAATCAATCCATCAGTGTGTTATTAACAACATGAAAACCATTTGAGGAAAACGTATTTTACAATCTACTGTTTTGCCACATTCATCAATTATATCAAGCATGCCATGGTTTGCAGTGTGAATGTCGAGTAGTCTTTGATGTGAATAAGCTTGTCATGTTTCATTAAATTAAGCCAGCGTTGAACTGAAGTCAATGATTATTTCAAAAGCAACTTATGCAACACATACAGTGATACCTTTACAATATGCTAATATTGCTTAATCGATTGATCCATACATAAATTAAGACTACTTTTGAGGATTTATAAAGGATATTTGGTATATACACAATTTATACCAGTAATGGTGGAAGTCTCTAGAATCTGGAGAGGGTGTATAATCACTCCACCTTCCCCCCCAAATTTTAATTTTAAATCTTCTGCTAAATATTGTATTCAGCAATGCTCAATATAAATATGCAAATATGAAATCTCTATCACTTTTGATGTATATGTTTCATACATACAGCCCTCAGTTATTCTAAACCACGTTGCCTACTGGGAATTAAACTTGTTTTTCAATTGTTATCCTTCAGGCATTCCTTAAAAAAGTTCCTTAAAAAAATCGTTTGGCCAATGCATTGGTGGAAAGGGAAGCAGACTTGGAGAGGGCAATATTACTCATTTTGCATAATTTTATCAATAAATCACATGCAAAGATAATAGAATTGTTTTTAAAATCACAAAAATGCACAAAATGAAAGTCTGAGATTGATGATGTAGATGCAGAATAATCTGTAAGCAAATACAGAGAAAAAGACAGCCTTGAGTGGTGGCTGAATGTCATGAATGACTTGCTAATTTCAAACACTGTCGAAGCAGGAAAATGCTCTACACGCAACATCAAAGGAACACAATTACAGAATCCTTGCAGTTCTAAGTAACATGTTAAAAACAAAACAGTTTAACACATAACAAGTTGTAAATGTGGTACTTACTGTAGCTTAGTCCTCTGGAGATTTCAAAGTGCACACTATCCAATCTACATACACCCTGAATTTACTGTCGTCATTCACAGTTTTTATGCAGCCAGGAGAGAGGCGGAAGCCTAAGCTACTGACTAATTAGAATAGTGGTTAAATACACTTGTTTAAAAAAGTAACCCTATATTTCATGTTAATAATAGCTTGAAGGATTGTTATTAGCTTTTTTTTATTTTTAGGTCAAGTCACCATCTGGGTAGAAACATCTGATATCCATTAACAAATAACTCCTTGTTCTGCATCCTTGTTCTGCCCTTGCTGTTGCTTTCAACCAACCTTCGCTCACATTTATGCCACCTAGCCTTACTAATTGGGAGGTGTGATGAGTTAACCATGTCCAATGTCCAATTGTCCAATGCCTGCACATAAACAAGTATTCTTACCCACACCAAACTGACAGCTGTGTGTAAAACTGCAGATTCTGGCAATTGCATTACCTGGGAAATTATTTGGAAAAATAAAGCAAAAAAATTAAACATCCATACTATACTACTAATAACTGCAGTAATTGAAGCAATGGAGGAAAATTGGTTGATGGCAGTGATGTTTCAATCCGCTTCCCACTGACAAAAGTTCTTCCTCACACGGCCTCAGGGGTTATCATATGTGAACTAGCTCTGGTTACATTTCCTTCTTTAATCCTTTTTACACCACGCCTGCTTCCTATAAAATGATTGCATTTTTGTACACTACTTAGGTGTGAATGGAAAACACTGTGTGAATACTGTTTTCACAGGTATCCATGAAGGCAGTAAAATTCCAGTGTTGTGTGGATGGAACAGGAATAATTCTCACATTAGCACAGATGGCACCCTGCTGCATGATGACTGCATTTAAATAAATGCACATTCTCTTCAAGATTGCTTTAAAGTTATTTTCTTGATTCAAAACAATGATTAGCAATTTGTCTAAATGCTTTAATTATGCATTTTAATTACAGTAGTCACAAGTTCCAATTTATAATGTAGAACCATTATCATAAATCATAACATAATTATTTTTTTTTCTAAAGAAAAATGATCCACTTGGTCAGAGCAGGAAACTCATATTCATGACCGGAGCAGACACAGGGAAAGCAAGCAAAAAAAATTAAAAACATTAATAGGCAGTGGTACAACTTAACTGAGATGGACACTTTTTAAAGCTTTAAAATTTGAAGATTAAATTAATCTCTCATACAATAATATATGCTGATGCTAGAATTTTCTAGAATTTATTTATTTACTGAAGCAGTGAATTGAGATGGACAAAGGCTTATGAGGGCCACAGTAGGTTTTTTTTTTATATGCATGTCGAATGTTGAAATATTACAAGAATAAATATGAAATATTATTCTGAGAATTATTTCTAAATATTTCAAGAAAAAAAAGGAAAAATGAAATTTTGTGACTAAATTCTAAATATTTTTGGGAAAAAAAGACAAAATAACACATTGAGTAAAAAGTCAAAGAAGTGAAAAGTTGAGGATTCCCCCATGTCTAGTGTTCTCTAGTGAGAACATTCTTGGAGCATTATTTAAAAGGAAACTGTTACTCATTTTATTATAGAGTATTTTTTTTCTGCAAGGCAATCATTATTACAAATATGTACATATCACATATGTGCACATAAATAATGGTACAAACAATATAAATGAATATGCATACACCTTAAATATACACATATATCAGTGTGGAGGTCAAATAGCTAAAGTGAATGGACATTTAAAGATAATGTGGTTACATTCTGATTGGCCAGTACACAGTCACGCTGACCTCATACCTCCAGCTGAATACAGCTGTTTCCCAGATCACTTAGCAGGTATCTATGCCAGGTTTTTGCACTGCCACTGGCTCCACTTCTTTTGTCCTGCACTTTATTGTGCATTGTGTTGGACACTTGTGATTGTACTGTCAAAATTCATTCTGTGATGTACTGATGGGGACTTTGATTGGATAGAAGCATTTGTTCCAGATTTTCATTGTCATG
Organism: Megalops atlanticus; assembly: GCA_019176425.1. Taxonomy (NCBI): domain Eukaryota; kingdom Metazoa; phylum Chordata; class Actinopteri; order Elopiformes; family Megalopidae; genus Megalops; species Megalops atlanticus. Next base: position 27,331,022 of record CM032883.1, on the reverse strand, counting down.
TCTGTCTTCATCAAATGACATGATGATTTGGCTATCTGTCGTGTTTCACAAAAATTCTAGCCTGAAGACACTGAAAAGAGAACATGTCAAGGCTGCTATTTGGACTTTTCTGGTTTTTTGGAGATGTTGTGTTGTGTTGCATTGTAATTTTCTTTTCACTCCATTTTGACATTGTTTTTCCCTATAAATATTGAAGAGGCAATGCCTCAAATCACTACCTATGCCAGCCTTCCCTGATCAATATCAGTTTCACAGCCAGTAAGTGCTTAAAAATAGATAAAATCGATAAATAAAAAATAACAGCAGCGCCAAAGAGCCTCAGTCAACAAAATTATTCAGCATTAGGTAAGGTGCTCTTGCTGTGATGTTGAATAAGAAATTGTTCATGCAAAATAAAATGATCAATGAACAATGATGCATGACACAAATCCATAATGGAATATTATTTTATATTAAGATAGATTCTTAATTGTGGTTCAAAGTCATCATCATTATTGTGTATGAATATGATTGGCCAATAGTGACTATAACCATGTCACTGCCGTAAGGAAAGACTACTGGTATGAAAAGGGGAGAAAAAAAAAACAACAACTGAGGGATAAGATGACTCATCTGTAGCAGCCCTGATGGCAGTACATTTTAAAGGCTCCCTGTCAAGCCAAGACAGCCATGAATTTTAGCCGAAGATGATAATAATTATCAGCTGCCTTGAACCTCTATTAACGAAACAGAGCATATTTGGGATCTTAAATATAAATTACTCATAATTACACACAAAGCCTGTCAGGGATTTGAAAATGTCATTGGAAATCAGTCCAACCAGGACAGAAAATTTAGGTTCATCTTGGTTCATTTGTTGTGGAAACTATGGATGCAGGGCCTGCTCCTGGTCTATGCTGAGTATGCAGCTGCATCGTCCCCTGTGACCACCAGGGGGCCTGCGGTGGCATTTTTTTTGTCTTCATAGCAAAATTTATATTTTTAGTTTTCACTACACAAAAATTCTACTGCAGTGAGACGGAAAAATCAAGGGGGTCCTGAGGTGCCAACATGCCGCATCACTGTGACCAAAGCAGTTTCAAGATGACAAATGTATGCTGTTTGGGCCACATGCCAAATACTTGAAAAGATTTTCCTGTATTTATGTATTTTTTTTCCAGAAAGACTGCGTTTGTCTTTATATTTTTATATAAATGCTATATAGATATGTCAGGCTTTAAAGGTGATTATCATCCTTTGATTGCTATCTGGAAGGTATGAAATTAACCAAAGCTGGAAAGGTTGAATCGTAGTCAATCACTGCCAAAGAAACAATAACACGAAGACAAAGAAGCTTCCCAGTGAATAGGTCACTGGTTAATAAGAAAAACATATACATACAGATGGTTTGTGAGGCATTGTGAGAAAGCCAAACACAAAACCGAGTGGTTTTTAGTTACCGTATGCATCATGATTATGGCTATGTGGAGGTAGCATATAACAACATCAGAGATTCCAGTAGATGACATATGTGCAAGGTTTAATCTGCAAGCCCATGTGAAGTGTTTTCAGTGAGAGAATAGTATAGAGAACCATATAGGCTTATTGTATGTGTATATTTAAGAAAATGATAGCGTTCCTTCCTATTTTCAAATGCAAGAAAAGGGCTGTAGTTGATGGTCGTATGTGTGGCCTTGAGTCCTGTGGCATCCTCCTTTCTCAAACGACTGCTTATTCATGCAATGTTCATTAAGCGGAAAAAAATAGGTCAAGCGCAATGTTGTACACTACATACAATTTAATTCAGGTGGAGTCATGTCCCATGCAGTCAATGTCATGACAGCAATGGTGTACTGTATTGCCAAAATAGTTAAACACTATGTTATTTGTGAATGTATTGTTATCAGCCTGTTTTTAAAGAGGATTTATCTTCAATGAAATGTATACATTCATGTAGCAATACCTTCATGTGTTGTTGACATTTTTTTTTTCTTTCTTAAGAAAAATGGATGAAATGTACTCCCTTCTTAGTATTTTGATAAAGTATACAGAAGCTTCAACTGACGTTTGGAGGAAAAAAACGCAATACCTACAGCAAGTAATCTAAAAGCTTAGATTGCCAAATCCTGCTCATACTGCCGACTAGCTTTATCACTCTCATCTCGGCCTTATTTTCCCATGACTCCGGCTCATCACGTCTGTCGCGCTCGGTGTCGCGGAGACGACGCTGTTTTTGCACGGTTCATCCGGAGCTGGCTGGGCATCCTCCGAATGAACGGTTTTTCGGGGCGGGCGCATCACAGATGCCGCTCCGCGCAGAATTACAGGCGTGACAGGGCAGCTCGTGGCCAGCGGAGCGCAGCAGAGCGAGACAGAACACCGAGAGATAGAAGGTAAACGCGGCACTATAAATTACTCACTTTGATTCACAGCTCATAAGCCGAGGAGATAGCGAATCTGTACCGCCGCAATAGGGATAAAGCAGTATATTATCGGCGCCGGGGAGGCGTTCAAGGCGATGAATGGAAGAGGCACCCAGGTACACTATCTGAAAGCAGCTAATCAGTCTCAGTTCTGTGTCGGGTGCGAGGAGTGGAGTTAAACGGCCGATCCGATCAAAGAGCAAATCGGTTCGGCCTTATCTTTCAACAATATTACTGAACTAATGTTATCGTTTTTTTTTTTCCCTGATAAGTCCAGCATATTTGCTCAGGCCAAATTAATAGCGGAAGATGGAAAGCACAGGCTGCTCAATATAAGGCTTGGAGATCAACAAAGGAAACAGCAGAAAAGAGCAACTTTTTTTCTTGCAGCGAAACTGACTTCATTTTTTGATATGTTCTTGTGGTGCAGGGCTTGGTGGGCATTGAAGTCATTCATTCATTTATTTTCTGTGGAGCAGCGTGCACTTAGGCCATATTACATTCTTTTTGATAATGTCTGTATTAAAATTTAAATGTGTTAAATTTCTGTGACTGTAAAATGGATAAACTACAAAACCAAAAGCAGTCTGTACCTCTATTGTAACAGCACAATCACATTTTCCCATTCTCTTCCACATGTTTCCTAGTATCCAGTAATCACACCTGATCGTGAATTAATTTCATTAGTTCCTCTCCCTGCCTTTCCCAGACAGACACATCCAGTCATGGACACTACAGGTCACCACATCCAGATGGCTGTCCTCTCTAGTTATAGGACAACTCTACAGCTGTACGAATATACAGCTTCCTTCAGATAATACAGTCCAGAGGGAATTAAGCTCTTTGAGGCCATATGCCATACATTACAGGTTTGAGATATGATGCAGATACATTTTGGTGAAACAGCTTTAATAAAATCATTAAATGAATGGAATGAAAAGGTATGATTATCAACATCTGTGAGATTCAGGCTCATTATAGGCAAGCAATATTGATTGCTTAAATGTATAACTCACCCTTTTTATCAGTGGGCATCATACAGTCTGTAGAATACATTAGGAACATGCATTTAATCTACTTCCAGAACTGTATCTGTCATGGGATTTGAATTTACAATCTTCTGGTTGCAAGACCAGTTCCCCACCACATGGCTGCCTTTTTTTTTGTTCTAGCAAAGACTGGAGTAGTGATCTTGTTGAGGGTTTTGTGTGATGTTACTATTTTTCTACAAGCCCTCTGAACACAGTAATTATCTGCTGCTTTCCTTGCAACTTGCATCACTGCAGGAAATGAAGCAGCTGGCAAAGACAGATGTCCCCTGCTGACCGCGCACCATCAGAATAATGCAGTGATTATGTACAGCATTAACTGAGTTTATGCAAAGTAACCACATTCCTCTGTAGCATTGCTCATCTTGTGATATGATCTGATACTGAAGATTTTGTGCAACGTTTTTGAAAGGACCATGATTTGTTTTCATTCCATGCCCTCCTTTTTGCATTTGAATGTATCCAGAAAAAATATATATATATAAACATTTAGGGAAAAAGCTAATGCATAATTAAGCATGCACTTTTTAAATTAAAGTGATTCATGGGTTATTTAAAGAAAGTCAGACCAGGACACTGAGTACACTTTTCAATGTGAAAGGTACATTTACATATTTTTTCAAATATAATCACAACAGCGAAATTAGTATGCTGCAGGTCATGCGGTGTCGTCATTACGTTCTTATTCTTTCTCTTCTGCTACTTCTTTTAACAAATTCATTCCTGTTGGCAGACATCCTCACCCATAATGCCCTCCATAGCAGAAGTTGCAGAGAAGAGTTCAGACAGGAAATAGGGAAAAATTTAATCCAGAGTATGCAAATGACATTAAAGATACCATAGAGTCATCCTACCAAATTAAAACATACTGCAACAGTCACAATATGCAGTGTGCAAGTTTTTTCTTCCCCCAACCCCCCCCCCCCCACGAAATATACATTTTAAAAATGCAGCCAGGAGCAGTCCAAACCGTCAAAGCAACACCAGTGGTCAGACAGTGCATTAAGCAGACATAAGTGTGTTTTTATAGTTTTCCTCTTTTTCCTCCATGATTTTGGAACCACTGATTGAAATTGAGTGTTAAGCTTACAGTACAATAACACCTTCCCACACTGATTCAGGAATAATTCTTATTCACCGTTGGTGTTGTTAGTGCTCATATTTGTAATCTAGTATCAAGGTCTGAAATTAGATATGCCTGGATTCTTTTAAACAAAAATTAAAATTTACTCTGCATATAAAAAAGTACAGTATTTGTCAAAAATAATCAATCATATCTTTATCAGGGTCCAATTGCCATCAGTGAAAGAAGCACCAAATTCTCTAATCAGACCCTGCTGTAATGCATTATGGGATTTGTAGTGTATGACATTATCTTCATCTGAAGGTGATAGTGTATGGATTGCACAGTCAGGTCTAATTTGTATTTGGTCCAATATGGTGAATACCTATTTGTAACTATTGTAGCTCATGATCATGAACAAGTTGTCAGCTATCAGATATAAGTTGAATGAATCCAGCTGCTGTGAAGAGGTGAACCTTCAGTTGATGATACAAAGAAGATGGTGGGTAGAACCAGTAACGTGGACTACATGGTGAAAACAGCTGGGAAAAATGAATAACAACACTGATACACATATATATATATATATATATATATATATATATATATATATATATATATATATATAGATAGATATATATATATGCAACAATTAATTGTAACTAGATGATCAGTATAACATATAGTAGCTTGTTATAGGGGCTGAAATGGCTCACCTTGGATCTAAAAACAACCCCTTAATTTATGTGCACACAGCTGGTTTAAAAAGTTTTAGCCCAACAGCCTTTCAGTCCAGGCTTGTCAACTTAATGTTTAATTTTCCAGCTCAGAAACTTTATGGTCTTGTTTATTTGCTCCTGGCTTCACCGTTCCCTTTTTGTTCCCTGGTGTTTATGGCTAGATGAATAAACTTAGCTGTAAATAATCTGGGGATTACATTTGACGGTGGCAGGATCATACACTATCCTGAGGTCAAAGGAGGCACATTGTCACAAATGGAGATCACACTTCCAGTATTCAAATACCAAAAACCTTTAACAAACCTTTAACAGCATCCACGTGTCCAAAAACAACTTTGCACGTTCCATAAAGGGCAAAAAATGTGCAAAATAGGAAATGTACAATGAAAAGAATAGTGTGTTTGTGGGGAAACATTTTGCTTAATGATAAAAATGACCAGTTTCCAAATTAAAGGAAAAATAAAAAATTTTAGAAAACTACATTAAAAATTTCCATATGTAAAATCCATTTAATACACAATTTGTAACATTTGACTATCTGTATATCGAATGTCAGTTAGACTAAGTATGAAGTGCACCAAACAGGCATAGATACTGGCATATGCTTTATGTCCAGTTTAACACAGCGTAAATGATGGTAGTGAACTGGATGCTCTGAGCAGCTGCCTCATATGGATTGCACAGGGGTCACAGGTTCACAGTGCTAAGGGGCATGTTTAATATAGACTTATTATAGATCGCTAGCTAATTTCACGCAATTTCCTCTGCTATGGAAACTTTTCCCTCACCACAAACCAGAAGACAAACAAATATAGACACAACTGATGAAGAAAGCAAGATCTGTAAGTGATGCAAGTCCCATCATTCCCCTCAAAAGGCTTTTGTTGCCACAAGAGGTGACCTGTTCCAACCATTCTGAAAAGAGCCTTAATAGGCAATGAAAACCGATATCCTAATTACTTCTGCTTTTACACCTGCACTTGTTTATCAAGTAGTCAAGAACACACATGTAGAACAGGATTAGAAATACAAAAAAAGGAATCAAATGCAAAAATGCATCAAGCGCTGCATTTGCTAAACCCTGGAAGAGATGGCATAAATCTGCTGTGTGTGTACTGCTTGACATCCTCTGAAATCAATCAATCAATAATTTTATTTGCTATCAAGATTGTCACAATGTGCTGTAAACTTGAAAGTGTCAGGCTATGATTCTAGGGTGCTTCAGATTGTTCTGGAAGTATCAGATATTTGGGATTGGAAGTTTTTGACATTTATTCAGTACGAAAAATCTGAGAAATGTTTTGACCGGATATAAATGGATCTGGTGAGATGACCTCCACTGGATCAGCTGTCAAAAAAAGTGAGACCCTCTAACTGGAACAACTCAGTCATGGCGCAGCGATAAATTATCCAATTGCTTTTTGGCACAGGAAGTCAAATGAAAGCCCAGATTGATGTTTACACAGCATGTCCACTGAAGGACGAAAGCAGGCACGGCTCATAATCACATTTTTGCAATCTCATTAAGGGAACACCTGAAACACGAGAACCATCTGTGCCAACTAGAGTGAAAAGGCAGGTAAGGCAGGCAGAAATATCCAATGACATCCTTCAAACTTACAGATAATATATTAGTATGTCTCTGCAGTAGCTATTTAATTCACCACCCATATCAGAGCCAGTAAAGATAAGGGATTAGGGGAATGACTGTGCCTCACGTCCTGACAAATTTTGTCTTGGAGTTTTGATAAAATTCAGTCACTGTCCTTTCAATTGCTGTTATCATTTTGTATAAAATAAACACACCTTGAAGCAACTTTTCTTGATTGCCAATACCTTATTGTTTTCTTCCACAGTAGCCCCACATGTAAGTGGGGTAGAAATGTAAGTTACAGGAACTGATTTGTGTAAATGTACTTTGTTGAGCTACAGTCTTAAATGGTGAATAAACAAGCAAACCATTACAACTAAAATTTGTTATTATGCCAACTTGTTTATGAAGAACCCATTGCAAGTAAATGTTATTTTTCTTTTTGAAATTATCATGTTATGGTGTTAATACCCACATATATAAAGAGCCAGTACAACACACAAAATAGACCAAAATGAGATGGTTTTTAAAGCCATGCTGTCAGTTTTCTGTGCATAGCTACTTGAAGGAAGGGAAAATACAAAATAGTTTAATGAAGCAATCAATGAGCAATGCATGAACCACAGATGGTGCTTCTTGTGTTGAACATCTGCAGAGGGAATATTAGCTGCTAAAAGCTGAAATTCCACATTTAACTCAACTCGGGCACATGACCAACAGAAACAAAAAATGACAAAACAAACATTAAAAATAGATCTCAACATGACACATATTTCCATGTGTTAAAGGGATATAAGGCTTGTAAAGGGCTCTCAACTTTTGTTGGAAAGTGGCTTCACAACAGATCCACACACTGAATGCATGAATCACTAGCCAGTCAATTTTCAAATTTAGTTGGCAATCAATATGCCAAGTTAGCATGTAGTAACATCCACACATAGAGGGATTGGCATGCTGTTTTTGAAAACAGACTTAAGTAAAGGCCCACACACATATTGTACCTATAAAAGAGAATACAACAGCGGCACTGTCAGTATAGTAAATTCAGAAAAGGGAATGTAAAAATAATTAATTAGCTGTATAAATATATGCAAAGCAAAACAAAGTGCACATTGTACAGTAGATGTTAAGCCATTAGCAAATTCCACTTCCAAGCAAAGTAGAAATGATCCCTTGCAAGCTTAGAGGTTCAACCATACTGATCAACATTTTGGGGGAAAAATGATGGATGCCATGATAGTAACTGATGTGGACCTAGCATATGTGAAATAGGTAAAACTTGTGAAACTGGTTGATGCAAGAATAAATGCACTTGTTTTTGTCACTGTTATTACACTACAGTAATGCTGCTGGTATCATGCTTACCTGTGGGGAAAATAAATAAATAAATAAACTTGAAAGATCATATCCATCTCATTATGCTGTCCATGTGTCCTGGGCTTGTTTCCCAGTTTTCTAATGACTTATTTAATGAACCTTCATTACTCTGCTGTGGATCACCATTACCTGATCGCAAAGCCATCTGAACCAGACATCACTGCCAGTAATGATAATGCAAATGGACAGCTTGGACTGAAACCATCTCTGGTCAATCACATTATTTCAAAAGAGGGAAAGGGGCCCAGATTATTGAGCATGGTATTATAGTTAAAAAATATCAAGGACCAGAATGCAATGCAAACAACACACCATACAAAAATATCTTCTATCCAATGGCAGTGTTAAATGATTAACTGGAGAAATATCCAAGGTCTCATTCACCTTTCGTTTTGACCTATTGAATCTATTGAGATTGATCTATAGAATCATAAAATTCAGCTTTTACCTCTGCCATGTATTATTAAAGTTTGTATATGTATTATTAAAGTTTATTAGACCATACAATGATACTTTACAGCACAATCTGCTTTTCTTTCCTCAGTTCTTTTTAGTTAGTGGAGAGAAATTGGCTTGGAGCTGACTTTTTACTGCTACCTTTTATTGAGAGTTTATTTTTCCCATTAAAACTTATGATCCACCCTTACCTATTTGGTGTTGTTCAGTGGGTAATCACTCCTTCCAGACCTTCTAGAAAGAGGAAGTGTTTGGCGAAGATTGTGATGGATGACCTCTAGAGGGCACCAGTTGGTTGATGGCACATCCTCTTAAAGCACGTAGCCATTTGTTTTGCAGCATAAGTGTCATCATTCTTCATTTTTGCTTTCCTTCAGAATCTGATGTGCAGACAGCAAACCTGTGAAGACGTCTGCAGTCTGAAGGCTTTTTATGGAGCCCAGCCTTCAATCTTTCAATCTCTAAGGCTTCAAATCAAATGCAACTCCCTCTGCCTTGGATTCTGCTTAATATCAACAGTAAACTGAAGGTTTTAGCTCTTTGTAAATGGCCTAATGAAATATCAGGGTTGAACATCCAATGGTATCTGACAGATGTGCATGCAGGAACAGGGACACATGTATGTACATGCATGCACACACACACACACACACACACACACACACACACACACACACCGCTCCTTCTGTATGAGAATACAAGGATTTGATCTAACAACAATGCTATGTCCTAACACACACATAGTTCACATAAATTATTCCCCCAGTATTTAAGACAGCATACAGCGTGGATATATTTGTGATTTATGTTGTGACATGCATTTGACATGGCAGTTAACCTTTTTAGCAGTGCTTTCTTATCTTAGTGGCTCATGAGAGTGAAGTTTATGGCATGATCATAAGTCAGTGCCAAGATCCATGATTTACAATTATTTATGTAAAGAAAAGGCTCAGAAATCACAGCCAGCCACAAACACCTCCTTGAAATTCATGTGTAGATAGCTGGCTATTTATTGTACTCACTTCCACCAGTGGGGAACACCCATGGTTGACTCATGGCATTGCAATATATTTCATATGTTTATATATAGACTTAAAATTTCATTGAATTCCACATTTAATCATTACACTTTCTTTGCTTCCTTGTGTGGCAGCATTATTAATAGTGATAAAGGCTATATTGAGTTATTACTCAGGTTCTTTACACAAGTTTATCACTGCATATGGGCCTGACAAAAAAAAAAAAAAAACATGTGTCCTGCATGGCATATAAGGCCAAAGATGCAGCATGGAACAAGTGACACTGATGTTAAGACTGTAACATTACTTGCATTGACTCGAAAGGACCACCCATCCTTACTGAAATCCATTCACAAATATATGTGCTTCGTTTTGAAAACAATGACCCTTTATGCATCCATGATTACTCGTTACTTGATTATGTAATGTAAGATACGATAGGGTCATACTTATGATAATTTCTTTGTTGAAAAATTGAACTCAATATGATATACCAGGCATATTGTAGGACTTTGGAAGTTCTGTGTAGGAAAGACTTCGTCAGCGGTTGGATCAGAAACATTGCTTTGATGACATACATACTGGTGTATGCATAAATATGACATACCATACACAAATAATAGATGGATGTCACTTTCTCATTCTTCTTTCTCCATGTGTTTATTGACACATAAAGTATAACATTGAGTGCTACATTAAGTATGACAAAATGTAACATACAGTACAGTAGAACAATCAGGGTCTGAATGAAAAGGCACAAAATTGCAGGCATATCAATGTCAATAGAAGAAAACCATTCCAAACTCAAATAACAGCAAGAGCTGCCTGTATTTCATAGCGGGGGGCAGTTGCTACACAACACAAACCCACAACCTCATTAATAACATAATGGCAAATGTTCCTTAAATGATGAAAAGGACATTGTTAGACAATGTTCATCATCAGGGGAGATACAACAAGTTATTAACGTCTTCAAATATTTTGTAACCAGCTATGTCTGCTTTCATACAGTACATTTTTCCCTAATAAGATTGCTTTTAACCAGAACATAGGTACTTTATATGTGAATGTATTTTTGTGGTGCACTGCACCACAGACTGTGCTTAGTGAATCGTTCAGAACCAACATGTATCCATGGTTTAGAAGAATTCTCACAGCCTCCTTCAAAAGAATCATGCCACTAACATGGAAAATACCTCACTCATGAATTTTGCTTGCAAGCACATTCATACAGTATAAAATGATAATATATTATTTCCTTTTTTATTTACGTATTTAACGGAAACTGCTGCTTTTCTGTTTGAAGGCCTTCATGCATTCATGCCATTATGTTCCCGAGGCAAATAAGGTGTTATCATTAATTTGGCTGATTGACATGTCCATTAGACTGCATGTTAAACCAACCATCCCACACATTACTGGTGTACATCACTTTCACTCTCCTGATAGCCCGTCATTACAAACAACAATAAAAACAAATGAGAGTGTTGACAATAGCAGTAATGAAAACAGATGGCTTGCTCCCCATAGTCAGGAGTAATGGGAAGGAATGCGGGCAAGGGAGTAAGCCAGAGTGACAGTGAAGGGTGTGGAACTTGCAGACTAAATATTAGGCACAAAGATATGTCTTCAAACACATTTGATCATATCAAGAATACTGTATATCACATAAAATTAATACGCTGGCAATTTGAAGCAGCTCAGATTAAAAACCTATCAATGACCAGGCAGAAAATATCAGGTGTGATTAGAAAAATATAGGATCAGAACAAATAAATAACAATAAATAAAGCTTAGGGTGAAAAAATTATGGAGAATGAAGAGGTGAGTGAAGAGATGTTCCTTTAGGAACAATGCATGGTAATAAGAATAGAATGTAGCAGGGAGATAACTCCACTACTGGAGAGCTAGTGGAGGGAAGGAATAAAATGTAGCAACAGAAGAACAATGACAAGAAAGTCAGTGTACCAAGAGATGATGATGATGATGTTAGGGGACAATAGAAGAATCAAGTCTTTAACATGAATGAGATGGTTAATTCAATGCAGTAAGCCACAGCAAGGAGTTTTGAAACAACAATGGGGAGCCAGCTGAGGAAAGTGAAGAATGGACAAAGAGAACAAGTGAATAATTTTATCCTTTAAGCCCTGATTTCGAGCATGACCTTTTTCAAATTGTTGACCTTCATCAGGCTGAGCTTTGAGTTGAGAAGGATACAAGGCATACAAAGGAAGGGCAGTGAATAGACAACTACAGAAACACATTTCCAAGGTCAGCACAAGAGCTTTGTGTAATAAGTTGTGAAAAAGGGACATTAGGAAAGATCAAATGAATGCATGCATGTAGAAACAGAGACAGGTAAGGGTCTTAAGTGACTCCTAAGTAAGTTTTTTTTTTTTCTTCATAACAGAGGGGACAGAGTGATCAATGGAAACATGTTTTTTTCCTGCCTTTTCCCCCCCACATACATTCATACACTCATTTTATGTTTTTTCAAGCTGGGTGTGCAGTTTCACTTCAGTGTCTCTCACAGGCTCCCATTGGGAAACAGTCAGAGGTAATTTCAACCAGATTTCAAAACATGATGAGTCTTTGCATGAAATACTTGTTTCCATATTCCATATTCTCCACATTCTGTAATAATTATTAAAATATAATTAATGGGAATATGTCCATCTCAACCAATTTATCCTCTACTGCAAGGTTTCATTTCTAATGTGTTTATCATCATTATCCTCTTTTATCCACAGAGAATAAAGAAACAAATATTAATTTAAATAAATTAGCCAGAAATTAATTTGGGAGATGGCAGGAGGACTACAAGAATGTTATTATCTATTTCTTGCTTATTTGTGTCACTGAGGGACTTGTCCATGAAGTGAAAACCAGTGAACTCCGGTTTGTTCTTTTAACATTATGGGACAGTGACCCTCTAGGAATAGCATATACACATATTAAAATCTGACTGCTCTAAAAAGTCTGCTCTACCAACAGTAGAAATTTCCCATATTTGATCATAGTCAAAAGGTGTTCCATTAAAGATAATGCTTTAACGGATTACGCCAATCATAGATTGCACCCCATCCTTTCAAATGGAATCCAAGAAATGCCTGTGATGCTCAAGGATGGTAGTGTCATAGTCTGTTCCATTTATGTGTACACATTTTATCCATTCATCTCAAATTTAAACTTGAATTGCTTTTCAGTAAATTCAATTCAATGCTTTTCAATTCTTTCAATTTATGCACTTGTCCAGTGGTTTATGTGGGAAAATAGTTTACTGTTAAGGTGGGAAAACAGAGATGGACTCAAATTTTCACACTGAAAAGGGGAGATGGGCTGAGTTTAGGAGTATGCTTGAGAAAGAGAAGTCTAGGTGCCCTTGAAGAATCATTATATGAAACTGATTAGAGTTTAATTACTGGACAGAACAGTTAACTGCAATGAGAAAGAATGAGATGTCACTACCTCACAGAACCTTGTTTGGAGAGCATCACATTTAATTTGTTTCAGTTACCTGCATGTCTCTGAGGGTCTACAAAAAGTGAGTGTCTCTATAAAGCAAAGATGTATGGTTCTAATGCTAAAGAATTTTTGTTTTCATAAAATTTCATTTTATAATTGTCTTTACTGATATGATTGCAAGTGCATTACTCGACTTATTTTTAATCACATAGAACACTGCATTGGGAAAATGAATGTATTTTTTTTCTAAATGTGCTATATGTTGTTATTGTCTTATGTATGTTCCAACTGTGTGGCATTTTTTGCTAAGTAACATTATTGACTGTTCACTCTGTAAGTCTACTTTGGCTTCATGTTGAACATTACCCATATATCAATGTTTCAGTAGCCTGCCCCTCAAATAACAAAAGTAATCAGTACTATGCATCATTTTCAAATATAACAGGCAAAATGGTAAATTAATCACATACAACAGGCTAGTACAGGTACAAACAAACATTCAAATACGTGTATTAATAAACACATCAATAAAATATTCAATAAAAATTCCTGCCAGATATGCCCTTATGCTTTCTGAGCCAATCTTCCTCAGATGGAATGATTATTCATTAAATATGAAAATCTCCCTTTCCACTGTCAGTAAGAGAAGAAACACCTAATAATTTCAGTAAATTAAGTAAAAAACCGAGGCACTGTCTAAGCAAGGCTTTCATTTAAAAGAAAATGACAGTTTATAATTTTTTCAGCTGGTTTAGGCCATTAGTCCTTTCAGTTCTGCAGTTTGTAGTGAGTTTTATTAAACATTCTTCGATTTTTAGCCAGCTGAGTGATAGAAAAAAGATTAATTCAGAGCGCAAGAAGACCACTTACAAATGCAGTTTTCAGCAATCATTTGAATCATCAGAGCTGGCATTGCTTTAAGTCATGGACACTGGTTTGACTGAAACTTTTTTTTTTTTACATTTAGAAGTCACAGATAAAAAAGAGCTCTTGTAAGATTATAAGGAACCCTAAAAAAGTAATTAAGAGTTTTGCTCTTGCTGCCAAATCAGCTATAATGTTAGATTCAGATAAATGCATATTCTGCGAAAAGTATTGCAAGCGATCTGAAAAACTGAAAACTTGTGATGGGGAGATGTGCAATGCATTTAGGAATTTTATCTGAACTGCAAAAAAACTGCAGACTAAAATTCCCTTAATCATTTTCCATTAAAATGGACATATGCAATTCCCCACAATTTTGTAAACAATAGAAAACTTGTCAGTGTAGTAGCAGTTAGGGAACTAGACTTGTTCTCAGAGGATTTAGGCTTAAAATATCATTGTACTGCATCTTTAATCTGCATTGTTTCAGTAAAACTAGCTGTGGAGATGGAATGTGATATGTAAATTTCAGCTGGAGAAGGGCATCTGCTAAGTAGATAAATGATAATACAATGTCAGTGTATTCTTCTTTTCTGCAGTTATCATTGGCCTTTTGCTTGAGGGTTGCCAGGTCTTGTCTTTTGGATCACAGTATGAAAGTACATCTTGTTTTGGAATGACAACCATTTCCAAATTTAGGCTTCAGAAGAGATTCCCCCTGGCTGACTGGGATGTCCACAGGTTTCAGTGGTGTTAGTTTTAATAATTTAATGTGATGATGCTATTATTCAGATTGTCTTGTTACAAGCATCATTTAATGTCCATTACCTTAGTATTATGATGCATGCTGTGGATGATTTCCATGCTACAGATAATTTACCTTTTTTACTCATTCAAATACCTCTGTTCATGTGATGAGTATTTATTCTAAAATGTGACAATTTATTGAAGATGTAGCACCATCCAGCCATAACAATGTTTCAGGAGTCAACAATCAACAATGTCATTGTTCAAACTGAGGAAAATCTGATTGTACTGCACACAACATCCCTTTACAGTGTAAGAAGGGTAGTCTACTCATAGGGAATATTCTCTATCTCGCTAAATAAAGCATTAATAACACTTCATGATAAATTATCTACGTAAAGCATTAACGAATGGTGAATGTATTATTAAGTAGGGAGCCAGCATTGCCAGGACAATTCCTTTCAAGGTTGCATTCTGAAATGAGCATAGATCACATAGCAGCAGTGCATATTGTAACCTTTTTTTTTTTTGGAATTTTCCAGAAATCCTAGCATCTACTTTAACAACACCGTTACACTTACTGTATAAATCACTTAACATTTGCAACCAGAGTACAATGTCTCACACACACACACACACACATACATACACGCACAGTCAGACACACATGTAAATGATAAAGCTGAAAATGTGCAGAAGTACCTTCTGGTGGTTGAAAACAATGTGGTATTTTCAGGTGAATGAATGTCTGACCTGGTATTTCTCTTGACTGTTGGAGGTTGTGCTTGGCATCTCGCATCCAGATTAAGCGAGACGCTGAACCTGGATGGAGAATGTCTCAGTGTGACCCACAGGGGGTACCTGTCAGACCTTTACCCTGCGTTCTGCCTTCCACCAAGTCATACAGTCTTCAGACTTCAGCCTGGAGAAAATCAATATGGTGTGGAACAGAGAGGGCAATCCAGGACAAATCTAGGGCAAGTACAAGAGTTCATCAAATAGTGCAATCAGTGTAGCTGGAAACTCTGCTTAACCCGGACATAATTGGAAAAGAAACAAGACCTGCCATACATGGCTGCAAATGCCACATAGTCCTCCATTTCAGCATCCATTTTAAATAGCTGTGGTATCTGTGAATCTATAAACAAATTCCAATGGACAGATTTTTTTTCCCTCATAGTATTCACGCTGTGTAGTATTTTTAGGATTCCCTCAGGCCTCACTCTGCCCTTTAAGGTCTGTCTGTGATGATACGTTCTAAATATTTCCCACTGATTTTCATCCTTGGCCAGCTTGCTTGTGTCTCTTCTTCCTCCATCTTTTTTTCCTGTTTCCTGTTTTTTTTTTCTTCTCATTACTTCTTATTCCATGCCAGAACGACATAAGCAGGCATGTTGTTTTCATGCCGATGTCAGCAAAGACTTTAGGCAGATATTTTGAAATTATAGTTGTGTCAATGTGTTGAGGAACTAATTAAACTTTACATGTCATTTACCAGAAAATGGTATTTGAATCAGCTCTAGTGTATTTAAAACCTACATTTGCATAATGGCAAAGAAAATAACATTCAGATAAATTAACTTCTTCTTTGTTATGTGCAAACCGTTGTGAAGAAAAATGCAATTATTGGGTTGATTTACTTGTGCCAGAGTGGCAGTTTAGGGTCTGGAATAAATGCTGATGATGTTTGTTAAAAATGCTCTCAGAGTTTTGCTTATTCATTTCTTTGCCTCAGTCTCAATAGACTTCAAATTCTACAAGGAACTAAACTGTGCTGTGAGAAGTGCTTTTTTTTCAAGCTTCCAAGATCAGCCACACAACAGCACAACCAGTACTGTATGAACACAATGAAGGGAAATGATAATACAATTACCTTTTGTAGTGATTGATTAGTGTGAACTTAATTCAGTGCCTTTGAAACTCAACAGCAATGTTTTGTATAATTAATTTAAACACTCTTCATTGGAAACTCCTTCACAAATACAATGAGTACAAAATACAACTTTAAAGTTACCTTTACCTTTTGAAACAAAGTTAGTGGGCTTGAAAACTGCAAAGCTTCAGACAGTCTTATGTCTGATGGCTATATTTTTATGCTGTACTGACCTGTGAGACATCTGCCAAGCAGACAACCTCTGCCAAAATGTGACAACCAAAAAATGACCACAGAACCAAAAAAAAACATATTAAGTGTATGCCCTGTACCAGCAGTGCTTTGATACATTACTTTTTTGCACAAGTTTGGTGTTAGGACAGTATATTTGTCATACCATGTTCTTGACCTAAGGCTAGAATTAAAGCAGATGTAGATATAAAGTGTCCTTGATGACTTGAGTGTCATTTTTGAACTTCCTTAATCCTGGATCAGCAGAATTTTGTTGTTGTTTTATTTTAATTACTTTGTGTGTGTGTGTGTGTGTGTGTGTGTGTGTGTGTGTGTGTGTGTGTGTGTGAGTGAGTGATTTGCCAAGTATTCTAGGAAATTGTTACCTTGAAAGGTAAGATATCTAAGCACAAGGAAATGCTTACTGATTTACTCAATGTGGGACATCAAGAATTATAAAGTGTTACAAAGGAGAGCATCCCAAAAAGCAGCACTTCCTGCAGCAACACAGGTCCTGCTTATCAGCAAAAATGCAAAGAAAACACTTCAAAGCAGAACAGGAGACTGTTTGAAGTTCAGACTTATACAGCACAGCTTATATAATTCAGCTCAGCTGTTGTTACTAATCAAAGTTCTTTTTTTCTGAAAGTTATTTACATGCAATTATTCAGGATGAGCGATGGTTAAAACATGTTTCATGAATCATTGTAAGATGTGTATGTATGTGTACACCTGTGTGTGTGCTTGGATGTAGTGTACATGAAAGAGTGGGTGATTCGTCGTGTGTAGCATGTTTTTTTTTCCTCGAAAATGCTGATGTTCTTCAGTCCCTGCTTGGGTGAGATCCATTTCCACTGTGTGCTGTATCTGAACTGTGACATTTCACATTTTACAAAGAATGATGCCATTCTTAATTTATATATAAGCAGGGTTTGTGTTCATCGAAGAAGAAGCCTATCCACTTAAGTATGCTGCTTCAGCGTCTTAGTCTCCATTTTTAATATCATCATTATAGCCTTTCATGCATATGAAGATCATCCAATGTCAGATGATTGAGTTTAGAGACATGCTGTGTGCAATGTTCCAGGAGTAGTAGAGTCTGTTAGTGCAATATGTTTTGTTGGCTGGTTGAATTCTTATAAAAACTATTCTCATTAAAACCCATCTTAAAGCATCTTTTGTCAGATAAGCACTTCCAGGGACTATGTGATTAATGTACTATAAAGAACCCATAAATCAAATGCCAGTGGTTCACTGCATGCACTGATTCTATTCTGTCAATAGTCTAATCTAGCTACCTGGCAGAAGACAATGGAAGAAGTTGATTCAGAAGTTTCAAATCCATAAATGATGTTTTATTCAATAAGCCATCTACATTTCTTTTGTCAAATCCAGAATAAATGAAGAATATTCTTTTTTTGATGAAGTGATTGACCGCTGTGCTTAGGATTACGATGAATGTTTTACTTGCATTTCACTTCTGAATGTTACAAAAATTGACAGAATTGACTATTTAGACATAAGTGACAGAATTAACAATTTTCAGAATTAAAAGAAATTTGTTTTTCTTCTGCAGATGAAGCATGCCATTCAATGATTTGTTTAAAAAGGATCTCATTTGGAGTGATGGGTGAGTTAGTTATGTAGTTTAATGCATTATTCATTCCTATGTCAGAATTATTCCTATTCCATTCCTATGACAGAATTTGGCTATTCAGAATCCATTCATTTAAGAAGTGTCTCATTTTAACTATTGCAAACAAAGATGTGGTAACTGAATATAGCTATCTTTCAATATGACACAAAGGTCTGATTGTGTAGCACAACTAGAAATTGGTTTCGGACTCGGAAGAATGCTCAGTATTTCGCGAGCCAAACGCAAATCTTGTCACAAGGCAACAGAGAAGATCTATGTTGCACTGCAGCTAACAAAGTAAAAGGATGGAGGATATACAGACAGAATACAACACAGGCTTTGTTGTCATAATGTGATTTTCTTGTTGGTATAACCAAACTTTGTTGTCCATCATATCAGGCCAAATTATTTCTAAGATAAACTGTATTGTCTGAATCATTTCAAGTTAAGGCAATCCAAGAGAACAAGGTAGCTGGCCTCCTGTATCAGCACAAGCCAGACAATGGATTGATGTGGATTACCATTATGTAAGTGTGGCATTATGGTCTAAGGCTTTTGGTGGCAAACACACAGTGAAGCGCATAGATTTGTGACTGGAAGGTAACATTTACGGTTTTGTCGGACTGAATGCTCGGAGTATCTTTTGTGGTGGCTTCGGTGTTCGGCCAAAACCAACAGATATGGAAGATGTATATTTTTAGTTATTATTCATGCTTTTTGGAGACTGGGTAGACTGTCTTACATCTACTTCAAAGTATTCTGGTAAACATGCTGCAGCTGAGCCGGGCCTCAAATGCACAACAATGCTATTTTTCCAAAGCAGACAGTGGAAGAATGGACAAGCAGAATGATATATCAGACAAGAATACTAAGAGTCAGAGGGGGCCTTCTTTGATATCTGTGTTGTGAGTGTTTGTATCATTTAAAAATAAATTTGTTTTATGACCACACATAAGGAGGGCAGAGAGTTCAGGTCACATCCTGATAGATGGCAGTATCATTTTTTTATTTATTGTATTTCACAGTTACAGTTCAAGGTGTCACTGGAGCCATTTATAAATTACTTTTATACTGCAGTATGTGATATTGACTTTTGGAAGGCCAAGAAAGAGGGGGAGGAATTGCCTATCTTTATCAGTCTTTGGCTGGGGAAAGCATTCCTTCGAATTGACCATTTAGATAGATAACACTCAGTGGAGATTAGGGAGTGCAAATTCCACAGAGCAAGAAAGTATTATGATAACAGTTGGATAGATACATTCAGAAATCGATACAAGGTGGAAGTAGGTTAAGTACTGACCGTTATAAAACACATTTGGGGCAAACAAATATTGGGTTTAAAAACATGTCATTAGTAGGACTTCTAAGCTTTCACAGGGGACATATTTCTTAAACTTTAATATTAGAGGTTAAAGTTTGACTGGTGGATCATGCATTATACAAACTACATCATTACCCACAGGGCCCCAAAGCACATGACACAAACCATTTTTAAACATTCCTACATTTGTATTGCATCAAAATTACCATTCAAATGTGGTTAAATATGTTTGGAATTTAAGAGACAGGGATAACAACAGACATTTGTACATAAAAAAATTATAATAATTACAATATTAACTTTATTATAATTATTATTTCTTTGGGTGTTGTGGCAAGAACCTGACTTTAAGTTAAATGTTTCAATGTTCAAAGTAAAGGCATTATTTCTGGATTTCCTCCCTTTTTCAGCCAACTTTATTTGTCACCAATTATACATTGTGTAATTATATTTTTCACCACTGTACCGACAACTGCTGAACTTGCCCAGGTAGACTGTTTTTCACACTACAACTCTCACAGTGCACCAAGAGGCAAAATCCTTTGAAAGACAGGTGTATCCCCCTGACACTATCTGGGTATCTCATCTCAGAGTGCCGAGAGCAGGGTGACAAGGGGACCGTGGCTGATGTGCCCACTCCTGTCCCAGGTGAAACAAGGCCATTTTGTCATGCTGATGTGATCTCCTGATGATTGTCTGCAAATGACACAGCCAGGTTTGAACCCCAGCTGTAAGGCTTAGTGTGTGCTTAGAGCAACCACTTTTACATTCCGAGCCACTTGGGAGTCCAAATGAAGATAGTTTCTAAATGTCTTGCAAGAAACAGATTTGAAATCTGTCATGAAGCTGTTTTCCATTCCCATAGACCATTATGAGTGAAGTACATTCATTTGGTTCCCTCCTTCACCAAAACAAACACACGAAAGAGCTCTAGATATCTGAAGTGTCATAACATGCCCAGAATGGCTGAAGTTGCAAACCAACATATGTACTAAGCATCCTAAAGACAAAAAGTAAACCATCTAGCTGTCTTTGACACATTTTCTGTCTGCGTGAATGTTTTAAATTTTCCACTCCGTTAATGTTTCATGAAAGTAAACATATTGTGGCCCTGTGATGCTCAGCTCTCTAATCCAGTGATCACCCTTACACGCCTGGCTGCATGATAGCATCGAGAGCAGAATAAACATTGACCTCCATTTGCTGTTGAGAATCACATGCACCCCCGTATAAATAGATTTTGGAAAGCAACACATTCTAGTTATGAATGAAATTTCACTTGTTAGACGCACCATAAATATATCATTTATTCTTAAACAGATGTTTTGAAAATAATGACCATTGCAGCTTGTGCTACTGGTAAATATAATCAAAATCAGATTTTTTTTGGCCATGTTTTCATTTACTTTTTTAACCGTATAATTGCACAAAATAGTGGACTATTGACACTGTACATAATTGCTAATGGGTGCCAAACCATGATATGACAAATTCTAGTGGATAAACAGTTATATATAAGGACAGAACTAAAAAAAGGATAGAGCCAGTTTGGATGTTTTGTTTGCCTCACCAGTGTACTTAGAATTAGAAACCAATTTATGCCAAGAGCAAAACAATTAAAAGAACAATCAGCTATGATGATTTAATGTAGCTTGGTATGTGGTTATAGAAGACATGCTGTTTATAACTATTTGTAACTAATGTAACACCTGGACTTGCACACACTCATACACACACATGCACACACACACAGACTTATCAGCCTCTCCCTTGGATTTGGATGCCATTAGTTTATGAATCCCCATGAAATTTGAATTATACAATCCTCTGATCTATTTTTGTGGCATTGTGTTCAACTATCTGTCATTTTCTCTGGCAGCACCATGATACAGCGTTGCAGTATAATCCCCCCTTCTGTCATTGCCTGCAGCTACCTCAAGGGCTCTGCCCAGAACCCATCTAACATCCAGCGATTGCCCTCACTTCCACAACCCACAAGCATACACATCAAAAATTATACCTTTTTTATTCTCATTTAATTTTCTCCAAGGAGTTCTACCCTCATCCTCAACTGTTTCCTTGTAATTTTATGAGATTGTTTAACACAATGCCACTGTTGCAATGTTCTGGGTTGACTGTGACATCAGTACCCAGTGTTGGTGTGGATGAACATCAACATGAACAACCGTATACCATTTAGGACTCTTTAGTGGTAATAATACCAAAATCCCTTCGTACAATCTTTATTGAAGCTGTTATGGTACCTGCAGGTGTTTTTTTACTCATTGGTATTCCAACGAATGTCTCTTAGATCTATTACAAGAAATATTATTACTAGGAATATTTCATTTGATTTTGATTCATTTGATTCATGTATTGAGTTCGGTTCCATGCCTAAAGAAGCAAACTGACCCCACTGGGAAGGGAGATTCTGACAACCTGAGAAAACCTGCCTTTGCATATATGTATAAAATGATACATTGTTCAAATGTGTTCAATTAGTTTGCAACTGATCAATTGAACTTGATCACTTGAACAACTTCATTTGCACAAAAGCCATCCCAACTTCCTTCTGTTTATAATTATTTTGCTGTACAATACATTTTACTACCCAATGTCATTACAGAGAATAGGAAGAGCAAGACTGTCATGCTTTCTCTACAATACTTGTACATAATTAAATCAATCAGTTATGACCCCAGGACCACTATTGTCAGTTTCTACCTTTCTGCAGGCTGAGAGTGGTAATGTGGCATATTTGTTCTTGCTCTCTTCTTTTAGTTGGTTTCTGTTCAGAGGCTAGCCATCTACAACACATTATTGCTTGCTTTGCATATACCCTCCTACAAGGTGACATAAACTGCTTAAGTTTCATGCTTGCACAGATTAATATTTACCATGCTCTACAGTATAGCGCTATACTGCAGTATTGCCCCATGCAGAAGTAAAGCCAGTGACTTTCCAGTTGTATGCTGAAGTGTTTTTTTTTTTTTTTTTTTTTGGGGGTTGGGTGCTAGAACACTATTTAATATTGAATCTGTGTGTGCTTCATTCAACTGCTTAAGTGAGGCATTTTCAGCTTGTGCTATTAAGTGACTTTAAGTCTTTTTATCTATGCTCCATGAGGCTCCATGGTGTTAGTGTAGACTGGTGAAGTGAGTCTCCTGAAATGGGTGAGGATTATTCTAATTTCCTGGTGATGTAAAACCTTTTGAAGGTGGGAAATAGTATGTTGTTTTAGGAATGTGTGTGTGTGTGTGTGTGTGTGTGTGTGTGTGTGTGTGTGTATAAATAAGTAGCCAACCTTACCTTTCCTATGCAAACTCTTATAGTGTTGTCCCAGACAGTACACACTCCCCTCTTGCCACTCTACAGAACATGACATTCGCTAAAATAAAATGAAATAAAAACAATATAAAACACTGTAAGGAAATAACTTTCTACACACACCTTCTTATATATTAAGAAAGTAGATAAAACTCTTTAGAGATACATCCCAGAGATGAGACAAGTACATATCAATTAAAACAAAAACCTAAAATTAGCAGCGCTTTGTTTGCTTTCTAACTGATCCCTAAAATTGGTTCCATTTAAGTCATACATTGAGCTATTATTGCCATGCCAGTAGTTTCAGACAGAAAGATACCCTAGAAGTCTTTCTGTGGATGGATGTTATTTTATACTGTTTATATGCTGATTCATTTATTTGAACAATACTTTTGTAATGGAGAGCAGTGGAGCAAACAACGTTCAGGACATTTGACTTTTATGATTATGGCACTCTGATACCCCTATCAGCAAATTTCTTATAGTTTCTACAAAACTAAAAATCCTATTCTGTGGGACATTCATTCAGATTTTTTTCTTGTTGCTATCCAGGAGAAATGCTGTTCAATCCCTCTTTGACCCATTCTTATGAACACTCAAATTCAAAGCAAATTACATGCATCATCTTTTTGATTTCTCTTCTAAAATGATGTGCTTGATTGTGTGACCTTGAATCGTGGAACTTTACCTTTCGGGTAAAATTTGTTAGTGCTTTAACATGTTTGAAATAAAAAAATTAAAAAAATATTTCTGAAAGGGTCATATTATTTGACAAGAAATAGGTATATGGTAGAATGTTGCTGGAGTTTGATTCCCCTCAGAATAGCTGAGGTCTGCATAATGATAGATTCTCTTTATTTTGATTTTGAAGAGAAGAATTTGGTGGAGGACATAAAACAAATATTGGCCAGTAAGATACAGAGAAGTTAGGAATGGGCCCATTTGACACAGAACTGCTTTGTTTAATCACATATTTTGGTATTCTAGGTACCCCACCCTTTAACCAGGGAATAAACCTCATTAAGTTGTTGTTTATTAAGTGACCTTATTATTTCAATGCTCCTTTTGGTTGCATGGTTGTAAATAAACAACATGTGCACAACTGTATCTAAGGTAATTCTTTATTTCTGTATTTCCCCATCCAAATTCTATATCAGGTCATATGAGTTGCAGCATAGGGGGAACCAAATAACCTGAAAAGCATCCAATCTGAGCTGCAACCAAACCTTTATCTTTTATAATCTAGTTATTTCTATTTTGAATATGTGGTTAGACATGAGAATAGAAATGGGGCCATCATTATTCTGAAATGTGGGCATCCAAAGTGTAGCTATAGGCATATTGGCTGACTTGTAGTACATTTAAGTAGGTCTGGTTCACCTTGTCTTTGTAAATATGATTTACAAAGACAGGGACATTTTTTGTTCCAAATGAAATTAGGAATAAATTGATGGAGAGAATGTGAGGGGAAAGTACTGGAATGAAACTTGGACTTGGTTTAAAATAAATCCAAGAACCCAGCCACTGGAACTGTCTTAATAGAAACGATATTGCCTGCAAAACACATTTTTCCCTCCACTCCTCACAGCATTTTTGTCACCTAAATTGAATACATCAGCACAGATGCATCTTCCACAGCCAAGAGATCAGCCTTCTGATCAAACAGAAAGTGTGCCCAAGAGATGCTCCTACACATCCTCTACAGACTCACAAGGCTAGTGTGGTGACATTGGAAAGACAGGTCAACCTGAAAAACATGATGCCATCACCCACACCGGTGACACTTCATACTGTTATCAGTCCTCGAGTAAGCAGCATTGTGAGGCCCATTTTATATATACAGTACATCTGCAGTGATACACCCCCTGTGAACTGCCAAACTCAGCCATGGTATCATTCATACCTATTTGTCCAATAAAAAACCTGTCCTGCATTTCCAGTATCATCCTGTCTACACAGGTCTGTTCAGCTGCACCTCGAAGATTTAAAGACTCGCTGTCTGGGAATGTATGCATTTTGCCTGCTTTGAGAGTACAGAGATAGCCGTCTCCACCTCATAAGGAAGGGCCATGAGCAGAACTGTGGTTAAAGCACCTCACCCCTCCTTGACAGAGTTGTGCAGAGGGTCCAGGCAGAATGAGAGAGCAGCATGACAATGAGATGGAAGCACCATTACACAACGTTCAAGAACTTATTAGTTCTGCTTCAATTCATGAGGACGAGCAGGCGGAGACGACCTGAATCAAAATCTCTGCCTCCTAAATTTGCCTCCTCATTATGAGAGCTTTGAGGAATGTTTGAGCAAAATCACCACTTGGCTGGACATTTATTTGATAATCAATTGTTCTAATTATAGTAAAAATATTACAGGAATTAAGAGGAAAAGCAAAAAATAAATACATAGAATGTATGTTTTTCTGTGGTTATGGTTGTAGTCATTAAAGGACACTATTCCTAATAAAATGTGCTCTATTTTGTGCACTGTGGATTTAAAATAAACCTTTTAAAAATGAAGGCTGATTTCCATTTTGTTGTTCAATGACTCACTAATTCCAGACCTCTTTGAACTGAAACTCTGAAATCTATAGCATGTGTACTTTTCACATTCTAATCAATGCTGCTGCAATTGCAAAATGCACCCGTTTTTCCCTTTCAGATTTGCAGCAGCTTCTGTACCTTCTGGTACCTGGTCAGAAAACAGAATTACAAACAGTTACCTTCAATCATGGTCGGGTGGGTTAGCTCTTGAACACATGGCCGTTGTTGTGCATTTTGGTATTACAAGGCATACTGTTTCCTCTTGATAATGCCATTTGCTCTTTCAATTTTCTGAGGCTGTAATTTATGTATTTCAGATAACAGAAATTTGTTTCCTGGTAGAATGAGGGGATTAGCATTACTGTTCCATCTGTAGATTTGGACCTTTACAGAGGAGCAGCAGATTCATTTTAATTTCTATATTTTGGGTCCAATATGGCATCCTTTTTGTTTAAAAAAAACACACACACACACACACACACACACACACACACACACACACACACACACACACACACACACACAAACCGAAATTTCTTTTTTGAAACTCATGGCATTTGCTGGATAGGTAATATTTAGTATAAATAAATAAGTAAAGAGTAATTGTGTGTTTATTCAATGAAATATCACAAAAAATGTGAATCTATCTCAAAAAGTTGGCCTCTGGAAAGATGTGCATCAAAATTAAACAGATCAACACTGCCATACATCATGTTATGTGTGTGCGAGAGATCTCCAGTGCATGTTTGGTTCTATAAATGTTTGCTGTTTTTTCTTCATGACAAATAAATAAATAAGTGGAAGGCTTTTCGGACCTTATCACAAAGGCCTATCATTTATGAAGACAAGTATGACAAGGCCCCTAATAACATAGGAATAACATAACAGACAGAATTAGATTGGAAGTGCCCCCATTTCTGAAGAACATCATTAATGGTCTCTCTGCCTTTGTTTAATATGGTCACATCATAGTAATCGTAGTCCTTTTGAGGGCAAGCCGATCCTTGTTGAGGAGCAATTAGTTCTAAACTTGTGCTCTTTTTTCTCTTTGACCCTCTCTGTACCCTCAACCTCTCTGTACACTTAAATTCCTTTTACAAATTGTTAGATTTACAGCTACACAGAGAAATAGATAATTCCATACACAAATGACAGTAGCAAACTGTAAAGTTAACTCCAGTGAACCAACTGAAAACATGAAAGCATTGTTACGTTCAGCATTTTCCCTTTTCCGAGCAAGATTAGATGTAGGATAGCATTCATGAGTTAAATGATTCATTCGTTTATTTTTTAAGGTATCATTCTTAAGCACCGGGTTCAACTGGGAAGTATATATGGATCAGAGTTTGTTTGCCACCTGAGTTCAGCTAGTTGGCAGGATTGTAAATGATCTGCAGTTCTGTGCCCCTCTCAGAGATTGCTGGTGTTAAAGCTGCAATCACTCTGTTTCAGGAGGGGAACAAATTGGTGGTGTACAGTTCAGAAAAGAAAAAACTGCACTGCAAAGTTGCATCACACATTCCTTGTGTTTGATTTTGACAAAAAAACTTCTGGCAGAGAAAGGCTATGCTTAGGTTTTCTGGCAATGGCTACAGTAGGTTTACCACATTCTGAGAGCTAACAAGTGGTAATTTTATGGCCTTCTTATATCTTTTTGTCTATGCAAAATAAAAATCTCTGTCTTATGCAATTATATTACAGTACAACTGCAGTTCTGTGCTGACCTTTCTGGTAACCATCTTATTCTCAAATGAATGAAATTTGTCTTTAAGCATTAGTTTCCTTTAGAAAAAGAGGGTGGAAATTTTATTTCCTGGGTAATAATTTGATTTAGATGTTCAAAGAGACCTATCACTTCAAAATCATGTGTATGGCCAAAGTTTTGGTCACCATGTTCTGGATTTCTCATTTGGCCTGGATTTGTTACTTAAAGTGGAGCTGATGGGATGATGAATTGTGTTCCACATATTGTTTTCATGCTGCCATATGTCTGTCTATTAAATATTAACACGTTCATTTTTAACTTAGAACAGGCAGAAATATGCGACTGAAATTATTGCGGCTGAAAACAGAGCAGGTGTAAATGGGACTGTAATCACCCTGCTGTTCTCTGACGTTTAAAACCCATGTGGCAGAATTCCTTCTGCATCTGTGCATGACACATTCTTTGCAGACTCCAGGGGGTGCTTTTTGTCCCTGCTCACACTGTAATGAGCTGTTAGACGCTGTATCACACACTTATTTTGAAAGAGAGCGAGGGTATGAAAATACTAACACAGGGCAGAGGTTTACAACAAAATTGAGCAATTGAGTTGGAGCCCTCATGAAGAAGGAGGTACTGTCATTCTTAGTAAAGTGAAATTCACACAATGTCCAACTCCATGCCCCGTAGCCTTTTACAAGTGTTGCAGAATTTATGAGCAAAAAGGTGTTCCATAGCACCAAGGCAGCTCAAGAGACAGCTCTGTATTAGAGGTAGTAATTAAAGGAGAACAAATGAAAGAGTAGTGTTGGGATGTATTTTGGAGTTCTAATGATTGATGTATCGTAGTGTACTTGGCCTCCATTGCCTAGTCAGGTTGCACAGGTTAACTTGTGGTAGGGCTTGAATGGTGTTATGCTTACACTCACTTGTCTGTGAGTGTTGTTAGCCTGGTCTGACACTGTTGCTCATTTAACTTGAATGGATACACATATGTTCTATTGCACTGGAACTTGATAGAAGCGTGTCTGCTAAATACATGTAATGCAATGTAATGTAATGTAATGTAAAGTGGAATCATATTGCCACAACACGAAGCTAAATTGGCTGGGTGACTTATAGCTGGACACTCTGCAGAACACTTATAGAGATGAACACAAGCAGCCTTATTAACATACTTTCATAAATCTCTGGCACAATACAAACAAAACTCACCCAACTTTTTTGTCTGTCCCCCAGGTCACCATCAGAAATGAGAAATCATCCTAATTTTGGTGCTGTCAGTGCAGAATGGGGCAATTGTAATGATTGATAAGGAAGAGTCCAAGTGGATATATGTATTTCATGATTCGTGCTTGATAGATGAAATAAACAAAGCACACAGAGTGATTCTTGAAACGGAGGTCCCGGAGGTAATCAGCAACCAACTGATTGTTCCTGAAAAATCTTAATTTTGCCTGTTTTTCTTGTGGAATTTATTAGTTTCGCCTCGGCACATTGACTCCGAGGGCCGCATTATCAAATGATGCCATTAGCCCCAGTCTGCATGCACTATGGTGACAGATAAGCCTAGGTAATTTATACTTCCATCATACACAGTGAGAGCCAAGCAGTAAATTCCCTCTGGCTGCTATATTTATACTGCTCTCCTGCTCTTCCTTACAGATGCCATAAAGTTCAGGATAAGTGGTGTGTGTTGCATGATGTCACATCTGCTTTTAAAAAGGATCATGCACTGATTAAAAGTTTGCATTTTAATGTCTGTAATACAGTTTTTTGAAGATGTATTCTACATTTCTATAGTGTAGATCTATACTGGTATATTTCTGCATCTTTGCAGAAGTATACCAGGAATTTGATGCAGTACCATCATGTCTATGTACTGAAGGAACTTCTGAAGAGACTGAAGAGACTTTCTCACTGAAAAAAGGACCAGTTGGTCAGATTTTAGACAGAAAAGTGTTCACTTTTCACAATAATTGAATATGTTCAGAAGTCCATTATTTCATGAATGTATAACACTGGCAATAAAGCAGCATTTTATCTGGCAAAAATCATGTCAATCATTACAAAATTCCTTCACTTGGAATGCATTTATATATGTAGCATATGCAGTTTTCAACAAAACAAAGCTCACCATTGCGGTAATTATATTTCAGTGTATATAAACAACCTGGTAATTACATGGGATAAATCATACAATAATTGTAACAGGCAAATTTCTCAGATTTACGTCAATGGAATTCATGGATATTAGTCTCAAAAAATAGAATACTTAATGTTCAGATGGATTTCACTGTAGACTAAATTAGAAACACAATTTCAAGGTGTACCAGTTACAAATTGGTAAGGGATTAAATGGCTTATTGATTACATTAAAATAAAAGTTGTCTGTGGCTTCAGTACACAGTATAATGTGCACTGGCTGGCTAGGGGGTACTCCAAGCTCCTAAATGTGAAATTAGCATGGGTTAGTCAAAAGAAATACAACATTTTATATTTCATGCTACAGTAATTCCATTATTCTGATAACTCAGTATGTGAGATTTACAATATTGAATAATTATTGATTATCAATGATGAATTTGGAGGGATTTTCTGCTCTTCCTCTTTTTTAGAAGAACTTGATTTGACACGCTACCCTGAGAATTTCCTCCTCAGGATAAATTGCTGTTCATCGTCTGTAGTTGTCAAAAATTAACCAAGTGTGCTAAGCTCTGCTGTTTGTCTGGGAGTTGATATTTTAAGTATTGTAATCCCTATATTGCTTGAAAAAATTGGAGGAAAATACAAAAATATATGAAAAGGATTAAGATACTAATAATTGGCCTTCTACTTAATTTTATCTTTAATTCTGATACAGTAATGCAAGGGTATTCAAGATGCCAAATTCAGCCCACCATGGACTTCCTGCTCTGATTTGGTCGTTTATGATTTACTACAGATGATCATTTGTTATTGTGCATTAAGAAATGTTGAAAATGTTTATATACACATTGCTACATGCTTTTTTATCAGTAGGGAGTGGACAGTGTTTGGCCCACCAGTGCGCACATGGGGATGCGTGCATGCATGCATGTGTGTGTTTGTGGGTGTGCATGTGTGTAACTGCAGCAACACATTAATTACATGCAGAACTAACATGCTGTTTATTACACGAGATGCTGCTTGTGGCATAATGCAAGTTATCAATGCACCCATGCATTATCGAAACAATCACCAATAAAGATACATGCTGTGAATGATTCCTTATAGAATATGCTCTCCCATTTATCAGATTCAGCTTTGAGAGTATCTGCTAACATTTTACAATCTGTAACACTATTTGTTTTGTGTAAAAATGTCCAACTGTCCAAAAACTGTCCAATATCACTTGTAACACACCTTCTGGCCATAGCTGCATCTTACATTCACTTTTTGCGCCACTTAAAAAAATTATATTTACAACACTCATAAATCCTGACTGAAGTGCTATCCAACTGTACAGATTTTTGTGATTCATATTTTTTTGCCAAATGTTTATGGCATTCGGAACCATCAACCAACAGCTGGTTTTAATGGTCCAACATATTTTCATAATACTGAATATTTAATGGGTGTAATTTTGGTGGCATTAGCAATATGTACGATTGGCAGCACATACAATTGGAGGGGTCAGCTGCATGTCCTTAACTGTTAACTGCTTGATATGAGTCTCGGTGAGCTGGTGGTGTCAGCAGTAGGAGGGAGAATGCAGCTGACCACCCTAATCACAGGTAGAGCTAAAAGCAGTGTCTGTATAAGCTGAAAGACTTACACAAAATTTTTGGACATTGTTTTTTTTTTTTTTTTTTTTTCGGGAGGCTAAAGCACCATCCTTTCATTATGTTTTCTGTTTTTGTGTGTCTGGTTGTGTGGGGAATGCTCCCAAGTTAGCTGTGACTAGTCCATTGCTGCAGGCAATTGGCACTACTTCGATGGGGAGGGTTTTAGGCCCTGGGGGTAATAGCAGAAGGGGTTAGAGTGCATGTTGACTGCCGTGTTGCTAAGGATGTGTTTTTAGCTGTGGGGGTGCACGGTGTGGGTAGCTGTGTGGGTGGAGGAGCATGCTTCTTGCAGCGGGTGCTCTGTCTTGGGGGAAGGTCACATATAGCCTAACTGGGGCTGGGAATAGAGAAGGGGAGGTTACTGCAATGAATGCTTGACTGTTATTGTTGTGAATTGCAGCAAAATGATCATTTTATACAAATACTAAAATAAAGCCGCTTTTAATCGCTGCTTGCATTTTGGTGTGCTGACGGGTGGTGATCTTGTGGTGGGGGTTGGGGTGCAGCTGGCTCATGACAGCTACTTCTCCTCCTTCTCCCACAAACTGCCAGCTCTAAGTCTATGGAACACCCTACAGTTCCCAGGACACCTTGAGGGTACAGTTCAATGTAGAGTTACTTTCTGCCAGGTTTCCTCTTCCATCTTATCCTGTTGACCTGTTGGTGCATATGTCACAGTATAATATATGCTTTCTGAGGATGCCAGAAATATACGCTGCACCACTGGGTAAAGAACTTAAATCTCAGCTTTGTTTCTACAGTGCTATGATAAGAGGATGTCTCTACCATGAAAGTTCCTCAATTTAAGTGATATCAGCACAGTCATCCCTAGAGACTACCACAATGCACAAAGTCTTGAGTAATCAAAATGAAAATAAAACATGCAGTTTGAGATTTATTTCCCCCTGACCACCTTAGGGTGGTTAACAGTCTGCTGATTTATACAGGTAAGTTTATTTAAGGAATGTGTTGCATTAAAGCAGGGACACCATCCAAATGTGATGAGAACAAAGATGAGAATTTCACATGTACTCCAATAAAAATTGCCATTGTAAGCCACCTGATCATGCTACTGTGCTGTGTTTCAGGCAACAGATTGTGTGATGTCTTGGGTCTGATTGACCGTTTTCTGAACATATGCTTTCACCTGCATGTTGCCTTGTTTTTAAAGGGGACAGTGAGGCTTGCTTACCTTGAAGCAAAAAAAAAGTCCAGCTTCATCAAGTGTTACTGTCATTTAGGGAGGCTAAATCCATCTAAGCATCACAGAATTCGTACGTAACCTTAACCTACGTTTATGTCACAACTTGTACTATGCTGTGAATGCTTTGGAACCTAGGCCATCATCACTTTCACATATATAAACATAAATGAACAAATAGCTTGACCTTCAAAGGCATCTTACCCAGGCACAATACCAATATGTTCTTCAAGAATGTTTAGAAAACTTCCAACAATAGTTAATTGGCAGCAAAATGGTGAAAAAAATAGTCTGAAATGATGATGCATGAACAGATGAGACAGTCAATCCCCATTGTTGTTATATTTTCTGAGGTGCAGATATTTACATACTTACATACATACAGTTACATGCAGACAAGTTTGTTAACTGCTAAGGGCTACTGTGTGTTTCTGCAAGCATCATTATTATACCAATGCCAGTGGATTCTTGCATATCAGCTATGCATACATACTCCATACCCTCTAGGATATATGGATGCATACAGCTATTTAGAGGAACAGAGGACAGGTATAATAGGACTACATGGCATGTGAAATGAAGACAAGATACCCCAGCATTTTAGGGGTTATGTATGACGCAAGGTTAAATATTAAACCAAAGGTGAAATGTTCCATGACAAAACTATTAGGTCATGAGAGAATCAATCAGTCCAATTAAATGATAAACTCACAGGTCTGTCTAGCTTGCAAGTGATTAAAGATAACAGCAGAAAATGCATTATGGAATGTTACAATTACAAAAATATGTTTATTCCATCCAAATCCTTCCAAATTGAGCAACATAATTTAAAAAAGTACATCTTTAAGCATAAATAATCAGACAAACAGATCCTCAAGGAACATGGCTGAAGGGGCATACATCACTAAGAGAAAAAAAAGTGACATGATATACGTTCAGGCATGGATAAAATTTTGTCCTGCTCTTCTATCAGCTTTAGATTGTTTTGGAATAAGTTTGAATCCTCATATGACACAGCTGCATGCTACTGAGCCTGGCAGTTACTGGATTATAACAAAATGAACAGATGACGAATCTAGCTAAAAAGCCTTTTATTTCTCCCTCTGTGCCGTACCAGTATGGAATAAATGCCAAACAAAGCACTCCTGATCTAGTTCCTGCTAAACGGCAGTCTAAAAGAAAACAAACACGCAGGGTTAGCGAGGTGGCAGGCAAGCCACACAAAGGCTGTGCCCAGGGAGCTGTGCCTTTACACAAGCCCGCTAATAAGGTAACAAGCAGCAGCTAAAGTGATTAGTAGCGAGCTGCAGCTGCTGCCCAGCCTGTGAGAAAGGTCCACTGCTGTCCATTGTCCTGAATCACTCCCGGTCTGCTGAGACACCTGGAGTGCTGAACAGACTGTGGCTGGTGTTTGCCAGAAAGGGTGTAGCCCTGTTTAGTCACTCCCATCCCGCCACCCCTCAGCAACCAACCTCTCTGGCCTCTCGACTTACAACCTGCGATGTCTGAAATTAAGACAATTTAACAAAGTAGTGCTTTCTAAATAGCATTGTGATGACGTGGGTCATGTAGG
Organism: Megalops atlanticus; assembly: GCA_019176425.1. NCBI lineage: Eukaryota > Metazoa > Chordata > Actinopteri > Elopiformes > Megalopidae > Megalops > Megalops atlanticus. Next base: position 27,297,041 of record CM032883.1, on the reverse strand, counting down.
AGAACCATGGTGCTACTACTTATTTTTTCCTACTTTTTCAGCTTCATCGACTCTTATGTTAATGTCAAAGATATGTATTTGTTTGTAAGTTCCATAGTTTTAATACTAATGTTTCATCAATAAAGTGAACATATTTTGAACACATTAGTTACTTACATTTTGTATGGTAAATGGTTGCATATTGTTGGACAAATGCCACAACATGAATATCGTATATACCTCGGATTCAGTAACCAGTGCCCCCAGTAAACAGGGATTTTAACAAAATAAACAGTAAAAACAGTAATCAGTAGTATTCATTCTGTAACAAAAGTAGAGATACAATATTTCAGCCCATTTGGACCATAAAGCACAGTGATAGCATACAAAATAGCAGTTGGAACTCTTTGTTACCTGCTAGAATGTGAGGAACAGCAACCTTTCATGCCTGCAGGAAAGTAAAATGTTGACCTTCTTACCTCCCTCCTCACCTCTGTAGCAACAGTTCAAAGATATGACAGTATGATCCAAAAACTCAGTGTTCTTTGCTTCCCATATTACTCTGCACTGTTGCCCTGAATGAACCTTGCACCTCACCACCCACAGCAGGAAAACAGCAGGCCCAAAAGGTACCCATGGTCTGTCCTAAGAGAGACACCTGCAGAGGCAGACACAAAATATCTGTCAAATCCCTGATCTCTAACAATGAACACTTTGAACTTTCCCCATCTAAAGTTTGAGTATTATGTCCCCCTGAGTGCTGAACTATTCATCCCCATGACCTGGCTGTTTGTTTAGTTACTTTCTGTTTTGGTGTGCAGGTCCATACCGTGTACATCCTTTGACATCTAGAGGTAAATCTAAAGTTCCCACATACACATACATTTGGTAGTTGATAGCAACAGGACAACTAAAACTAATACTACCACTTAATAATAATCATACATCCAATAAAGGCTCCTAGCACTGAGGCTTATTGCAATATTAAACAGTAGGAACAGTAGTCAATCTGATCTTCTAAAATAGGGGAAAAGAAATTTTGTTTAATACATTATGCTACAATTAGATAATATTTGTAGAAATCTTGTCGCTAGCCTGTTTAAACAATAGGCAATTTCATGCCTGTGAACAGCCGTAATGCTATCAGAGGCAATGTTAGCACTGGCTCAGAAACACAGACATGGACCGTTCTTTTATGTGCAATATTTCATTTGCATTTTTATAACAATGTGTCATCCCTCCCTCTTCAAGTGATTGAGCCTGGTACACAGAGCTCGGTGATTAGAGCACAGACAGACTCGATTACAAGCTAGAACAAACTTGGTGCATTAATACACTGACTTGAAAACTAACAGCATTTGCACCGCCTGATACAGTTAAGTGTTTTTTTGTATGTCCTGCCTAGGGGAATATGTACTTATTAAGTCCAAGTATGGAGCAAAATTTTCATGAAAAAATTACATTTACACACAGACATATATGGCATTGTCATGTGAGTAATAAAATCCAAAAAAGTAAGGTTTCCAAAAGTCTCAAATTACTTGGACTACCTTTTTTTTTTAAATAAAATGTAATAATAATAATGAGAAGAAGAAGAAATTGTGTAACCATATCAGGGGACAGTATTGAAGAAAAACTTTAACCATGTAATGCACGTCAATGTTGTATGAGTAATTTTATGCATTTGGTTTATTGCATTCCTATCACCAATTAATGTAAAGCTTGTTCCCACATTCCCACACTGTATTTTTTACTGTATTCCCACTTTGAAATTCAGTTGGTTCAAACCTCAATATTGCTGCAGGTTAAATGTCACAATTTTATTTTCTTGCATGTGTCTGTGTTAAATTTTAACACCCCACCAAAATGCCTGTTTTCACCTTTAAGACTATATATTAAATTGGGCAGTCATAACTACTTTTAAATGCAAAATCTACACAAATTGTAACTGAAATGCTTAACATAGTTAATTATCTGATATAACAAGACCACTGTTGCTGTTTGCCTTCTAAGGAGGAGAGAATGTATCTGTTCATTTACTGATTGATTAATTAAGGCATTTGATCAACTAATTACAGTTTAAATAATTTCATTTTCTCCAGATGAGGAGGTGGTTTAAATGTACACTACAACTAGTCCTTTGACTATATTAAGGTGGTTTTGTTTTTCAGGTATTGTGAGTGAATGATTCTGAATTGATTGACCTGAAATCTGCCATTACAAATGTCTAACCTAATTTATAATGACCCATTTAACTTTCTAAAATATATTACATATCCCAAAACAATTGTCCTAAACATTCCTATGTGGTTTGTACTAACAGTGTTATTCTTAAATGCACATGTGGTTATTGCTTTCATGTTCGTCAATACTGTTTCCTGTTTTTGCTGCAAGCTGCACAATATTTGTCAGGAAGAGAGAGAAGGAAAGAGAGAGACAGAGGTGGAGTGAGATGGAGGAGGAAGAAAAGAAAAACAATTCTGCTGGAATTTTGCTTTTTCCAGCCGACCGCACTCTGAAGGACACGGCGAGCCTGATTAAATGTGACACTCCGTGGACAGTGTCGGTGCAGCTGACCGTGGGGAGAGAGGAGAATCACTCTTCTGCATTCTCCCTCCAGTCTACAGCTCGGTCTGCTTTCAAACATTCAAACAGACAGGATCTCCAGTCCACGTGTGTCACAAAATTCAATTGAAGAAAATGCATCCAGCCCCCCTGTATTACAAGGGTCATTTCTTCCTTCGAATCAGAAAAGGGATGCAGTTGCCGTGTGCAAAATCTAAAGGTGTGCTTCACATTGCATGCACAGAGGAACTGAAACAGAGAGGTGGCTTGTCTCTAAATTATGTTATTTACATCTGTCTGCCATTGAAATTTAATTTAATTAAACATTAAACAGCAGAATTTCTTTCGTAAAAGTAACATCTCCGTGATCCAGGTCTAACATCAAAAGGTGACAACCCTGTGCATTACTTCATATTATCTGGATATGGCGCTTATGTTGACGCGGTTATTTATAGAAATCATGTAGAATATTATATTATATTATTATTATATTATTATATACAATATTATGTAGAATATTACATACTGTAGAGGACATTTTGTTACATAATACCTTGTAGTATTGCCCCTGCTTCTCCAGAGCTGATCCTGCTATTTATAAACCATTTAGTAATGGCAGCCTGCTGTTGCTATTGGTACCCTGCCTAGTAGGCTGAACCAAGAGCACTATCACTTTGTTTGACACGTTGTGTTATGTGCTGGCAGATAGCTCCTTGATGTGAAAAGAAAGCTAGAAATGTGACTTAAATGGAACACGGCTAATTGTGGAGTTAGCCTTTTTTATCTGTGAATTATCTCCGTGGGGTAAGTGGTGCGTTACCATCAATTAACACCTGAGTGAAACCTAAGCAATCAAACCACTGCAGATGCACTGCAGCATCACGGCACATTAAAGAGTTACATTTGATTTGAGCTCAGGTTCTTTATTTAGACGGCTACCACACGGGATCCCTTTCTCCTACTCACCACCCACCACACGCTACCCTACAAAACCCCGGTCCCAAATGAGTCGCACGGCATGCTCGAGCCGAAGTGCTCTCTCCGAGGCCATCGGTAAGCCACTTGATTGTTTTACCTTGTCCTCTCACATAGCCCTTTCTCCTCTTGGCCTAAGCTAGGATGACATGTTCACCTCTTATTTCCAGTACCTATTTCTGGTTGACTGTAAGTCACACTGACATTGCTGGAGGCAGCGTTTCCTTTCTATTCATCACGGAGAGAAATTATTTTTGTGTATGTTGCCTTTTTTCTTCTCCTCAGATGAGAGGAAATTGATGTGGAGAAAATGTAAACTACATGGGCGATGCACAGTGTATACAGGAAATAACTACATTTCATCCCCATTAAAATATGGAATGATTTACCTTTTAGGTGCATTGCCATGCTGTGCACATGAACATAATCACATTAATTAAAATAATTCATATTATGGTGCAACAACATGGACAATTATGAGGAAAAATATTCATTACACATTGTGCATTGTAGTAATCAATGTCTCAGGCCTACAAAACAAATGTTTCAAGATTTTAGCAAAGTTGGCTCAGTGGTTAAGGCACTTGCCTTGAATGCAACCTGAGCTCTACAGCCTGTGTTCAATCCCATCTGCGTTATCAGCTGATGATGACTGGGAACCCATGGCAGTGGAAAAAAAAAATTGGCTTTGGAGGAAAAAGGATAAAAAAAAAAAAATTACTCAAAACTCTATTCAAGGTCAAATCTTGCATTCAGTGTGCTGTATTTGATTTTCACTGATTTCTATTTTTTATAGTCTTTTTGTAAATTACTTCTCTGTTTTTATTTATTCATTTACCATTTAAAACTGCTTTTGCATTTAGTTTCTGGTTTAGTATACTACATCAGGTCCAGAGCTGACAAAGTGCTATGGTTTCCTCTCAAAGCAGAAAATTCAGCTGAGTCAGAATTTGTGCAAATGCCATGTGGTACGTATCCTCAGTTTCTTTTATGTTAGCAGAATTACCTGATTTCTAAAGGGCATCCCAACATTTATGCACTGAGACAACACTTTCTTTAGCAACTTTTGCTCTGCTCTGTTCAGCGTCCCTCATGAAACAATTCGCCTGAAGTTGTTCACTGATCCTTTCAAACATTTCCGCCCCTCTGTGTTTAGCTGCCAATTGGCCTTTTTATATATTTCCCTTTATAGCTAAAAGGCATTTTTCTCTCCCTCCATGGTGCTCACCTGCTTCACTTTAGCTATTTTTTCTTTCTCTTTTTTTAAAAAATGCAGCCCTTCCTCCTATACTCATGAACAGTGGCATACTCCTTCAAATGCATGCAGGGAAGAAGGGGAGTATTTCAAACAAATGATGTTTTCAGCTCAATTAGCATGTTGAAAATTGTATTATTTCTGTATTATAACCCAGCTGTTCCTGAGATAATATGACATCTGTGAGAAAACCTTAAATAGTATCTATTTCTCAAATTTCACTGTTGTGCATCTTCATTATGGGAAGACTAGCAGTGTAAATGGGATATTATACAAGACAAAATGCACTATTATAGTTCACCTATCAAACAAACGTGTTGCGTATCCAGGGCTAGAGTTTAATGTTTGCCACTTGCAAAACTAAGGTGACCAAACTTTTACCAGTCAAGAGGTTTTGACAACAATTTTGTGTTTAGAAAAAGGAGAAAAACTGTAAAGTATATTTCCTATAGAATTGGGTAAGCATCATATTTTGATGCTGCGTTGACCTTCTGGCAATCAACACAGAACTGAACAGACCTGTTGGGCTTGGAAACAAGTACCATGGGGCTACACCAGCCACTTTGTGATTTCTAAATGACTCCAAACTCCAACATTTCACTGTTTCTTCCTGAACAACTTTTTTTTTCCTTTTAACTTTTTTTAAGATAATATGACCAATCCTAAAGAGGGTACCCAGTGAGATCTCTATATGGTGTGTTATGAGATAAATCCAGGTACAAGGATAAACGTGTCCACAAACCCCTGTAGAATTTATTCCATTGTCATTTGCTGTCCCCTAGAGAAAGGACAACCTAAAAGAGTCTAATTATTTTGTTTCCGGTCTCAGCTCCTCTTCCTTTAATTCAGGGGCAGCCAATAGGGTGGGTTCTACTTCCTTTTTCAATTTCAAGGGGTTGAGATGATATATTTGATGTGCTCACCCCTCATTAGTGCAAATGACCTGATAGTCTTCATCTCCAATATACAATGTAACTTCAAATGGTCCTTGTCACTGCATTGGCAATTTAGATGTGGAGGAAGGAGGGAGAATGAGGATTTTGTCTCCTGGATTGAAAATGGCTCCCCTGTTGTACTGCTGTCTCTGTTTCTCCTGAGCCTAGAAAAAATAATTATGTTTTATTTTGAAAAGTGAATTTAATTTTACCCTCAGCTCTAGAATGTATAGAATTTTATTTTAATGGAATTTGGATTAGTCTTGCAACGTTCCTCTTGGACAATGCCCATACAACAGCTCAAAGGGAGAACACAAATAGTGGTTTGAGGACCCTTGCAGACAGCAAACAACAAGGGGTGAATTACCTTGTCCTAATTGTAAATATCTGCATGAATAGCATAGACTTCAAAGTCTTGCTGAACCACCTTATCAGTCCTTCTATATGGTAAACACTGGTCCAGATAGACTTGACATCCAGGAGCATATACAGTTTCAGTATTTAAGACATGAGGGAGGTTTCTTTCAGAATTCCAATACAGAGGAATATGAGGCAAAGCATCTCCTCAATAGACAGATTGCAGAGCTAGATTCTCAACCCCAGGCACATCAGTGAAGCAGCAGTGTTTTGCGTTAAGGAGTTGCGTAGTCCACTAGAACCAATACAAATAGATGCTCCCTAGTCCTTTGCTCGAATGGTCCAATGAGGTCCATGCCAATTCCTTCAAAAGGAACCTTGATTAGTGGTAACGGATACAAAGGTGGTTTTGGAATGGCAGCCAGATTATTTTTTTGACATTCAGTGCAAGCCTCACACCACTGGTGGACATCGCCCCAAATACCTGGCTAATAAACTCAGACCATTATGTACTTAAGGGTCTTATCCATGCCCGAAAGTCCTGCCATTGGATTACGCTGAGCTAATTGGAAAGTCATTTCCTGATGGCTTTTAGGGAACAGCAATTTTGAGGACTCCTTTCTTGACCGGGTGTCTCATTTACAGGTTACAGATAAAGGTTCTTAAAATATGGCGAAATAGAAATATGTCACAAATCATAGATCAAGCATGTGATCATCAACTCATATCACTTGGTCATATGCTCAAATCAGCTTTCGCTCATGCTAATGAGCGGGTTGGAATTTGCTGACTTTACAGCCTGATCAGGAAGCAGCTCCTTTGCCTTGAATGGCTCTGGTCTCTGCGTACCAGTGGAGGAGCCCTCCCCAGGATCGTCATCATTCCTGGTGTCATCACCCCCAAACACTATGAGAGACTGGTGCACGCGCCCATGTGTCTGTCAGGACTATTCTAACACTATATCACATGTCACTATGCTAAACTCAAATCTTTCCCTATGGTCATTGGAAGGAGGTATGGGAACTAACCCCTGCCACCATATCATACTTTTGACTCACAACAGTAAATCCTACCCGTGCAGTTGGGTAGTGATAGGCATCCCTGTGTACACACCAGCAGCTAGAACCAAGCGCTGCTGCACCAAAGTATGGCAGCAACCCAACTCAAAGGGCATTTGGACCGTACTCCCTATGACACTCATACGTATCAGATAGTTGTCCTTTGAACTGGAGCAGCATATCTTTCCCAATATCATATTTCATGAACTGAGCCATCCCACATGGCAGGATTTGTCACTGAACAGAACAGTTTTGGTTTCACATGTGCGCAATGTATCAATTGCTCTTCAGCGTGAATTAAAAGTTGATATGTGAAAGTGTTCTAGTAGTATATATCCTGCACTTTCTGTCAAAAATGATTGATGACCCCCTCCTTGTCAGCCTGATTGAATGACAGGTCGATTTGATTGACAGTGTGTTTTGATTGACATCACGTTATGAGTGACAGGTCGTTTTGATTGAGAGGTTGGTTTGACGGTGGGAGGAGCTGTTTGCTGTCTATCTATATTTGTGAGTGTGTGTGACGGTTTAAATTTATCTTAGGATTTTATTACAAAAGAAAAAAGGTGTGATTGTAGGTTTGTGTGTTGCCCCCCGGACATGTTTGCGCCATGTGTTGACCTGTCCTGGTGTTTATAAATAGCGTTTGACCGTGGGATGGTATTCTGTGCGTTTTCGTTGTGCGACAAAGTCTAACTAGTTAGCTGTTTAAAAAATGTCGGCATCCGCAGCGACAAAGAGTGTAAAGAG